>JAQNCA010000007.1:4056382-4069842 GCA_029783725.1 Acanthurus tractus | reverse complement strand
CTTCTTTGGCTCATTAATAGCTTGTAACAAATTCATTCAAATGCCACTTATCCATCAGCATGCTTGGCAGATAATATGAATTATGAATCTGTTGGAAGAATCTCACTCGCTGTTCGAGGATTTAGTTTGTTCATTAAGTAAATGTCATAATTTCTAGTTTTAAATGGTGTAATTATCCAGTTCTCTTCTTGCTGCCTTTGAGATGAGAATGGGATGAGACATACTGAAAGTTTTTACATGTTTTTTTCAAAACAGACAGGAAGAAAACAAAGGTTTTATAGTTTCGATAACATTAACTGTGGCTCTGTTTTGAGTGACATCTGTGAGATAGCATGAACAGTAGCTGGTATTTTAACTTATATTTTATACACTAAAAACTTTCTTTTGCATAAATTCATTATCTACAGGGTTGTGAAAATTATACTGAGGATAAAAAATGAAAATAAAGCATAAAAACATAAAATTAAAAAGTGATACTCAGTGATGATATTCTTTCAGTGATTAAGTTTAACTATAAGAAACTGAGAAGTGTGTACAGTGTTTTGTATGGTTGTCTAAATTTGGACCTTCAACATGGCCATGTACATATGAACAAGAAAACAGGTTTAACCTTGCTGAGTTAAACCCCAAACCAGGCCATTCTGGTGAGCACAGTGAGCAAAACTGTAGTAGAATATTTGTTGAAAATGGGTGTGGCCTCATCTGAAAATGCTTTTAACAAACTTCTCTTTTGCAGGCAGTGAATGGAAGGAGTGCTTCTATTGGACAGTAAACCTGCATGAAACCTGAGATTCAATTGGACCTGGCTCTGCAGTGAAATTAGTTAGAGAGAGAGAGGAGCAGAGAGAGGGAGGGGCAGAAGGGATGTCCCACTCAGGACAGCTGTAAATGATCTTCTGCTCTCAGCATCAGTGACCCACCTTGCCATACAGCTGCAGTGAGACAACATGGCCTCTCCAAGGCACTTTGGTCGAACGTCTGTGGACATCGCTAATGTGATGCAAAAACTGCAGGGTAAGTGTCACTCTTTTGCTCAGCTGGCTTGCGGACAAAACATTCTCTCCTCCTGTGCTGCTGCACAGTAATATTGTGCTGATTCAATGCCTGGGCTGAATGCCCATCTGAAGTTTGCCAGCTTTTGCAAGGCAGAATGCTCACACGCACATGCTTACACACACACACCCACACACTCACTTACTCACACAGGAGCGGTTAGGCATACAAATTAAACAATTTCCCCTTATTGCATTCTTGAATCTTGTAAAGAGGGACCCGTGAACCCTGTCTTCTTGTCTCTTGAAAATCTGTGATAATGATGAAGACTCTGAGTTATGAAATGCATGTAATAGTTATCTCACTAGATCTTGATCACTTTCAGCCTGTAAGAGCATACCAGAATCTCAAATTTTAGCTATTTAAATTAAAGTGCACTCGGTCTCTTATGATACCATGTGTAATTTCTTCAAGATAGCACATGATCTAGTTTAGAATAATAAGAAAATGTATCTTCATTCTTGCGATATCTTGTGACCAATCCACAAATAGATGTGCTAAAATGTTTGGCGGCCTAGATAATTAGGTAATTAAGAAGTTATTTAGAGAAACATGATTTAGTTTATTCATTAAATATGGTGTCTTCTGACCTGGACCAATGGATCAAAGCTATCCTTTGATCAACTTGTCTTGTCATCTATAAATCTAGATCTTGTAGAAATTGTTATGTGAATAGAAACTTGAATTTTCCTATTATGTCATTAGTTAAGTAGCATCCGGTCATCTTATTGTCAGGAAAAAGAACATAATGCTTTTTGGATACACAATTTTTTCCAGGAACAGGCTAATCTTTTTACTTTTGTTTGATCGCGTTGGAGAAAATGAGCTGAGTCTTCGGTTGAAGTTAGCTCCTTAATTTCAGTATTTTTTTTGGAAAGGCAGGCCAGGGATCATCAGGATCACTTAATCTGGTCTGAGTCTTGACACTGATACTGAGTCACAACAACTGTGGCTTGATGAATGCACAGACACTGCACCGAACAAGAGTAAAACCTGACACCCTCTATGCCCTTGGTGAGAGAATAGATCGATAGCGGGAGTCTCTTTTTGTCATTCTCTTTTGTTACAAGGGCATGAGACCACTACCATCACTAGACGAGTCGGGTCGATTCTGGCATCAACTTCAGCTCAGTTTGTATTTATGGTTGTACAGTATAACAGGAAAATGTACACCTTATGGCTTGTTACCATAGTGACTCATATGACACACTCATCTGTGGTTATGCCAATTCTGCCCAGTTCCTGCTCTAGAAAGTTTTGGTTTCCTGTGTACTGCAAAGTTATTTCTTTTGATATTATTATATATTCTAAGCAGAAAGAGAAATCCGTCATGGCAAGGAACACCTGCTATTTGGGTGTTATCTAACTGTTTTATCCATTTTAATGCCCCAATACCAGCTTATATGCAATCTGACACAAAGTGAATGAAAGCATGTTTAGCTTTCTGATTAATTACTGTTTAGTCAGTGTTGTATACTGTAAGTGATAAAATGTAAGCCCCCTCTTAGCTGCTACTTAACATAATCAACAAAATTTGTTATAATTAGGGAAAGAAAAATAGAGAAACTGGGAGATATAATTGCTAAATGTATCTTTCTTAGCTACCATACAAATCTGAAAAATCTGTTGCCTTCAAGACTGCGTGGATGCAATGCAAAGTGCCAGCCACTCTTGTGTGTTTCATGTCAGGAAGTGGATTTTGGTGTCAGGTCACATCTGGAAGACATTATTTGCCAGTGGTTTTAGGTGCTCTGTAGATAGCAAGCAGCAAGGTAGTCTGGGCTTTTTCGCTGGTAAACACACGCAGCTTCCTGTCATAAAGGCATCATGCAGAGAGAGTTACTTCAGACTCACTTTGACTCGAGCAATAGTCCATCTGGCTGGATGAATTATTGAGACCGGCAAATATGTTGTCTTGTGAATACACACTGATTATCTTGCTAGTGTTGACTTTACAGCATAGTAGTCTACTTTGTGTATTAAAACATAGATGTGGAGAAACTTCCTTAATTGCAACAAATATAAGGGAGATTACTGGCCTCAACTTTTTGCTGTATTCATGCTGTCGTGGCCTTAAAAGCCCTCAATCTACAACTGATGATGTCAGTTTCCTGGTGGAGTTTGCATGACAAGCTTGTCGCTCTCTTCATGCCAGGGTTCTTGTGGGTTTCACTCAACTTGAAACTGTGTGTCAAACAGGATATGATGAAACAAAGCTGGTAAAGTGTTTGTGGGTACTTATTACAGTGATGAGTTACCTCCCTGGTTCATACTGACATATGTTTCAATCAGGAGAGACAACCGTACCAAGACATATTGTTGCTCTAACGAATGATATGTGATAATCAAGTCTAGTCTGAAAGTCTTTGGCACTTTGACTCAGCAGGAATGTTTTGTTAATGAGGGGCGTCTGCCTGAGCCCCAGCAGGATAAATGCCTCCAAGGAGTGCAGACACTGATTGGCGCTGTGGCTGATAACCCTGCTGAGACCGATAGGCTGATTAAGTGATGACACCGATGAATCTGTAAAGATTGGCAGGGAGGTGGAGGGTGCACACAACAGCAGCATGAATAAACTAAAAGTAGAGAGAGAATCATATTTAAAAAAGACAACAGCGAGATGATAGGTCAGCCATGTAGGTGTGTCTCTCTGTTATTGGACGGATGCAAGCAGCTGATGAAAACAGCTGATATCAGCCCCACACCATGACAGTGAGGAAAATAGGAGTGAGCATGCGTGAGATAGTTAGAGACATACCTACAGGTCTACGCATGAAAAAGAGTAGTTTGCTAACTGAATAAATGCTAAATTATTGTAAGTCTGTTACAAACAATTATTATTTTCAGTTTACTAAGATGAAGAGGATCCTGAGTGAAACTATGAAGTAGTCTTCAAAAAAGGGACCCAATATTTTTAGTTGATTGAGCAATCAATTCAAATTCCTGACTTTACAGCCTGTGTTGCAAGATGCAGCCTTGTTTTAAGAGGTCACAGTTTAAAAAAAACATTGGGAACCACTGTGGTAGAGCACACTTGTTATTTTGTCAAGGGGATGGAGTGGTTACATCAGAGCCGGGGGGAGAAACAAGTACAAGAAAGACAAGTGTACATGATGTCAGCTGTAAGAGATGCTCCTGCTCTGCTGTGTCAGTTACAGCTGCCAGAGACACACAGCCATCACACTAATATGATCTCATGAACTGAGAGCCTTATTCCCTCCACACCAAGTCAAGCTGCCTCAAACTGCTTTAACTAGATATGAAAGCAGGAGTGAGTAGTTTGAACAAACCATACCTTTTTTATGTGATGCTGCTTTTATTTGTTAGCTTTGTTTTCAAACATTAGGTCAGTATTGTCTTACTGTTTTGATGACCAGGAAAGGAAAACCTTTCAGTAAGTCATAAATACTCATTGACAACCTCTCAGAATGGAGAATCATTTCTTGTCCTGTCTTATTATTGTTGGCCTGCGGGAGCTAAAGTAGGGCTGCTCTTCACTAAATGGAACAACAGCAGAGTGAGTGGGCTTTTACAGGGCTCCCAAGTGACCAACACAGGCCAATGAAGCCAAGCACCTCCAGTACAGTATTGCCAAAGGTATCATCTATCCTAAGATCACCTTAAGTACTCCATTACTCTTGTGAACTGCAGATGCTTTAGTGGTTTGATGCTCTGTGTGGTGGTGTTGCTGGGCTAGCCTCTTTTAATTGCCACTTAGCTGCTAGTACTACATCAGGCTTAATTAAATCAGTTGACTAGGGCGTAATGACTCGATGATGGGAAGCTGTTTTACACAAGGATTTCATGCTTGTCAGAGTTAGTATATTAAGATCTGACCCACATACGTATATCTTATTACACAAAGTGAACCATCCAGCTGAGTTCAGAACTCTGGACAGCTCCTTAATAGCAGGTTGGATTTAAATAGCTGAGCAGTTGGAATATCAGGAAAGCTTCAAGTTATCATTAACAAGTTTACTTTTATTCACGTTCTCTTTTTCTTCCCATCTTTGTCCTATAAATACTTGTAGGGCTGAGTTTTTAAAACTCAAAACTGTCTATACAGCCTGTCAAAAAATGTTAAAAACTGGAATTTAATGCTTTGTCAGGTACATCAGTACATCATGTTTTGTTATATTGGAATTATATAGTTGAAAGTTTAACCAGAAACATTTTAACTTACTTGTTTCAAAGCTCTGGACCACTTTTTGTTGCGTTTGTCAAAGAATGTAGTCGCTCAGTTTCAGACTCTTGAAGGTTCGGGGCTCGTGTTAGGAATTGTTTTTTTAGGCTGCTTTTTCCATGGTCAAGAATGAACTTCAGTACTCAAAATGCTGCTGAGGTGTTCCTAATTTGTGTTTGGACAACAGTTCACATTTGAGAACTTTAACTTACTTTGTTAAAGGTCCACTGTGTAGGATTTGGGAGAATCTATTTCTAGAATATAGCGGAAATTAAGTATGTATTATTCATAAGTGTTATTTATGTGTTGTGTGTAATCACCTCAAAATAAGAACATTTGTGTTTCCATTGCCTTAGAATTTGCCATTTATATTCACAGAGGGAGGTGGTCCTCCTCTGCAGTGTTTGCCATGTTTCTATGGTAGCTCAGAAAGGAAAAACCAAACACTAGCTTTAGAGCTCTTCATGTTTTTCATGAGTTTTGCTGCCACTGTAGGCTTCAGATGATATCTAGCTGTATGTGAGTCTGGTGGAAAAAAAACACATGACTTCAGACGACTTTCCTGGGGTGATCCTAACTGACATTAGACATTTTGAATGGTAAAAGTCAAAGCTTTTAGTTAAAATCACAAAAGTTGACTAACTGTTCTACCACTAATCTCATTATTTCTTTTTACTTTTCACTGTTCCGCTTGTAGGTCATTAGTGCTATTTTTAGGAGTTGGAGTTCGATGCATATGCATGTGCATGAACATGAATATGAAATATATGTGTTGATAGAGCAGACTTTTTTCTTTTTTTGTCATTTGGATAATTTTCTAAAACTATGAACTGACATCAAAATAGTGCAAATACAAATACAATGCCTAATCAGTAAACTTCTAAAATAGGGGGTGAATCTCCTATTTAATGATTTGTTTAAAAATAATGATTAAGTTAATTTTCTCTTTTTTTAATTTGTCCTTGTAAACCAGTTTGTGTACAAAACCTTTTTTCTCATAAAAGAATGTCAACTTTAATTGTAGTACTGTTTTTTCTAAAAGCCCATTGTTTTCAGTGCTTACAGCTGTCAACATCATTTTAGTGCTGCTACTTCTGACCTTTTGCTGTTTTGATGTAAAAAGGAAAGTCTGCTTTCACCTAAATAGCTTTTCTGGGCCAGTTCCACCAGCAGTGTATGGAGCAGTAATAATAGAATCACAAGCTCAAGCCTATTTTTAGCATATCAGAAAAGCTTTTAGTGTGCCTGTGGTCTTGAAAGAATAAAGGGGTTCTTCTGCAGGAGATGATAAGCCATCAAGTACCTTACTTTTTCATCGTTGTGTGTTTTATTCAGAAGAGTGGAGTAATAGTCCAAAAGAAAAGCAGATTGACCAAAGCTAAAGTGGTTTGGTTAGGTCTTACAGGATAAAAATGGACGTTTTAGACCTTCAACATGATATTCTGTTTGCAGTGGGAATCCCGGGGTGGGTGTGTCTGCTTTGTCATCACAATAGCATTGACAATGAGAGAGAGAGAGAGAGAGAGAGAGAGAGAGAGCAGGTGGTTGATGCCATTCTCCAGCCTTAGCATTAATTATTAAGATTTGTTGCACCATGGTGAGCTTTTCTGCAGCTCTCTTTTAATTTTGTTCTGGTCTTTTTAATCAATGAGCCCACAGGGACTGAATTTGATTTTACTGCCAAAAATATTTAAAACAACAACAAAAAGAAGATTGCGAGGGATTTGTTTCATCATTATCTTGGACACTGTACTGTGATACTTGTTAGCTGTGTCCGTCTCATTGAAGATTAAGCAAATCTTATAGGAAAACACGGGCCTATACACACACACTCACACACTCACACACTCACACACTCACACACTCACACACACACACAAATCAGGATAATGCAGCCAAGGCTGTGACATCACCGCCTCCCACATGCTGATTGGTGGAGCCATGCTTCTAGCTGATCCCTCTCCAGCCTCAGACGGCACGATGATACAGCTAGGCAGTGCAGCGGGGGCTGTGCACATCCACACAGGCATGGCTCCTCTGGATGGGAAAAACACGGAAAGATGGAAGGACAGGATTGCAAATGACCCTTCCTGGTAGAGTTTTCTGCACTGCCGTCTGCTTGTGTGTGTGTCTGTGTGCGAGTGTGTGTCAGTGTGCCTGTGTGTGAGAGTGTCAGGGAGGAGGGGACGTTTTCATCACAGCCTCCAGCAGCTTTTGCTTTCATCAGGGAAACCAGGCAGCCAGATCTGTTTTGCTTCCTGCTGGAAAAAAAAGGAAAAGGACCGCTGTGTGTGGGGGGTTTTTTTGTACCAGTTTTTCCACTGTGGATCTTATTTTCACACATACATATATGTGCGGTGGAACTCATGAAAGGCAAAGGGAGAGAGCCGGAGAGTGGGTTGTAGAATGGCTCACTATAAGGATGTATCAGTCAGGAAGACTTCTTTAAATCTGGTGACTGGATTTTTTCAGTATCTACGTGGTAAGTAGGGCAGCAACATCCTTCGTGTCTCATCTGTGTGCACTTACGCAGCTAATCTGGGATGTAGATGGTAAAATGACATATGCTAATGGTTCGTGGGTGAATCCCTGCTACATGAAGTAGTGAAGGTATAATGCTAGGCAAACAGCTGTGCATGTGCTGCATCTGTGCATGTGTTTATGTGTGCATCTGAACTGTATGTGTGTACCATGCTTCAGTGGGCATCCCCTGTGCATCAGTGATGAAGCATTTGCCTGTGGGTCAACATTACGTCTTTTCCTCCCTGTGTAGTGTTCAGATTGCTCCCTTAAAACACGTGACCACTGTCTATATCTCTAAGGACAGACGACTGTTTAAAAATGGCTACTGTGTGCAGTGTGCAGCACAGGGGTACCGGCATGCATGACAGAGTGTTAGGAATGGGTCCTCGACGCAACGAGAACACCACTATGGCAAAGAGATTAGTTGTTTTGTTACACATGCTGCATAATGCATGAGGCATTGGGGCTGAATATATTAGTAACCCACAAAAGAGGCTGGGGGTGACCTAAACAATCACGCATGTTATTACTGAGCACAGAGGCGGTGTGCGAGATGCGTTGGCAGAAATAATCTATCCAGTCATTCTCTAATCTCCTCATATGACCTCTTTTTAAAACACCTCTCAGAAGCATCTCAATATGTTAGCATTAGCTTCTCTTGACATTGCAATCATCTAACCATTGGAGAAGTCTTACTTGGTAAAATGCTTAATGAAGGGCTGCTGTGAAACTACTCAACTGCAAGCAGTCTTATAAAGACTATAACTGACAATAGTTATAGTTAAATGTTTTTTGCGTTTTATCCATATTAGAATCAATTAACAGCCACTTCTTTGCACATAGAGATCATATCTGTAATGTCTTATCATCACATCCTGTTGCATGTATTATCCTCCTTTGGTTTTATGTCCTCAGTGAAAAACACTAGCTCTTTTAGCCTCAAGTATGGGCCTTATGTTCAAAGTCACCCATGGACGCAAGTGGTGTCTAACATGTATTGACGTGCAATTTCTGCTTTTAATTTTCAGATGAGCAAGAGGCAGTGCAGAAGAGAACCTTCACAAAATGGATCAATTCTCATTTAGCAAAGGTAAGTGTGGATTTTTAATCCATGCTCTTCTCACTTACACGCCACATGGCTGTCATAAATTAATTTGACAGGGTTTGGAGATTTGGTTGGATTTCACAAGCTCATCAGGCTCATATAAAAACAAGTTCTCAAATCAGTTACATAATAATTGAGTTGGAAGCTGTACTATGTTGACCTTTTCCATCAGAGAGACTCGTGGTGTTTTATTGCTCGTCATGATTATGTAGCTCCTCTTTGGTCAGTGGTATTTCAGGCTACTGACCCGTTATGCCTGTGGAGTGAACTGACTGCAAGACAAGCTTTGCACAACAATAATAGCTCCTAATAACACTGCATAAGCTAATTGAATTCATCCAGTTAACTGTAAATAATGACATTATTTACCTCATTTTAGAAAGCATTTAAAAACAAATCATGTTTACTGTAACAGGGTTTATTTATAACGACAGTTTGCTCGATCTAATGGTGGGGAAGGAACACGCCCTCTGTGCAGTGCAGCTATGATTCTTCTGCTCTGTTTTCTTGAGAGGAGAACCAAGGAAAA
The DNA here is from genome assembly GCA_029783725.1 of Acanthurus tractus. Lineage (NCBI taxonomy): Eukaryota > Metazoa > Chordata > Actinopteri > Acanthuriformes > Acanthuridae > Acanthurus > Acanthurus tractus. The sequence goes on along the minus strand of JAQNCA010000007.1, from coordinate 4,060,449 downwards.
GGTCATGCTGCTTGTTGCTTCACAGCAAATATGACTGCAGGGAAGATGATAGACATGACAGAGCTCTGAGGCACGTCTGTGTACATTTCTGTTTTCACGACACTCACTGAACATTTAAACTTGAATGAGCTCTGGCACCACTAGTGGAGTATGTTTATGTGAACATTTGGGAGGTAAAAAGGGAATTAGTCAGAAAATGGTTGGTGCAGCGTATCATCGGTGTCTCCTAGGTGTCTGTTCATGTGTGTCCGCTGTGTAGGAGGGTGCAGGTATGGTCGTGGGTGTTTTGTTATCCCTGTGAGTGTGTATATTTATGGACTGGATTGGTGGGGACAGTGATGAGGTGTGCAGATGGAGAGCAGGAGGGTGAGGACACTTCCCTGCAGGTAGTTGTCTGCTTGTAAGGCTCATGCATGTAAACCACAAGGAGAGCACAACAATAACACATGCTGTATAGCATCACACTGTGACCCTGAAATAACAATCTGTATTACATTATTCAGGCTGAATAAAATTGAACTGTGGTACTATGAAATTTACTCTTTCCTAAAGAATTATTCAAAATTCAGAACAAGCGCTGAGTGATCTCTTTGTGACTGTGGTCGATGATTACTCGGCAGAGTACTCAACTAGTCAGGGTTCAAGTTTGTAACCTGGCACAGAGATTTACTTTAGAGGGATCTTTTACTGAGCCTTATCTGCCCACATTGGTTCAAAGCCTGGCCTCTTAAACTTTAGAAGAATCCCAGCTATGTGGTGGACCAACGCAGAGACGCTCTGTTGGTCTATTCCTCATTATTCATGCGCTGTGCTCAAGCTCACTCACTGTGCATACCAATAGGACTAATCCAGCAAAAGCCTCATCATGAAAGAGCTCTCAAACAGTCATATTTACACAGTGGACAGCTCCCGCATGAGCCGAATTAGCTTATTATGCAGAAAAAGAATTATTTGTAGCAGTTTTGTGTGTTTGAATAAGTGATGTGGCCTGATTCAAATCTCCTTTTGACGGGTGAAAGTGTGTTATCTGAGGTCGAACTTCCTCCACTTGTCACACTTTCCGTTCAGCCTCTGTGTCCATTTCCTCTGATAATGCACACTAAGCACCTTTCCAGCCTTTCTAGTGATTTTTTTAGTTTTCCCAGTGTTCGCAGGTCTCATGTGACTCTCAGTAAATTCATTTTCCAGGGTGTGAATGATTTCCAAATTACAGACTCTATTTTGAAGTGATTGTGCTTATTAGCAGTTTAAATATAAAATTTAATATGAATTTTTGTTTCCATCCGGCAAGTATGAATAATATTATTATTTATTGATACAGTCAAATAGTATATTTGTCAACTCTGAACTTTTGCGACAGGATAAGACGTGCACATGCATGTACAGAATAATAGGACAGATGCTTGCTGTTTCATGCTGCTTTGCCCCACATAAGCAGCCAACTGCATCCTCTCATGGAATATGTTGAGTTGTGAAGTGGCCTGTACGTGGTGCCAAATAAAGAATTCCCATGTCGAGCTCTCCTTTTAATTAAAGCTTCACTGTGCCAGATATATATACACCTGTTTCACCTACTTCGGCCATAATGCTTTGATAATACAGTATGTGATCATGCTGTCATTCACTCTGAAGGCTCTACAAATCTGTAAATGTCTGGATATTATATCAGGAGATAGTACCCAATTAGGGTTAAATGAGCACCATCGCCTCAGGACTGGGCACCAAGCCACTGCTGAGGAAAAGGCACCATCTTTTCAGCTGCAGGGAGGCTCTGTGGTTGCTGCTAACAAGCCTGTTTCTCACAAACAGCGTTTGGTTGCTACTGATTCCTGCTAATGGCTTAGAATACCAACATCCTTTCACAATATAGAATTAACTATGCAGCGTTATTGGTTCTACAAGTGTGTTGTTTGTCAAAACTGATTCATTCCTGAGTAAAAGTTGCATTTTTGTAATAATTAATGATTGTGTTGTTTCTATGTTTTATCTCCTCTAGTATAAACCACCACTTGAGGTCAATGACCTTTTTGAGGACATCAAAGATGGGGTGAAGCTCTTGGCTTTGTTGGAGGTGCTGTCTGGCCAACGACTAGTAAGTTATACACCTAGATCATTCTGGTACAAGATTGAAATGTGAGTTGCATGGCCTGACTCTTGCCTTTAAAAATGAGTAAATAATCTTTGCAGGGTGATTTATTAACACTCCTGATGTGAAGTGTGAATTTACTGAAGTGGAGAAGCCACCCTGTGTAATATATATGTAAAATCAAGGCTCACTGCATTAAACAAGTCAGCAGATCTGCTTGTACGTGTGGAGTCCCTGCCTCGTAAAGCTACTTGCAGAGTCACAACAATACTCACATTTATTGTTAAGTCACAAAGATTTAAGACAATGTTAAGAATTTACGGTACGGCTGTGCAATTTATCATGTTTGTTGCCATTAAATATCTTTCAAAGACGTTTCTCCACAGCTGACATGACGGTGAATGCAACCAACTGACTTCACATAATTCACATAATAAAGTATTAAATTCCTCATTGGCTTGGATGGTATGTAGAAGCTAATAGATAACAAAAAATTCCCTTCTCTTCTCATACCTTCTAGAGGACCCAAGAACCACGAATTGTTTGCGACATTTGACATGTTAACCTTCTAGCCACAGTTTTCTTGAGGCAAATAATGCACACAGCTTTTACTGTCTTGGCTGACTAACATTATCATCAGTACTGAGCCTTAAATACTCTAACAGGCAGAGGTATTGCTCTTTGTGACATTATTCCCACTGCTCAGCTGCCTGTTCCACCGGTGCAGACTGACTTCTGATGGTGCATTATGTGCACTGCAATACATCACCTTGATGTAGCATCTCTGTCTCACTTTATCTGAAAGAGGGACATCTGTATTTTTGATGCTACTTAAAGTCAGGATTTTAAAATACCCCTGTGTGCTGTAATTGGTTGATGCTGCCCAACCTAGTCCCTTAATGTCTCCACTCAGTCTCCACTCAGTCAAATGCATAAAACAGTAGCTTAAAATAAAATAAGTACATACTCATCTCTGACAGTGACAACACAGTTGACTTAGGATGCTACCTAACCTATGCAAACCTAAATACAGATTGTAAATCTGCTCTGTCTTAAGAAAAACTAAAATTGTTGTTGCTCACGTTAAATACTGGATCACTGCTCAGAAATCGCTGGTCCTAAATTTAGATCTGAGCCTCCCCACTGTGTGTAGATGTTGGCTTACTGATGTCTGTCTCTACCTCCCTCTTCCCTACAAACACACACTCACACACACACACACACACTGATTCAGACTTGGCTTGGGATTTTGTAATCAGCCCTGTCTTGTAACAAACTGCCATGTCATCCTTAAAGCTGTTACTTGCTAAATGAGTCAGTAGCACATCATGATGAGCATCGCCTGATGCTTTCACTTACTGTTTTCAGGAGTATGCCCCTGCCGGTTCATGTCAGCCTCAAATTTTAACATAGCCTGATCTCATTGAAGCCATTTCTAACTGATGTTTTGGAGCCCAGGATTATAATGTTTCTCTCAAAGCAGCTTTGGCACTCACCAGTTAATTTATGTAAGAAAAGCCCTGCTAATACTCCCAAGCCACTTTCGCTCTCTTACTGTGCAACTGTTGGCACACATGATGTTTTTTTAACCAACGTGGGTGGCTGGTATAGTAGACAAAATTACAATCTGCAGTTCATTTCTAACCATGTTTCAAATCAGCACATGGGTAAATGAAGATATTCTTTTATGATATGACTTTCTCTGATAGCTTGATTTTAACTGTACGCCTTTCCGTCTGAAGCCCCGTGAACAAGGCCGCCAGCTGAAGAGGATCCACTGGGTGTCAAACATCGGCACTGCGCTCAAATTCCTTGAAGGCAGAAAGGTGAGTGTTTCAGTTGAAGTTCATCAGAGAAAAAATGGTTGCATGTGTTAATTAAGTCCAGGATGCAATGGAAGATGCTTAGAAGTTTGTTGCTTCTTTTAAAGAAATCACATTTTTTTTTAAATATTATTTAGCATCAAAAGATCGGAAGAGCA
>JAQNCA010000007.1:4010237-4021934 GCA_029783725.1 Acanthurus tractus | reverse complement strand
AGCGTCCTTGAAGACACAGCACAGGAATGGAGGACTTTTAGGGAGAAGGTACATAAACTGACGGTGGTGAAATCAGTGTTTCATAATTACGTGAAAATATAGTTTTTAAACTTAACAATCATTCTCTGCAGATGGTGAAGGTGAGAGGAGTCTCCGATGAGCTCCAAAGCCGTTTCCCTGACAGCGCCGTGGAGAAGGCCTCCAAAGCCACCCTGCAGTCCCTGTTGGACCAGCATGACTTACTGAGCCAAGACTTGGAGAGAGAGCTCTCCTCCCTCACGCTGCTGCGGCAGTACGCTCTCAGCCTGCTGCACGATGTGGAAGTGCCTTCACCGACAAACGAGCAGGATGAGCTGCCCAGCCTGAAGGAGATCCGAGCTGTGCAGGACCAGATGGAAAGGTAGTGAGAAGACAAACCTGCAAGACAGATTTAAGTTTTCAATTAAAAGTAAATTGTTGCATTATATAGCTTAGAACATCCTCTACTGTTTGCAGATTACATTCAATCATTCAGAATTTTGGTAGATTAATTTTTCTCTTCGCCTCCAGCCTTCTGACTCAGTCCAGGACCAAGCGAGCTCAAACTGCTCAGGAACTGAGGGACAGAGAGGAAGTGGAGAAGGAACTTAGTGTTGTAAAAGCTTGGATTCAAGAGACCAGAGAGCTTCTTCTTAATCCCACACCAGACATCGATTCTCTGCTGCAGGAGCTTGAGGTGCACTTAATATTTAAACAGGAAGTTTAACCTGTGTAGTTTTTCATCTAAAGTGTTGATATTTGAATACTTTTATTTCTTAGAAAGGTTTCATGGGTCCTTCTTTTTTCAGGTTGTACATGGAGACGTGATCACTTATCGTCAGAATGTGGATAAACTAGCAGAGCAGCAGCAGAGCAAATATCTGGACCTCTACACCATTCTGCCCTCTGAAATCTCCATGCAGCTGGCCGAGGTCTCACTTGCACTGGGTGCCATTGAAGATCAGGTACGGCAACATTTAGAAAGTCTTCCATGTAAATGGGACTTTAATTGGCCTCTTTTAAATTTTAAATGCTCTTATTGATTAGCATTTGTTGACATTTCTTTTAGGTTCTTTCGAAAGAGCGAGAAATTCAGAAAACCAGAGAAATTAAAGAGAACTTCAGCTCAAGAATCCATGACATCTCTGAGAAGCTCAAAGCCATCTCCGCTAAATTCAAGGAAAAATCTCCTGATGTCGATCATGCCAAGGAAGAGGTCAAGGTGGGCTGACTTTTTTTGCCCTGTCTTACTGTGAATGTGTAGTTGATTCAGCTCAAAACTTGCAAATTGTAAATTTTTACTATCATTTTAGGCTGTTCGATTTTATCAAGAAATACAAGTTAATCACCTCTAGCTTCTTTTTCTCAGAGCCTGGCTGAGGACTTGGACTGTTGTGGTCGAACCCTCTCAGAACTTGACGCTGCTGTGCAGGAGTTTGGCCGCAGGAACCCCCTGCTGGCCAAACAGCTCGGTGACGCCATCAGCAAACTGTCAGAGATGCATCACCACACGACACGGCTGGCAGACTGCAGGAACAACTGGCTTAAAAAGGTTGGCTTTCTCAGCTCTCCTATACAGAACACAGCTGCTGTGCTCAAATACAAATGATTTTTTTCTGTTATAAAGTTAAATGATTTTAAGTCAGTCATGTTTCCCTTTTATTTTTCATTCATCAGGCTGTCTGCTACTTGGATGAGTATAATGAGATGCTGGACTTTATTGTGAGGTGGTCAGAGAAAGCCAAAAGCCTGCTGAGGGCAAACATCATCTGGAACTCCTCTGTTCATCTACAGGAGCAGATACGAATGTACCAGGTACGTCCTCATGGAGGCACCCTAAAGGATTGTATAATAATGTTTAACTACTAACATTTTGGCAGCATACTAATGAAAGAAGGGAAGTTTGGGAAGACGGACATATCAAATTTGTTCAAGGCACATGTTGCAGGGATTCCACAGTCTCTGTGCAGCAGGAGAACATACCACACATGCCTTTCATTCACTGCCTCGTTGCCCTGTGCTCAGGCCGTCCTCCGTGAGTCTCGCGAGCTCCATGGCGACCTGGAGTCAATGGCGGAGAAAGTGGAGCTTCTGTCTGAGGTGCTGCAGGTCGAGTCCATGAGCCAGCAGGTTTGTGAACTCAGTCGACACACTGAGGAGCTTCAACAAAGCATCAAGATACGGCTGCAGAGCTTGGAGGATGCAAATAAGGTACAGAGGAAAAAGTGTTTGTAACGTTTATGGATGCCTTTTTTTATATATTTTACCAATAAAATTACTATTTGAATAGTACTTAGTGTAGCTCATACCTAAATATACTTTGTAACTGACTCGTGTGATATTTCTTCAGAGTATGGAGGCCCTGGAGTATGAAGTTAAGGCCCTACATGTTGCTCTGGAGCAGGTACAAGCCACACTGACCTCACCAGAGCTCACACGCCAGAGTCTCAAAGAACAGCTGGCTCAGAGACAGGTAACCTCACCTTGTTAAAACAACTCGTCATATAGCCTTCATTCTCTCCTTGAGAACTTTGGATGCTTGCCTCGCACATTGTAGCTTGATAGCTGATTGAAACCATGTAAACTTTGCCTTTTTTTTACAGCGTCTGTTGGCTGATATGGAGGGCTTCAAGCAGCAGGTGCAGGCGGTGCAGCTGTGTCAGAGCGCTCTTCAGGTCCCAGAGGAGGTGATGCCCAACCTTGCCATCTGTCGCACAGCGCTGCGTCTGCAGCAAGAAGCCAGTCAGTTGCAGCACGTGGCCATTCAGCAATGCAACATCCTTCAGGTACAACAGGGGGCAGTATTGTTCTAGATCTTGCATTGGGACACAATATGGATATAGGGAGATCTGAAGAGTTATTTTTATTATTAGTCATTATGCTGAAAAGTAAACAGGATTTATGATGCTTTTTTAAGAAAATCAGTGCACAAAATGATTCATGTTGAAGTCTTCTGACGAAAGTTTTAAGTGCTGAAATAAAATGGAGGTTTTAGCTGTTTATGTAACAGTTACAAATCCACTTCTTGTTTTGTTTTTTTTGTTATCCAGGAGGCAGTGGTGCAATACGAGCAATATGAACAGGAAGTGAGAGACCTCCAGGGGCTGATAGAGGAGGCACACCGTGTCATTCAGGACCGACCGATCCCTGCAAGCAACATCCAGGAGCTGCAGGCCCAGATCCTTCACCATGAAGTACAGTGCAATCATTTTCTCATTTAAACCACCTTTCCTGTAGAGGGAAGGAAGGAACTGAGGGGAAATAGCGCTGAACAGGTCATCAGTGTAACACAGACATAACAAATGAAGTGTGACACGTTTACTAAATGCAGATCCACTTCACTGTAATGTTAGATTTCTTCCCAATTGTTTTTCTTCTGATGACATTCTCTCTGCTTCCTCATAGCTGCACGATAACCTGGGATTTTTCTATTTTGTATAACAGGAACTGGCTCAGAAGATCAAAGGTTACCAGGAGCAGATCGCCTCATTAAACTCAAAATGTAAGATGCTGGCGGTGAAGGCCAAGCACGCCACCATGCTTCTGACAGTGAGCGATGTGGAGGGGCTGCCCGAGGGGCTGCAGGAGATGGATGAGGAGAAAACCAAGAAATCTTCAGCACAAGCCGTCATGGTGAGAGGTTATAATCCACCACGTACAACGCGGTGTTGCTGACAAAGCTGTGTGCATCTTTGGCGATGGCATTTCCTTATTAACACACCTCTTGACCTCCTGACTCACTTTGCTGTTTCTGGCTTTAGCTTAAAGATTATGAAAGATTTTTATTCCTCTCATTTTTATTTATCAAACCTTTCAGCTTGCTTTCATTATATAATATAACACATAGGTTATGATTAATCTTTCCCAATCCACCTCGCATGTCTGCTCTTCTGTTATGTTTTCTTGCATGGCGTGTCAGATGACGGCTGGCCGCTGTCATACCCTCCTGTCTCCTGTAACTGAGGAGTCTGGGGAGGAGGGCACTAACAGTGAGGTCTCTTCTCCTCCTGTCTGTCGCTCTCCTTCTCCCATCACTCACACTGAAGCCACTGTAACAAAGGTATCTACCTCCTCTCTTTCACTGTCATTCTGCTCCTTTCAGAAAAATTGCACATACTCGTGGAATTTGTTGTTTCTTTCTTGTCCGTAAATGTTTTTTTTTAATAATCTTCCCCTGATTTTTCAGTAATCTTCGATGTGTTTAGTGTCTTGTTCGATAAAACACTCTGAATTAATAAACATAACTAATCAGTAAAAGGACAGAAAAAAACTTTGGTGAGGAATAACTTAGTATATTTCTCCTGCATCTTAAATTTCATCATGCCTAATGATAAATTTAGGGCTTTGCTGATGTATTTCCATCTTTTTAACAAGCAGTTTTAACAGCTGATGTGACTGTTTGAATTTTTTTTAGATGGGAAGAGGAACACTCACAAGAGCTCCAATCCAAGAACTTTATGATCCAACATTTGAGTCTGTGGCCAACTTAGATGACCTGCAGCGCTCATGGGAGACATTAAAAAATGTGGTATGTGAATAATTCAAGACCACAACTTAATGGTTCATTCATCTTCAGCAGCTGTTATCATGTTTTCAGGCTGAACACTCTAACATGGTCCTGTTGATCCTCCTACAGATCAGTGAGAAACAAAGGTCTCTGTATGAAGCTCTGGAGAAGCAACAGCATTACCAGGGTTCACTTCAGTCAATCTCCTCTAAAATGGAGGCTCTGGAGGCCAAACTGAGTGAGCCTGTGGAGGCAGACAAAAGCCCAGATAGTCACATCAAGGCACACGAGGCGAGTCATTACAGTAAAATAAAGCTCTTGAGCAGAGAAAAAGTTTTTACACTGACAGGGTTGGGGGTTGTCATACTTGTTAAAATAATGTCAGAACTTTCAAAATAAGATACGCTAGTTTTGTTGCATCCTTTTGCATATGTGATTCTGATAATAAAGCATTCTCTGTTATAACATTATCTCACTGTTCCATGAGCTTAAACCAAAGTTTGGTTTATATAAGAAATAACTTCTCTGTCTTTAATTTCTTATTCTGATGTCATTAAAAGTCTGAAGTCAGTATATGCTGTCGTGCTCTCCAGGGTCTGATAGAAGAGATTCAGAGTGTGCAGGAGGACATTAACAGACTGCAGATGAGCTTCACGGAGGATCTGGCCTCCAACGCTGTGGACTCAGACATGGCCGACCAGCTCGCCATGCAGTCGTCCCTGGCTGTGTTAGCTGAGAGGATGGCCACCATCCACATGAAGGCCACGGGGAAACAGCAGATTTTGGAGGTAGTTTTGGTGCAGATCGTGGAATACATTCTCACTGGATAACTAACTTGGTAAATAGTGAAGTAAAATGTGCTTTATTCTGCCGTAGGAGCGTGTTAGTGACCGTCTGGAGGGTCAGCGTCAGGAACAGGCCATACAGCTCTACCACACCCAGGCAGATGAGCTGGACCAGTGGCTGATCAGAGAGCGCAGTGCTGTAACTTCCATGCTTGAATCTAAACCTCTAGATGAGACAGACATGGAGGATCAACTAGATGAATGTCAGGTAAGAGCTCCCCCTGCTGCTCATTCAGAACACTGCATGTATGCCTGTTAATTGGGATTATTACTTCAGAATTTAAACACATTTTCAAATCTCTTTAAAATACGTCAAATCAAGTTGTAAGGAAGGAAAACTCTGCATTCTAAGGTGTCGCTTTCTAAGTTTTCAGCAATATTCTCTGGTCAGCACATTAATGCAAAAACAAATTTGCCAGTGGATTATTTCCTCCATCCGTCTTATACTTAAATATTTTGTGTCCTTTATCACATGTGGATCATCCCATGGAGACCGAAGCCTTTCACTTAGTAAACAAGAGCATTAACGGAGTTGGAGGCGCATTCAGATGGCTGGGCTCCTAAGCGATTGTAGCACCAGTCTTAAGCAGATTATGCAGATGGTCTGTGCAACAGGGGGCCTGTTAGCAGCGTAGGGCGGAGCAGTCAGGGGCTGTGGCTTTCAGACGATTAATAGATCCCGGTGCTGGGATTGGTGTTGGTGACAAAGCTGCTAGGATATCCAAGTAGGGGAATCCTCGAGAACGGTCGGGGTGAGGCGGAAGGGAGGGACAGTTGCTCTCTGCCTTAGAATATCCTGCTGAAGCTATGGATCACAGAGCTGTGACAACACTGTCGGAAAACGAATGTTTCTTCAAAGATTTGAGCAGCATTCACTGATGGGCATCGTTAACTGGTCTGGACTCAAAATGCTGATCTGCATGGAAGAATTACTTTTGAATCTGAACGTGAGCGTGAACGCTGCAGAGCGTGGAGCATGAAGGATTAGCGGTAATATGTTGCACAGGAGGCGAGGCGGGAGAGTTGGGCCAAGGATGACAGCAGAGGGAGAGCTCTGCCTGTCCTGTGGCTTGGGAAAGCTTCCGTTGTAGGGGGTACAGCAACACCTTGGCCCCCTCTGTTTGTCTGGAGGGTCTGTTGCTGTCAGCAGGGGGGGGGGAGGAGCGGGACACCATGTTTGAGCTGGCCTCTCTCCTCCTGCTCCTGCAGAACATGCTGCTGGAGATTGAGGAGAAGGTGCTGGCCCTGTCAGAGCTGTCGGTGCACAGTGAGAACCTGCTGATGGAGGGCCGGACGGAGACGAGAGAGGAGGCAGAGCACTTGGCCAGGAAGCTGCGCACGTTGAAGGGCGGCCTGCTGGAGCTGCAGAGGATGCTACAAGACAAGCAGATTAACATCCAGGTGAGGGGGCTACCAGCTTAAATGCTGACATACACTTATGCATGTTCATGAGGTGTTGAGCATTTTTACAACAGCTCACAAATCTGTTCGTGCTGTTAGATATAGTTGTTTCCACCATCACATGTGTCTTTTTCCTTCTAAATGTTCCACAAAGAACAGGACATGCACCCCTTTTCATTGGAGCATGATTCTGCATTAGACTGACCCAAGTTTGAAGTTAATTTGTTATCTGTCCAAAGGCCAAAAATATCTGCTAAGTGAATATTTAATGCCTGTCCAGAGTGTCCCTCCTCTTTGCTTTGGCATGTTTTTGAAAAATTTGTGAATCAGAATTGAATAACTGTGTTGATGGTTCTGCTTCCTTGATGATCTGTGTTTCTTAAATGTCCTTCAACACATCGTCTGGTGCCACAGGGCTCTCTGCAGGAGCAGGAGGACAGCGAATCAGACTCCAGCCTCTCTCAGAGTCCCAGTGTGCAGGACTGGCTGGCCCAGGCCCGAACCACTCGCTCCCAGCAACACCAGGACAGTCTGCAGAGACAGAGGGTACATTTCATATACTATCTGTTTGGTTGTTTTGGTGTCCAGTCCTCATTGCAAACCACTGGGTAACACCAGATTACAAACACTTAAACTAAAACATATTTTATTAAAAAGATTTGTTGTAAGCAATTTTCACTGACCTACACATTAAACCTAACCCTTTTGCAGTAGAAAGGTATATTTTTACAGTTATGCTAGTGAAATGTTAAATAAAATTACCGTATCCACAAAATAAAATAAAGATACTGTTTCTTACCATTCTATGAAATTAATTTATTGTGTGATACAAAGTCTAATTAAAGTGTTTTACATGTTTGCTTTGCAGGAGCTGGAGGAGCAGCTGGCAGAACAGAAAAAGTTGCTCCAGTCAGTCGCAAGCAGAGGAGAGGAGATCCTGATCCAGCAGGCCTCGCCGAGCAGCGCCAGGTATTTCACATGTTCCTGTACCCACACAGATATACACCTTAAACTGAAGTCAAGTAGTAAAACATTGAATTAAAACGAAATTTGTTTCTGTCACTTTGTAGCACAACAGAGCCATTTTCACCAGCAGCTCTGGCTGAGAGGGAATCTCAGGCTGCTCGAGAGCAGATGAAACAGAGGTGGGAGAGTCTGAGACTGGAGCTCAAAACTAAACTTCAGCTGCTGCAGAAAACTCTTGAACAAGACCACAAACAGCCGGTACAAACCTTATTCCGTTGTGAAAGTAAAACTGTTGTTATCAAGTTTTAAAGCTGAGGACTGTTATAAACTGTTGTCTGTGTTTTGGTTGTTGTTGGGGTTTTTTTTTTGCAGGTATATTCCAGAGCTTCTCGTGTGACCACAGCTGGACCGCTCTTCAAAGGAGAAACACATGCTGACAAATCCTCCCTGAAGACCCTGTATGACAGCTTCAGACAAACAATAGAGGACATGACCACCCAGGTTTTGTTATTTCTGTAACATTATCGGACATTGCAAGAATAAATGAAGTTCAGCACATGTCATAGATAATTTGAAACCCTCTTGTGTGTTCGTAGCCCAGCAGTGGTGAGACTCAGGTGCCGCAGATGGAGCAGCAGCTCTACTCAGCTGTGTCATCCACCTCCTCTTGGCTGGACAGTGTGGAGAACAACGTCTTCTCTGGCTCGGTGCTGTTGGCTGAAAATGCAGAGACACAGCTTCAAAAGCAGGAGGTACGATCAGGATTATCTGTGCGGCGCTTTTAATTTTTTTTTTACGGAAAACAGTAAATTGCAGGAGCCTGGTATTACCTGTGATTGTCAGTGGAAAATATTTCATCTCTACAAGAAGCTGATATTAGATACAGTACAGCATGTGGCTGTGCAGAAGCACTAAATAAAGATGTTTTATTTCTCATTTAGATTTATTAATGGCTATAAAAGTTGTGTATTTTTTGAATCTTCCCTATTAAATCTCTGCTTTCCCTCCAGACCTTAGAGAACGATGTGAGGCACGTCATAGAGGATGTAAAGCTCAGCCAGGCTCTGCTAGCTGGGTCTTCAGCGTTGAGGCAGGAGGAACGAGCTCTGCTGGAAGACAACCTGGACTGCCTGAAGGAGAGATTAGGGGCCTTGGGTTGTGCTCTGGGACAACGCTGTGATCACATGAGGACCAGAGCACATGAGCTCACTGCCTACCAGGTCTGCTGGGTATTTTGTGTTTGTTGCTGTCTTGGTGAATGTCCACCATTAAACCAAAAGTCTGTCTAATTCAGTCACATATTCAGGGCTTATAACTGTTAAGCAAACGTTTCTCTCCAGGATTTTAAAACAAAGTTTATTTTTTTTATTGAATTTAATTGAATCGTCCCCAGTTACAAAACATAAAAGATGAATGTTTCTCTATAGTCGTGTATAGGATTTACAGTATTATATCTATGACAAACTAATACAACTCAGCGTAATTGTTCTGTAAATGTTCTTTTGTCTAAAACAGACTGAGCTGCAACTTCTGCAAACTGCTTTAATTGAGACCAAGTGCCAGATCCTTCAGGCCTTAGCTGGAGCCATGGACAGACCTGCGTCAAAACAGCTGGAGGTAACGCAAACTTTGACATACACACACACACACATCAGAGAGGACAGAAATACATGTGAATGTCATTTTTTTTAACACTGTCACTGATCTCTCAGGTTATTGCCAGTGCTGAGGAGAGTCTGAAAGACTTTGAACAGAGGATCACAGAGCTCAAGACAAGAGGAGCGGCACTGCAGGCGGATCAGATATCAACAAACAAAATACTGAAGCTCCAGGTAACACACATCACCGACTGCCCTCACTAAAAGCAGGTCGTCTGAAAGTGGTTCAATGTAGGTTTGACTTATTTATAACATTAATAGTTTTGTGACAAAGTGTCAATAATGAAAGGAAAGCAGATCAAAGTTAAAAACTTCTTACAAAAATAAACATAGAATGCTTATTTTTAGAAATAATTTTGTTTTCGTTTGAGTGAACCTTTAAAACACTTAAAACTAGCAGAGCAAACCTGACATGACACAAGGTTAGCATTGTGTTTTCATTCGAACTTTGTTTAATTTATTATATTCATTAAATTTATGCAATTTACAGAATTACATTACAATAAGTACATTAACCTAAAATGTGCAGGTAACTTTTTGGCAAATACTGTTAAATATCTTATCAATAGCATGAAATTGTTGGAATAACAAAGCAAAACAGAATGAAAACAAAATGTTCTTGTGTGTGTTTTGTTTCAGGATTCCTATGAGGAGCTGGTGATGACGGTCGGGTCCCGCCGCAGTGGGCTGAACCAGAACATGGCCCTGAAGGAGCAGTACGAGCGTGCTCTGCAGGATCTGACCGACCTGGTGGACACGGCTAAAGACAAGATGGCTGCGGATCAGAGGATCATTGCCAGCTCTGTGGAGGAGGTCCAGAATCACCTGGACAAACATAAGGTTCGGCAACGATTCAGTTTGTGAAGACAGAAAGACTTAAGGAATATTTATAATCTACAGTGTGAAAACATTAAGAACACAAAGATGATAATCAGTGGTGTGTTTTTGTGTTTTCCAGGAGTTCTTCCAGGGTCTGGAGTCTCATATGATCCTAACAGAAACATACTTCAGGAAAATCTGCAGTCTGATGCTTCCCAAAGAGAGTCAGGCCCTGGAGGAGACGCTGGCCGAGGCTCAGAGGGTCCTCAAAGAGGCTCACAGCAAAGGAGTGGAGCTGGAGTGCATCCTGGAGGTGAGACAGGAAAAACCACGTGATAATCAATATGTGTTATGGTTGTGAGAGGTTGTAAGACTTCCTCTGCACTCAAAAAAAGTTTTATTTGTATGAGCTTGTTGTTTAATTAATCATTGCTGTTTCCACTCGTAGCATAAAGAGACTACAAACTACTTTTTTGTTGTACAACCGTGTGTAAATGAATCTTGTGTAGGAAATCTTAAAACATCATGAAGTTATTTGCTTGACAGGATGTGATGTGATGGGTTTTTAAATGCTTTCAGCCTGGTGTGTCAGTTGTTGGTGGTTTCTATTTCAAATATTGCATCTGTTCTTTTGTTTCAGACTTGGTGCCGCCTGATGCACGATTACCAGAGTCTGAACCGCCAGTTGGAGGCAGTGGAAGGAAATATCCCGACAGTCGGCCTGGTGGAGGAGACTGAAGAGAGGCTCATGGACAGAATCTCACTGTATCAGGTATCAAGAGAATGCAGATTTAAGGATGTGGAGTAATAATCCGAAATATCCTCCACAAGCCTCATTGGTTCGATATGCTGAAGTTTATTGATCAGGAATGACAGATGATAGTGGCAGTGTGGCTGTAGTTGCAGCAGGGGCGAAGGCTACTCTCTCACAAGCTTTCTAAGCTGGTGCTGCTCCAGCCTCAACGATTTTGGTTCTCCAATAACTCCTCTGCCGTCCTCTTTAAAGGGTCTAAAGGCGAAGCTGACGGAGCACCAACACAAGCTGTACCAGGTGCTGGACGAAGGCAAACATCTCTTGTCGTCAGTGTGCTGTCCCGCACTGGAGAATCAGCTGGCGCTGCTGGGGGAACACTGGCTCAACAACACCAGCAAGGTCAACGCAGAGCTACAGCGCCTGGAGGCTATCCTGAAACACTGGACCAGGTCTGACCCACATCAGCAGAAACACAACCTAAGCAGAGTTTCTGCACACACTGCACGATATTGTTCTCTGACTGGTTTGTGTTTTTTTTTTTTTCCTTCAGGTATCAGAGAGAGTGTGCAGAGCTGAGCCAATGGCTGCAATCCGCCCTGGAGCGTCTGGAGTTTTGGAATACGCAGGCGGTTTTAGTCCCACAGGAGCTGGAGACTGTCAGAGACCATCTCTCTGCTTTCCTTGTGAGGCCACAGATTTTCTTTTGTTTTGCATTTTGTGCCTGTGTTG
>JAQNCA010000007.1:3964786-3981953 GCA_029783725.1 Acanthurus tractus | reverse complement strand
AAAACCAGATGATGATGCTCTAATGTTCTTCTTCAGGTAGAATAAAAGTAATCTGTGTTCAAAATACTTTGTGGAGTGGAAATTCTCATAACACATTTACTTGGTTTGCTGTTGTTTTAATTGGTTATAAATGGGGTGGTTATTTAATCTTTTCTGTTTGGCAAAAATGTCTCCCTACGATCTCATTTCAAAAACTAAAAAATTGAAATGTGGCTCAGTTTAAGTGAAGAGTTTTCTGGAACTTTACATGGTAGCCTGTAAGGTTTTTTTTAGAAAAAGAAACTGTTGCACCACAAAAAAATGTATTATTTCTCATGTAGCTTACTGAAAGAATTTGACATTGGTACTAAAACTTGTGTATGGCATTGCTATAAAAATAATAGAAAAGGTGACCAGTTTTTCTTTTTTTAATGTTTTTTTTAATGGACTGAATTTCCCAATCTGAAATTCCAGGGAAGGCTCAGTAGTTTTCTGGAACACTGAAGAGAAAACGGTAACATAACAGTTTATATATTATAATGTATCATTCTTCAGTGATTTGTTTCTTCTTCTTCTTCAAACCCTCCCCAAAAAATATATTTTCCTGTCTTTACAGATGAAAAGAGTGTTGAGAATACTGGAGCATCATGAGATTCAGCCGTATGAAGTAGCATTAGTCCACTGGGAAAATGAGGAGATTAACTACACCCTGGGAGAGTACGTTGATCTTCACTCTTGTCTTCTTTTTGTTTATTTGTGCTCTCAGATTTTCTGCAGCCTTTCCTGTATAACTTAAATCTCTTTGTCTTCAGGGGAAATACAAAGCTGGAGCGTGGCAACTTCATTCTTAGTGACAATATGGATCAGTATGAAGCTGTTCTGGAGAAATTTGCGTTTTCAAATGCACTGTGTTTGTCAGGTAAGAACCAGAGATTTGACTGTAAATCCCGAACATCGGTGTGGTTTTGTGGAGGTACTTCCTCTCCTCTCAGCGTGACCTCTGGATGTTGTTTTCCAGTGAAGCTGGCGATATGGGAGGTGTTTCTGGACAACTTTGTCGAGTCAATTCAGTCAATTCCAGAGGTACAGTGGACTCATAACAGCAGGCAGAGAGAAATTTTTGAATAATTTATTATCCTTAATGGTTGTTTGTTTGTGAGGCAGACCATCTGTCAGTGCTTCCCTTAATGTCAAAACCTATTTTTTCCTCAGACGCTGAAGTCTGGAAAAAGAGTGAAGTTGTCTTCCGCAGAGGTTATGAAGAAGATAGGCGAGCTTTTCACTTTAAGGTAAACTCAGTTTTCTTTAATAGCTGTCAATTGTTGTTGCCACTAACTGCTATGTCACTTACTTCACTCAGTTTAAAGTATCTCACCACTCAACTAGGTTTTTCTCTTTGCATCACCTTTTGTAGGTCTGTTCTCTTCTTATACTTTGTGATGACTGACTCTGTTTCAACCCTTTTATATTAACATCCTCCTCTCACAGACACTGTATAAACCTGAGGTCCGACCTGCTCATCACACCAGATTTCTACTGGGACAGAGAAAACCTGGAAAAACTCTACGATAAAACCTGCCAGTTCCTCAGCATCAACCGCAGAGTCAATGTGAATAAAGTTTCTCCAACAAATAATTTTGCATTTTTACATTGTTAAAGCTCATAAACAGAGGTCAGTTCTTTGCTTTTGATGTGAGCTGACAAACATTTCTGTGTTTTTTAGGTTGTGAATGAGAAGCTGGAACATTGCACACAGTTAACGGATCTGATGAGAAGCCACCTGAGTGAGAAGCACAGCTTGAGGTTGGAGTGGATGATTGTCATCCTCATTACTATTGAGGTAAAAACAAAAGAGATATTTGTATTTGATGGGAAAGTATAAGATGTTTCATGATTTCAACCTGGATTTATCACATGAAACCTGGGATCTACAAGCTATCTCCTCCTGTAAGATGCTGGCTGGTCTACTTGTGTTATTTAATTTATTATAGTGGAATATGACTCATTGACATTCTCTAATGAAACTTAGTTTTGAGCTCATATGTTTTATTTCATTTTGTGTGGCTTTTTTCTAGTTAAAAGTGCATGCAGCCTTTCGAATAAATAATCTCACATCACTTGCTTGTTCTTCTTGTAGGTTTTGTTTGAGCTTGCAAAAATGATCTTCTGAACTGCTGCTCCAATGATGCACGGATCTAAAATGGATACTAGAAGCTCCAAAGGAAGAATGCTGCATTTTTGCACTATAAAAAGGTACTTTGTCGGTGATATGTGACAATGTTTTTGTGGAAAAAGAGAAAAAAGATTGTGAAGAGGACCTAAAAAATTGTGAATGTCTTATTGTTTCTGTGGTCCAGTATTTACATTTCAACAAAACACAATGAATCGTTCTTTTTTTATTATTTCTTAACTGTGCTGGAGATCATTGCTTAAAGTTACTGCAGGATTTTATAAACATTTGCTGTTCACTGCTTTTTGAAAGAAAAAGAAAAAGCGCATCAGTGGGACTTTTCAATTTTCAAATCAGCTCACCACACTAATGTTTTATCAGTTATGTTTTCTGAATTTATGGGTATCACATTGTTCCTTTTTATTTTGAAATGTGAAAATCTGAGAGGCATTTACAGCATTTCAGTATGAAAAGAACTGTTTTTTAAAGGACAGAGACTCTCATCTCAACATATGACATCATTCTTGTGACTGAAATACTAGCAGTAGAAAGGAAAACAGCAAGATGGGATAATATATACAACAAATTCAATATGATGGGGTACAACTGTGAGTGCTGTGTTAAAAAATATGCAATAAAGTAATTGTTTTTTTAAAATGTCTGTCGGTTATGTTAGTGTTTTTCATGTGAAATAGTAATTTATTGAGTAAGCAGTAGCTAAAGCTAACTTATAAAATAATTTGCAACACAGTAATTACATACAGATATGATTTATTCAAATAAAACAGTATTTTATTGATAAAACACTGGTGAATATGTAAGTAAATATATAAACACAGGTAACTCAATGTGACGTTTTGCATTTTGTCATTAGTGAACAAATACACAGATCAGGAAGAACGTTTCATAAAAGTCAGTATATGTTGAAAAACAGGACAATCAGCACACACAGCCTGACATGACCTTAAATCCTCTCACCTTCAACCCACTTCACCCTCAAACAGACGAGAAATAAAACGGGACAAGTGAAGCTGCCACGATTTTTAAAGTTTAAGGCTCTGCTGATTATAATTATAGGAATAAAGATTCATTTACCTTCAAATAAGAAAATATTCCGCAAAATATTTTTTTAAACAAATATGTGCCATGCTCTTATCATGCTCTCATTTAAAACCTGTCAGCATAGAAATTCTCTAGAAACTAAAAAAGAGCATTTCTCACTGCATACACAACAGCTGTAAGGTACAAGATAATATACTTTAATATTAGTACGCTCTGGTCTACCTACTACTTTACCTGCATAGATCCCATGGGATTATGTGTTTACATGAAATGATTAAATAAATACTGAATGACAAAATGATTAATGAACACATAGGATACAATGTGATGGCTGATAAACATCTACATTTGCTGATATACTGATAACATCCTTGTGTGAATGAAGATAAATGAACTTTTTTGTCAAGGTCAAATACATTAAAGTACCAGTGTGCAGGATTTAGTGACATCTAGTGGTAAGGTTTCATATTGCAATGAACTACAAACCCCTTCTTTCTGCGATACCCCTCCAAATGGGCAGGAGAACCTTCAGGTAAGTAAAAATCCTTGAAAGTCCCTCTCTAGCGCCAGTGTTTTGTTTGTCTATGTTTGTCCAATGCAATATTGATTCTTAGATTTAACAGAATCAGTCACATGTGTGTCATATATTGATGCTCACAGCCCAACAATTCCTATTTCCAGGTAATTACACTCATAAAAATAATGAATATTATTAACCATGTCTGCCAGTAGATCACCCTAAATCCTTAACACATGCCCCATATGATTTAATGCTGCTAGTGAAAAAAAGCAAAAGAAAACATACATAAAAGTGTTAAATGCATAAAAGTGCTAACAGTTGATGTCCTACCTCTTTTAGATATATACATTCAAGAACAGATCAAAAAGCTCTTTGCTAGAACATGATTAATAATTGACAAGACCTGACATGATTAGTAACGAAAATTATATCATAAGCAAACAACTCAGTTGATGTATTGCAAGTCGCACTTGCATAATGGATCTGGTTCGATGTCAAACTGTGAAATCACACTGCGTTCCCCTGAGAAGATTAGCACTTTTTCAATAATGCTTCTCTTGCCAGATCTCTTCCATCACCCAGTCAAATGGCTTTTTGAAGACAGCTCACAAACTTGAGTGACTTCCTTTTTCATGGTCCAACCTTAAAAGAAATATGTAGACAGATATATTAATTTGACATTCCAAGGATGCATGATTTCAGTGTAATGGCATTATTTAATGAGCCAAATCTTGCAAAAATGATACCAATAAGCAAAGAAAAAGACTCACCGAAGGGTACACAGAAGTTGAATGAAGTCAATCTGCGGCGACGATCATAGTTGCGGTTTCCAGTTGTTCAACTGCAATAGAAAAAACTTCACCTTCACTCTCAAATTCACACTCTCTTCCTGTGTTTTGAACTTCCTGTTGACTCTCCTTCTCCTCATTCTTGGATTCAGGTGTCGTTTCCACCTCATGTTCAGGTTCTGCCTTCTGCTGTTCCTCACTCTCTGTCTGAGGTGCTTGTGGTTCCTTCACCTCAAGAATGGACACCTTCGTTTCCTCTTGAGTGTGTATGACTTCCTCAGCATCCGTCCAAACATCCTGGTCATTTTCCTTCTCTGTCTGTGCAGGCGTTTCCGATTTTGTTTCTTGGACACAAGCTTTAACAAGTACTGGCTGACTCAGGGACACTTCTGTTTTCTCTGTAGGCTGTACCGGTTCTATTGATCCTGTTGACTGATTAGTGGGAGTTACTTTCTCCGTTGCTTTGATTTGTTCGACTGGCTCTACTGTTTCTGCTTGTACGCCGACATCCAGCAGTATAGGCTGAGTTAGGATGATGGCTGTTGTTGTTGCTGGTTCTGTAATTTCTGTTGATTTAAAAGCGGCTTTTGTTAACTCTGGCTGTATCTGGCTCTGAGCCTCTACCACCTCAACTCTGAATTCAGATGCATCTTCTGTCAGTTCCTCAGATGCACTTCTCTCTGTTGTAGGTGATAGAGAAATTGAGGTTTTGACTTGCCCAAATTGTATGTTCAGTTTTAATTCTAAAGAAAGACTCGACGGGGACTCCAAATTACCTTTAGACGAGATTATTCCAGTGTTTTGGGGGATTAGTGATACAGAATTACTGGGTGTTCCAGTTGGACTTTGAGAAATTTGTGAGACTTTAGCTTGTTCATGATTTTTTTCCTTGTCCAATTCCGGTGATGATGATTTGACTTCTTCTGCTGTGACACACTCTTCTGATTTTTCTTGTTCAGCTTTAGTTTCCTCCAAATCCTCTTTGTGATCATTGACAGTAACATCTGAAAGTCCTGTAACATGACATTCTTGCATGGAATCCTCAGTCAAAGGCCTATCAGTTGCAGAGTCATCACTAATGGCAGCAGGTGCTTCATCTTGTCTTTCCCTGAATGGTCCAGTGCTATCGTCCACTGCTTTTTGTACATCATTTGATTCACTTTCAACCATCTCACTCACTTTTGCCACCTCATCTGTCTGCTCTGTTACTTCTTTTTCCAAGTTGACAACAAGTGACTCAGGCACTGTATCTTGTAAGTTCTCCAATACATGTTGTGTAACTTCTTGAATGGTCACCTTGTTTTCCTCGGTAATCAATTCCTCTTCGATCTCTGGAATTAGAGTGAGACTGGCTACCTTCTCCACTGTTTCCTGACATGCATCCAGAACCTCTTTGGTTTCTACTGTCCCTACCTCCAGCATGGACTCCACAGTTGTCTCTGCTGACTTTACATCAATATCGACCACCTGTGCATGAATTCCAGGATCTTCTTCAGATGTTACCGATGGCACATGCTTCAATACAACCTCACTGCCGCCTTCTGCTGTTTCAGTGACAAAATCCTTCACCAATGGTGCAGCAGCCTCTGATGTCTCCCTGAGCGCATGCTCACTTGCCATTGTTTCTATTAGGGGTTCGGTAATCTCTGATGTTTTCTCAATCAAAATATCAGGTATTGGATCCAAGACATCTTTCAGATTACATACGACAACTTGCGCCCCTACAGCATGTTTAACTGCAGCAGTTTTTATCTCAGTACCTGGATGTTCACTTTCTTTTCCCAACTCCCCATGGACTTGTACTACACTGAGATTTACTTCATGTTTGGGCTCATCTGTAGATACAGCATTGTCCATACATTGTGCTGAAGTTTCTTCAGAAAGAACAGTTTGTTGGACTTGAGCATTACTTGCCTCCTCATTAACTGAAGATGTATGAAGTTCTGTCAATGTTTGTAACTCATCTACAGATTCAGGGATACAGTCTCTTTGCTCAATCTGCACATCTTGCGGGGCATTCTCAGATTTCTGATCCTCTGTTGTCTCTAAAGCCTCACCTTGTTGTGTTGAAGCCTCAGTCTCTGTTTTATCTGCAACTGAGGTTGTGACGCTCGCAGTATCTGGTTTTAAAATATTATCTGATAATACTGTCTTTTCAAGTTCCTGAGTAACTGATCTTTCAATACTCTCTGTGACTACAGGCACATGCATCAAATCGTCTTCCTTGCTTTCGGCTTCAGTTACGGTGTCTTTTACATCAGATGGCAATACTTCTGGTTCTTGAACGGGTTCAGTGTGAGCAGCTTCCACTGTTTGTTTATCATCTGTCTCCACCCTCAAATCATTTTCTTGTTTGGGTTGAGCCGTAACTATTTCCACTGCGGGAACATCCTCTGATTTTAATTTATTTTCAAGTGATAGGATGTTATCCACCTCTGGTTCTAATACAGCTGCCTGTACAGCATGTGTTTCTTTTAGTTCTTGAACAGGTTCAGGTTTGGAAGAATCCACTGTCTCAAGGTTTACTTCAGTGAGATGGGTTGTGTCCTCTTTCAGTTCATCAGTTACTGTTTGCATTTTGGGGACATCCTCTATTACTGTCTCTTTTTCAAGTGATTGAACACAGCTCACCTCTGAATCTAGTGCGGGTGCTGGTACAGCTTCTATCACTTCTGGTTCTTGAATAGGTTCAGTTTTGACAGCGTCTAATAGTGGCACTTCCATTTCCTCTGATTCCAAACTGACATCGCTGAGATGCTCTGCTATCTTTTTGGGTTCTTCTGAAACAGTTTTTTCTGGGGAAATGTCCTCTGATTTAACATCCTCTGGTGGCATTTGGACACTACCCTCCTCTGAATCTATTGGGAGCACTGGAACAGTCTCTATTACTTCTTCTTCTTCAACCTGTTCAGTTTTAACAGCATTTCCTGGTAGCTCTTTGTCTTCTGGCTCAAACCCGACATCACTGAGATGCTCTGCTGTCTGTTTGGGTTCTTCTGTGACAGTTTCTGCTGCTGAAATGTCCTCTGCTTTAACCTCCTCTTCTGTTGATTGAACACTGCCCTCCTCTGAATCTACTGTGGGTGCTGGAACATCCTCTGAAGTTTCTGGTTTTTGACCATGTTCAGTTTTA
Source organism: Acanthurus tractus (assembly GCA_029783725.1). Taxonomy (NCBI): domain Eukaryota; kingdom Metazoa; phylum Chordata; class Actinopteri; order Acanthuriformes; family Acanthuridae; genus Acanthurus; species Acanthurus tractus. Next base: position 3,974,301 of record JAQNCA010000007.1, on the reverse strand, counting down.
GCAGCATCTGTTTCTAGTTCAGCTTCCTTTTCTGGCGTAACACTAACTTCAGTTAGAGGCAGTATTTCCTCTTTAAGATTTATTGTAACAGTTTCAGCAGCTGGTGTCTCCTCTGGAGTAACCTTCTCTTTTGGAGCTGCAACATTGCCCTCCTCTGAATCCAGTGAGGGTTCTGGCACAGCTTCTTTTACCTCTGCTTCTTGAACAGCTTCAGTTTTGACAGTTATCACTTGTAGTTCTTTGTTTTCTGGCTCCAAAGTGACATCAGCAAGATCCTCTGCTGTCTTTTGGGGTTCTTCTGAAACAGTTTCTGCTGTTAATATGTCCTCTGATTTAACATCCTCCTCTGGCATTCGAACACCACTCTTTTCTGATACTAGTGTGGGTGTTGAAATAGCTTCATTTACTTCTGGTTCTTGAACAGGCTCAGTTTTGACAACATCAACTTTGTTGTCTAGCTCAACACAGACTTTAGTCAGATGCTCTGTGGTCTGATCCTCTTCTCCTGTAAGTGATTCTCCTGGTGGAATGTCCTTTAATTTGATTTCCTCTTCTGTCAATTGAACACCACCCTCCTCTGAATCCAGTGAGGGTGCTGGAACCGCTTCTACTACATCCAGTTCTTTAACATGTTCAGTTTTGAGAGCAATAACTGGTGGTTCTTCAGGTTTTTTCTCGAAATTGACATCAATGATATGCTCTGCTGTCTGTTTTGGTTCTTCTGTAATAGTTTCTGCTGATAATTGGTCCTTTGATTTTACCTCCTCCTCTGTTGATTGAACACCTCCCTCCTCAGAATCTACTGCGGGTGCTTTAACAGCCTGTACTACCTCTAGTTCTTGAGCAGGTTCAGTTTTGATGGCATCCACTTGTAGTTCTTTGTTGTCTGGCTCAACACAGACTTTGGTCAGATGCTCTGAAGTCTGATTGTCTTCACTTACAAGTGGTTCTCCTGGTGAAATGTCCTGGGATTTAACATTTTCTTCTGTTGATTGGATACTGCTCTCCTCTGAATCTAGTTCAGTTTTGACAGCATTCACTGGTGGCACTTCCTCTTCTGGCTCCAAACTGACATCAGTGAGATGCTCTTCTGTCTTTTTGGGTTCTTCTGAAACGGTTTCTATCGGTAAAATGTCCTCTGATTTAACCTCCTCTTCCAGTGTTTGAGCACTGCCCTCCGCTGAATCTATTGGGAATGCTGGAACAGCTTCTGCAATAGTTTCTGCTGGTAATATGTCCTCTGATTTAACCTCCGTCTCTGTTGATTGAACACCTCCCTCCTCTGAATCTACTGTGGGTGCCTGGATGGCATGTGTCACTTCTAATTCTTCAACCTGTTCAGTTTTATCGACATTTGCTGATAATTCTTTGCATTCTGGCTCAAAGCCGACATCAGTGAAATCCTCTGCAGTCTCTTTAGGTTCATCTGCAGCAGTTTCTGCTGGGGAAATATCCTCTGAATCAACGTCCTTTTCTGGCACTTGGACACCACTCTTCTCTGGATCTATTGTAGATGCAGGAACAGCTTCTGAAGTTTCTGGTTCTGAAACATGTTCAGTTTCAGCAGCATCTGTTTTAAGCTCATTTTCCTTGTCTTGCTCAACACAAACTTCAGTTGGAGGCAGTTCATCCTTTTTGGGTTCAAAAGTTTCAGCTGCTGATTTAATATCCTCTTCTTGCACTTGAACGCTGCCCTCTTGTGAATCTAATTTGGCAGCTTGCACAACTTCTAATTCTTGCAACTTCTCCAACTCTGCTGGTGCTTGATCTTTAACCTCTGCTTGAATTTGATCGGTGATATCATCCTTTTGGGTCTCAATTTCGACTCTGTGCTCCATTGCCTCATCCTTAATTTCATCTTCAGTCGTACCAGCTAAATCTGCATCTTGTAAATCAGTTTTCAGGGGTTCTGTGTCAGCTTGATGTGCATCTACTAGAGAATCTACATCTGGGACAACTTTTTCATCTTCAAGTAATAAATCTGTAGACACAGAAGAATTTAATTCAGAGAGACATTCCATGAGAGGATGGCTCTCAGTAATACTATCTAATTCTTTCAGACTTTCTTCTGGATGTGTGACATTGCTTTGAATTTCGTCTGGCGCCATTTCAGCAGTGTCAAACTCCTCAGTAGGAATTTCGGACACAACTTCTGTGGAAACAGAGTCAATGACTTCAGATATGCTCTCTGTTTGATATGTAGCTGCAAGTTCATCAACACTTAGACCTGTGTTAAAAGCAGTTTCATCCAATCTTGTGTGTATTTCTGGAATTGTTGGCTCTTCTTTGAGCATTTCTGATGTTTGTTGTGAGACAGAGTCAATAATTTTCTCAGGGCTTAGCTCATCTGTACAAACTGGAATTGCCTCTGGGCTCACAGAGATGGTTTCAACAACCTGATTCAGTAGCCTGTCTGTGTCTACGATGTCACTCTCCACTGGCACTGGTGTCGCATTGCCGGATGTTTTTGAAGACTCTGAAGACAACTGGGAAACAGCAGAGACCATCTCAGTTTCATCTGCAATGGTAATGTCTGAAGCAGGTTCCGGTGCAGTAATGGCCTCAGATGTGATCTCTATCAGGTCGTCTGCTATGGTGTCATCTTTGGCTGCCTCCTCAGCCACTGAAGCTGGAGTAGCTAAGGTCTCTGTAATTATGCCCTCCTCTGGAATGTCACTGAGTTGCTGATGTTTACTCACTGATTCTGTAAGATCATCAGGCCCTTCATTTTTAGCAGGGGTTGCAGATACCAGTTTTTCTGAAGAGTCATTCTCCTGGATTTTCTTTGCTTCGGTGTGCAAACTGTCACAAGGTGGGACTGGTTCAGCTATCTGCTCAAGGAGGTCTTGCTGTAGTTCACTGTCTGCTTCCTCAGGTATGTGGCTTTCTATGTCTGCTTGTGTCTGTATGTTGACCTCTGTCTCAACTGTGTCAAACTCAGATAATGGAACCACAGCTGGTGTCTCAGAGTCCTCATCACCTGAAGCCACATCCTTGTCAGCCTCATCTGAAGATATCTGATCTTGCTTTTCTGCAGACTTCCGCTTTTTTCGTCCTGGTAGGAGTTTCTTTATTGAAAAGGAGGACTCGTCCTGAGTAACTTCACTATCAGGTTGTATATTGTCTTTGATTTCATCCTCATTCTTGGCTCTTCTTTTTGGGGTGAGTAGCTTTTTCAGGGATTTCCATGTTAAGGTCCCTTCATCCTCTGAAGGACTTTCTGTTTGTTTTTGGGAAGAGGCTATAATGTCATTTTCATTCTCGTTCTCATTACAACTATCTTTGGGTGATTCTTCAATGTGTTTAGATGTATCATCTGGCTTTTGATCATTTTTGATAGGTGTTTCATCCTCTTCAGAGTCGGACGTTTTTCTGCTTCTTCTCCTTCCAGAGCCACACAAAACAGCTTCCCATGAAACAGCTGAGTCTTTTCTTTTTTTGCCCTCTTCTGTGCTTTGGTCAGATATTTGCTCTCCTTCATTTGGTTTTGGTTCTTCTTCTGAAATTGGGAGTTGCGTCTCTTCATGGCTCAAGGAGGATCTCTTCATCCTTTTTTTTGGAGTCAAAAGTTTTATGAAGGAAGCCCATGCACCCTCTTCCTCTCCAGTTGCCTCTACAGAGGGTTGTGGAGGACCTTCTTCTTTCTGGTTCTCAGCTGACTCAGTAGATGACAGGAGCTGATCTGGGACATGTTCCCCAGAGTCAGACAGCTTTGCATCACTTGACCTCCTGCTTCTTTGCTTTCTTGGGAGTTTCTTAAAACTAGACCCCGACAGCAGCTTTTTTAGAGGACTTGCTTGAACTTTGTCCTTCTCTTGAGAACTCAGAATGTGAGACTCAATGACAGTAATGACTGATGGATCTGTAGAAGATGATTTTCCTTCATCTGATGTCGGGGCTGATGGTGTAGACAGGATTTCCTCTTTAAGGTCATTCTTTTTATGCTCTGCCTCAACTACAGCTGCATTAACACTTGGACTTGTCTCTTCTATATCCTGTTGTTGGTCTTCAACAGTTGGTTCCTTTGCCTCCACTGTGACTTCCTTTTTCTCCATGTCCACCAGCTCTTTCTCAGTCATCTCATCATCTACTGGTTTCTTTTTCTTCCGTATTCCAGAAAAAATTCCAGTTGTAAAAAATCTTTTAATTGGAGATATGACCACCTCTTCTTCAGGACTAGATGGAGAAGATGCATCCTGGTGTGCATCTTCCCCTCCTGTTTCTGCTTCTGCATTGTTAGATTCAGTTTCCTCTGTGGCTTTTGTTGTTTCCTCCTTTGTATTATCCAGAATGTCCTCCGATGTTGCGTCTGTCAGGGTGGGACATGTCGTTGAATCATTATCCTGAGACTCGGGTGCTTTGTTCACATCAGTGCTCAGCCCTGCTTCCTTACTTGTGGTATCACTGACATCTTCTGGTTTGTTTTGTTCTTCCATAATACTCTCATCAAGTTCATGTGTTGCTTCTTCGTTTGAGCCTCTCTTTACTGTCAGTTTTACACCTATGTTACGGAAAAATCTCCTGAAGCCTTCATTGATGTCGTTCTGCTTGGCATTAAGTTCAATTGTTTCCAGTGGTACATCTTCAATTGTTGCCATCTTTTCATTATTTTCAACATTTTTCAACAATGTTGTTTCTTCTTCCTTTGGTGGATTTTCTTTTTTTGAAACATCTTTGCCTGGTGAAAGGACGGCTAACCAGGAAAGAAACAAAACATTAAAAATACTTTGATTATTTTAACTATAAAAGACTGACAAGGCTGATAAATCTGTGATGTAAATTCAACAAGTTATGTGACTGTAGAAATTATGCTGATACATTCTGTCAAAAAGCAGTAATACACAAGTTTTGATTACCCACCATCTGCAACGATCTCATCAACACACTGACCATTAGCTTTTGCTTTTGGACCATCAGCTTTTCCATTAATCTCAGTGATCTGCCCATTGTTTCTGAGAGGCTGAAATAAAGCACAAACATATAATGTAATTATGTAGAATGCACTTTTGCTCTAGTGGCAAATAAAAAGTGTAGAGGCTTGGACTGCATAAATCCAGTTTTTACCCTTTAGCAGTCGATTTTTAGCATTTCCTAGTAGTTATGATAATTTTACAAGCAGAAAACAAACAAAGAATTAAAATTCTTCACTAACTGGGGCCCCACAGTCCTATTTTGTATACAAACAACACAGTCCAGTTAATGTTGGATGGGTGTGATTGATTGCGGTGAAACACTAATGGACTCAATCTCAAATTTGTGAGGCAGATTAGTCGGGTTAAGTCTTAGCAGGGAAAGGAAACACACACTGGTAACACAAATAAACAACCACACAAACAGCTGTTAATGTCATATGAAATACGCCAATACAATCAGAGATACTGTTAAATTAGACATAAAGCAGTGATGCACTCTTTTTGTGTGACATTTTTGCTGAGTCAGTATTACTGTATGTCTTCTGGTGGCTTACAGTGATCTTTGAAGCCAACATTTCTTTTTTAAATGTGAACAAGAATTAATGACAAATAAAATGTTGATAATGATTTTCTAAGTGACTCAAAAAACCCGTTTTAATCTCTTACATGTAGAAATCAAAACACCATGAAGTCTGCATTGAAATATGACTCAATGTCGCACAGATCAAAGGCCATAACGTGATTATGGGATGGCTGTGAGCCAATTTTCCAGTCAAAAGGTATTTACCATTTCACATGAAAGCACCTAGTCTGTGATAGTGGCTGTGAACAGGCTTCACATTGTTTTCATTTATCCAGAACTAAAATGGTTGACTGCACCTAAACTGGATCATACTTACAATATAAAACTGTTAAACTCAGGAAATACAAATGCCAGTTTAATTTCAATGTTAGTGTGACACAGAGTGGAGCTTATAAATGATTTTTTTCAGAATATTTTGTAAAGAAAAAGATTATTTTGCTTAAAGTAAACACAATAAAACACAGTTACAAAGAGTGAAATGTGTAAGAGAAACAAACCTTCCCAGCTTTCTTGGTTGCCTATGAGCTCCTCTCTTTTTTAAAGAACTTGGGACGGATTTCCTTGGAAGTCAAGGTGAATCACCAACTCTTGCTTTCAACTGAACAATGTCTATCATTGGGGGCAAACTGGGTAACAGTAACCCAAACTAAGCTGTAGTTGGCCGGCCAGTTGTGGCTTAGCTGCACAAGTCTGGCTTTGGTTGCTCGCTGACATTAGCTGATGAAGTGATTTGCGAACAACAAGCTACTTTCTATCATGGAGCCAAGAATCCAGATGGAAATGCTGTTATGACTGTAAATGTTAAATGTGATTGTAAAATTATTCTCCTGCACAGAGTTAATTCTGGTGGTCAGCTTTGTTTGTGTCCCATCACTTATAGCTGATGCCAAGCTGCACAATGCTGCCATTCACCTGTCAGCCCCCAGTGATGCTAATAACACAGGATTTAAGCTCAAATAAGAACCTTCAACACATCATACTGTACACAAAAAGGAGAGGATTTCTTCTAGCATTGACATCCCTTCATTCCATCCAAATCAAGTACTCTAAGTTGCCGTTAAATCGACACAATATCAAAAATTGTGCTAAAAAAAAAATAATATCCGTTGTTATTCTTACAGTAAAGTGCTGTCTAATTGACTTCCTGCTCAGCATGATCCAGTGATCATGTTGTACACAAGTAATCGATGTTGCCTTCTGCTTAGTGCAGCAAAGGGGGAAATTCCATCTCTCCCCTGGGCTTTTCTTAGGTTCCCTAAAGAATGAAAGGTCATTATTGCTCCACAGTGTTTCCTTTTCCATTCGCACTAAATCTTCTTCAAAAGAACACTAATGGACCCCTGCTTCATTTAAACAACTTTTTTTCAATGTTCCTTGGAGAAACTGGTAGTAGTTGTGCTTAAATTTGCGCCATAATAAAGTAAGCTTGCAGTTCATTTTAATAAACAAGGACTTTCTCCTGACTTTTCTACCTTTAATGGACATGTTGGCACCCAGCACTTGTACTGTCCTGACAACAGCAATGAAATCCAGCCTCAGCATTTTGACTTCACACAGCAACCACAGACGTAAAAGGCTTTTTTTAAAAACAAATAATATGTTGCTGCAGTTACTGAGCATCCGTAATGCGCAGATGTGGAGGAAGAACCTATTCAAATTAGCCTAAGTTTGTGATGAGAGGTTATCTGCAGTGTGTCATCAATCTGGATCTGTGGAAAACAAGACGATACCTTGTCATCTATGTCCTGCTGAGTCCGAGCATCATCCACTTTTCCGCTCTCCTCCTCCGCCGCTGCTGCATCCTCCTTGTCCTGCCGTTGCGCAGACTGAGCGTCGCCCATTATCGGCTCTGCAGCGCGTCACAAGTCCGGAACGAGTGATGGAAGAAAACAAAAAAATCCCCCCAACGTGCTCTTAAAAACAAAAACAGCCAAGAGAGCTGAGAGGTGGCGAGGGAGACGGTCGACTCTCAAATGACCCAACGTGGACGTGGAGAAAGTCCTTTTTTTTAAAGCCAAACGCCTCCTTGCGGGATCACATGAAACCTATGAGCCCTGCCTGGCCCGGACGGGCTCGGCACGCCTCTCTCTCTCTCTCTCTCTCTGCATTTCAAAAAAAAAAAAAAAAAAAAAAAAAAAAAAAATGCAGAGAAAACCCAGCCTGTCCTCAAATGACTGGAGCAAATGTCCGAACAAAAAGCGTGGACCTGCAGAGATGAATCAGAGATATTAATTTTCCATAGAATGAGAGAAGACGTCAAAGCCCTCGAGCTGCACATTAACGTGGATTACATGCTGGTTGTCAATATGCAGCCGGAACTCACAATGTACATCATTAAAAGTCCCAAAACAAACTCCCCTGATGAAGAAACGTGAAGAAAAAGCATCTTTGACTTACTTTCCTTCTGTTCCTGCTGTGCGCATTTTCAGCAGTATTTAAACCCTCTTGAGATCAATGTTAAACTGGGATTTTTTTTTTTTTAATCCCATTTTGGAGCAGCTCATTCAGACTGGCAATTAAGCGCACTAATTGGATTATGAGGCCTTTTCGTGTGACAGTGAGAACCGGGCGCTCATAACGCTCCTCTTCCTCTCACGAGAAGAAGTCGTAAAATAAAGTATTTTATGTAACTGCTGATGGGACATCAGATGGTGCAAAGTTTGTGACCCCTGCAGTTTGTCCTGATGCGCATCTTCACAACAACAGCAGAAGAGCAACGTGATGATGCTGAAACCATGACAGCAACAAGCACGGATCCAGTTTACCAGTTAAAACCGTACACTTCATGGATGAAACACTTTGTTATTTTATTAGATTTATTGAAACCTTATTTATAACATATTTAACCTTATTTATCACAAATTTGGTTGCTTTATTGCATTATAACCAAAACATAAAACATAAAATCCTTCCTGTGGGATATTTCTCGCAATTCATCAAGCAAAAACAATGTTCATTTTAATGGTGTAAAATTATCTCTAACACAGTAGTAAAACATTGCCTTATAAAGCCTTCAGTTACAATTTACAGACCATTTATAAACATGCCCCATCAAGTATAAAACATGGTCACTGTTGGTTAACGATTGTAAAATAAATAAATAGTCTGTTATTTTAAAAATTGCAAAAGTCCCTTGATTTAATTTATTCTGAAACTTGAGGAGCCACTTCCCTGTGAAGTCTTACAATGTTTTATTATTGTTTTTTTTAATCCTGTTTTGTTTTGCAGGGTTTTTTAAAGAAACACAAGTCATGACTTGTTAAAGGAAACTGAAGCTGATTTGACTCAAAGCATCCAAAAGCATCTACAGGAGTCATTTTCATGTACGAGTCAAAACAAATATGTGCTGTGTTAGTGTGATGGCTGTATTATTATAATGCTCTTAAAGTTTGTGAAAGTTATCAAAGGTTTTAATGTCAAAGTTTTCTTGCAAATGAAAATCAACTGATGGGTCAAATGGACGTCTGGAGCAGAGATTAAATGGAGACATGTGGGCAGATTATCATGAGCACAGGTTGTTTAAACTCTGAAACATGGTCTGAAACATGATGCAGGCGAAGCAGCTGCAGAAGCATGACGATCACATAAAACTGGCCTGACTCCACATCGGAGACGACAGACGGGTGAACTGTTTATGGATCTCTTTATGACTCTGCACTTTATCTGCTCGTCAGGTGCTCTGTGAAATTCCTTTGATGGACACGGTGTTGTGGTTGTGTTCCTCTCCTGATGTTTGTTTCCTGCGTCACATGGAGGTGCTCCGTGTCTCTTGAAAACTCCCCTGTTTCCAGTGTTGTGCATGTGCTTTTATGAACATGTGTAATGTTTAATGCTAAATAAACATGAAAATATGAGATTTATTATGAGCGCTCTTATTTGTCTCTGTACATTGTGTGCAAATTTTGACTTCTGTTAATCACAGAGGTGGAAAATGTTTGGAATAGTTTGTCATTCTCAGAAAAAGCATTTTCTGTCTTGTCGAGATTAAGTCAGGAAGACAGGCAGCACTTTCATATCTT
>JAQNCA010000007.1:3940915-3957256 GCA_029783725.1 Acanthurus tractus | reverse complement strand
ACTGATGATGATGATGATAATTAATAGTTTGATTAAGTCTTTAAGTCTTGTGCTCCCACTTGAAACATTCAGTGTTTCAAGTGGATGAAAGTGTTCATATTTACAAAAAATAACTCGGTATCGCTCACAGAATAATTCACTGCGCTACATCTAATATCTGGCTACTTTTAAATCGTAAAATAATAAATTAATTACAGTGTAAAACGTGAGATAACATGGTGATAAAGTTCAAATACAGGATAAGAAATTCTTGTAATTACAGAGGCCCTTACCCTGATCCTGAGGGGGTAAATATGAGATTAAAATATTAATTTGTTGTATATTTGAATGAATTACGAGTTTTTAAAGCCATCCAGCAGGAGAAGTAGACATTTACTTGAGTAAAAGTACCAGCACATCGACAGAAATACTCTGTTACTAGTAAAGTTCCAGCGTTTTAAAACTAAAACCCCCCATTGGTCAACAGGATTTAGCATCAAACCTGCCACATATATGATAGATGGTTGTGATTGGCTGGACATGGGCCAGGTTGGCTGATCACCTGTTTGAATTAAAGTGGCTCAGGTGCATCTGGAATGATAAATACGAGATTTTCCTGGATCTCAGGCTAAAATAAAACATGTTTATAGACTTTAGAGGTGATAGATGGTTGATTTTGTCCCCTTTTGGTCACCTTTGTTCACCTTTGGTATGCTAAGCTAATTAGCAGCTGGTATTACAGTTAAGAGACAGATGTCAGAGTGCAAAAGTCTTCTTATCTGACAAATAAGTGTATTTCCCAAAATGTACCACTCTTCCTTTGAAGAGGTCAGTAAAGGCTCCTGACTCCTCTTGCAGGTGAGATGAGGGACCGACTGTGTGAGCTGCAGACCTTCAAACCTGCAGTGGAGGATGACCAGCCTGAGGAGAACCACAACCACGTCAATGGGGAGGACGAGAGGCATCTGGTGCAACAAGTCGTGGTGTTTGATGGAGAGGATGTGGTGGAAGGCGTCTACAAGGACACGCAGGCGATGAGGAAGGAGCTGCTGTTGCTCAGACTGGACGTCAAGCGTCTTGGGAAGCAGAACACCAGGTTCCTCACGTCCGTCAGGAGGATCAGCAGCATCAAGCGGGACTCGAACGCCCTCGGACGGGACATCAAGGCCAGAGGGGAGGCTGTCTACGCCCGGCTGGAGAGGATGGGGAAGCTGAGCAAGGAACTGGACGAGAACCACGGGCCTACCTCCGCTGTGGCTCGGATGGTGCGTTCACAGCATGTTTCTCTGGTCGCCGCCTTCCACAACGCCATGTCCGAGTTCAACGAGGCCGAGATGGTCCAGAAGGAGAACTGCAAGACCCGCATCCAGAGGCAAGCGGAGATCATGGGCAAGGAGGTGAGCAGGGAACAGATCGACGAGATGATCGAGACCGGCAAGTGGAACGTCTTCTCGGACAACCTGCTCCTGGAGGGGAGGACTGCCAGGTCCGCTCTCAACGAGATCGAGAACCGGCACAAGGAGCTGCTGGAGCTGGAGGGTCGCATCAGGGACATCCACGAGCTTTTCTCCCAGATGGCTCGGCTGGTGGAGGAGCAGGGCTGCATGCTGGACAACATTGAGGCGAATGTGGGTGCGACTCAGGACTACGTCGCCAAGGCCACGGTTCAGATCAAGAAGGCCGTGAAATACAAGAAAAACCATCCCTGCAAGAAACTCTTCTGCTGCTGCTTCCCTTGCTGCAAGTGAAACTGCATCAGTGTTGTTGTGATATCTGGATCTGAACTTCTCATGCAAACATCCCTGCAGTGTTTCTGCTTTACTTTGTGTATTTATTTGGCTCGAGTTAAGCATCACCTCTATTTTTAAGCAGTAGCATCGTGGAAATTTCACACTCTGGCACAGTTTTCTGAGCAAAGGCCTGCATATCAAACCAAAGGTCCACATGCAAATGTATACAGAGAGATATGGGTGTTACATTTCCTGATTGCAACTGAGTTCTGCTTTGCATGATGCTGTGAAAACATCTAGGCTATCAGTTTAATACCGAACTCTCAGTTTTCACCTCCAACTTTAAGCTCTAAACCTTGTATAGATATTTAAGTGATTAAAAAATAAACGCCTTTTGGCTTTTTTTTTAAATTGTACATGGACTAGTTTTAATGAGCCTACTGTGTAGTTGTAGTTCTCATTGCAGCCATTGCTCAACAGGTCTGATGAAACACACTGAGCACAACGAAGTCGGATTGCGGTTAGCTGGGGAGGCAAGATAGATTTGTGTGGATTTTTGCAACCATACATCGCCCACCCCCCCCATGCAAAGTTTCCCCCAGCTGTGAGCCAGAGTTTAAGAGATGAGACGGCCATGTTTTTCCTGTAGCTTCACTGATCACCGCCATCAGAGGTCAGTCAGGTTTCTTTTAGATTGTTCCATATAAAAGACCTCATGAATGAATGTGGACTTTGGAGTTCAACCACGCGGTATGAAAACAACTGTGAATAGGAACCAAAATTAGGTCAGACTGCTGTCTGTTCGCACAGCATACCATATAGTCTTTTGAGAGCAATAATAGTCAAATTTACATGATCTTTTTTATTTTTTTTTTCTGGGTGTGACAGTCCATCTACCCACTCGTGGAGGGGGATTCCCAGTTTTCATCACCTGAACCGAAGCTAGGGGCCTCCGAGACTCTCAGGCCATCGTTGCTCTGCATGTAACAGAAACACCGGTGGGTGTTTGCAGCATTACTGCCTCTGCTCGGTGATGACATGAGCGTCAGGGGGGCCGCGATGATCGCACTTCCTCAGCGGCCCTGTGTGGTTTGTGGCGAGCGTTTTACTGGCAGCGTGACTTTGCTCTCTGGTGCGCGCAGGTAGCCTGGATGCCCTGACATTTATGTGCCGGTCCATATCTGCAGGTCTGGGTCACTCGCTCATGGTTTTCGACAGGTCACCAGGATGGCCGAGTGGTTAAGGCGTTGGACTTAAGATCCAATGGACGTATGTCCACGTGGGTTCGAACCCCACTCCTGGTATTTACAGGTTCTTTTAAATAGATCACTCATTGTCACGAAACAGGAAATTATGTAAACTGAAGAAAACTTCCACAGTCACCTAAAAAACATTCAGTTCATCTACCCACCTATGCAACAGATAGATATATCAGATATCGCACACTTGACACAAATGGGATCGGAATTGCGCATATTTCTTTGTTGTGTAAGTTGTACACCACCGGTTATTGTTCAGTGACAATGTTCGGACTCATTTGAATTGAAGTTGCGAAGTGAGGCTAATTATAAGCTATGGGGTTTCAGAAACAGAGGGGAAGCACCCTGACTCAGCTGATGAGCTGTGGGTGAAGGGTTATGATGTTTTGTTCCCCTTCAAACTGGGATTTTTTTCTTTTTTGAGTCAATACAGGCAGCGCGTTCACACAGCATCTCTGCGTTAAAATTAAGATTTTACTGCACAATTTGGTCTACATGTAAACAAAACAGTACGCAAAAACACACCAATTTAAGAGATTTTATCGGTAAAACATAATTTATCTTGTGTTTATTTACTAGTAATTTAACGCAAGCATATGAAATGAAAAAAAACCCAAAAATATCTTCAGTTTTCTGACTTAAAAAGGTTTATAATCAGTTTTGACAGTCTTATGAGGAGGAATGATGTTCTGTAAATTTAATCTGTGGTTAGAAACATTTATAATTTTCTCTGCCACTCGATAAGAGAGCTGAACGCTTTGCTTAAGAATTGTTTTGATCATTATCTTAGTCACAGCGCATCATGCAAATGTATTAAAATGAGGAAACTCAGTCACAAACTGCAGCATCATGGTGCAAACTTTCCTTCTCATCTACTGAAGTTAATCGTGTGGATGTGGCGCCACCTAGCTGTGAAATAAGTGAACATGTTGCCACAAACCGGTTATTCGACTCCTCTTTTTCCTGTCTGAGGCAAAGTGGTGTATTACTCTTGTCTGTGCTGACAGCTACAATCCATCATGAAGAATTTAAAGAGTTCACATGAATAACAATTCCTTAAACTTTTCCAGCTATGCCTCAAATATTTTTTATTTTTGCTTCATAATGTTGGAATTTCTATTTAATTACCTGACGATGAGAATGTCCACAGGATTTTATCACTCTTAGATACATATACCTCTTCTTTTTAATTTTAACCAGCAGTCTGTTAAAGACTTCACAGGGTTGAAACCAGCTAAGTTTAAGGTCCAGTGCCCAATCAATACCACTTTTTCCTTTATTGAATTTCTGATCCTCTAACTGGCCTAAATACGGGTCTCAGTCTAACACATATAAACGAAATGAACAAAGCACTGAGAAGCAGGTGGTCTATGTTGCTCAGTAACAGTTTAAAGTTTAGGCACACAGCTGAGAACTGCAGCAATAACAGGACAAAAACAAAGAAAATGAAAAAAGAAAAACAACATCTTAAAACCGAGAGCCTCTTTATTAAAATGCTTCAAAAGTCAAACAAATGAAGCTGGCATATTGCGGTGAAAAATACACTTCAGCAGGAGTGAAAACAAAACTTAAATGCTGATTAAAGTGTTAATACACACTCCAGGTGCCTGCAAAGACCACATTACTAAAAATAACAAGAGTTGTACTGCAGCTGATATACATTTATTTCAATTTCAAAGGAGCCTCAATAGAGCAAAAGACTGGTTTAATGCTCAGGTCGACCACTTGACCTGACGAATGAAGGTTTCTGATCAGATGTGACTTTAGTTTGTTTCAAGTTTTTAAAAAAAGTAACAGTTAAATATGAAAATGTCCTGAACTGATGCTCTGTGCCTGAGAAATTAAATGTATAACGAGTTTGCAAATGGACTGACTGATACATTTTTCATAGATATCAAACTCGCATGCAAAACACGGGGGAGCAGATTTCCTGCTACTTAAGCAAAGACAACCTCTCAGCATTATGATTAAAGTTTTACAGTACATGCCTTCATGTGCAAATCAATATTTCAAATACAAATCCAGACATTACAGAGATTTTTTTTTCCTTCCAAATAAAAGTACCAGTACAAAAAAATATAAGAAATAAAACCAAAACCTGGACTGGGACTTAAATAAAAACACAGCTTAGTTCTGAAATCACTTGGGCTTTTCATCAAACTTGAAAAATATAAAAACAACAAAATCACGCAGTTTTCTTAAAGGAATATCTTGAAAAGTCAATTCATCACTTAGTTCTCTGTGACTTATGATATATTTGCATTCTGCGTTGCAAATATCTGGAGTCATTTTCTCACATAAGAGAGCAAAAATTCTAATGTTCATGTGTTGTTAGACCTCATTCCTTAATCCAAACTAAAATAACAATTTAAAAAGACTCTGAACACTCCAAAGAACATTGAAAAAGCATTTTTGCTGACAGTCTATTTCACTTACTCAAATACAAAAACACAATGTTGAGGGATGACAAACCTGAAAACATGTAATTTGTTAGTCCTGCACTGCAACACACACAGTTATGTTATTATAATACTGAGCGGTACACCAATCCATTCTGAAATCCCTCAGTAATCAAGCAGCTGACGGGTCATTGTGTGGCTCTCTGCACCTCTGTTGACTTCACCGACTACACACAATCTACTGTGAGACGAAGCTACAACCCTGAGACACCAACAACAGTTGAACAAAAGTGAACATGTAGTGCAAGAAACACACAACCATGATAAATAATGAAAAATGCACATAAATAGTGATGCTTGCTTACTGGTGGGAAGTGTGTGCCCGTTGTTTTTCTCAACACCTGGCCTGCAGGGTTTCATGAGGTCTGACAGCGAGAGGAAAGAAACCAAACTTTCTGCCTGACAACCAGTCGCTGATGGATTCTTATTTTCACTGAGTACATTCATTGTTTTTTGACTTGCTACATTTAGTTGATTACTTGTAAAAAATAATTGCTGGTTACTTGTGAAAATAGCTGGTATAAGAGACAAACCTCGAGCCAACCACAGCTGAAAATGTTTTGCCTTTTGGCTGGTGAGTCGTATTATTTCACCTCTCAACTGACTTAACGTGCCAGCCCATTAGTCAGAGAGAAGAAGAAGAAGAAGAAGAGATGGACCACCTTATAACTTCTATGACATGCCAGACCACAAAGCACACTGTTATTTAAAACACCAAACAGGATGATGGGAACATGCTTAATGCTGGTGAACAAAAAGAAAATCAACACCCACAGTGATGACAGCATGACCATCCTGGAAAATGGCATACATTGTGCACGGCTACCACAGATGTTTGGTCAGTGTAGTATTCAGTATAGAATTAAAGCCATAAAATCTAGGAGCTCTAAGCAGTACACACACGGTCACTGTGGGTTTTTATCAGGAGGAGACGCAAAAAACCGTGCAAGATACCAGTAAACTGTTCCAGCCAGAAGCAGCAGAGAAATCTCACTGAGATGCTCTGAAGAACCTCACGACCAGAAAAATCAAGTGTATGATAAGTTAAGGCTCTACTCCTACCTCCACTGTAGCACAGTACTGACTTTTTGATATAAAAATAAAAAAATTCTACATCAAAACATCTGATTATTTACACAATGTCAGAGTAGGTAAGGGTACAACTTGAGTAGACTGCTACTGGGAGGGAGGGGGGGTTGTACAAGGCCAGCAGTTTAATTTGCTTGTTCACAGTCCTGATTTGTGTTTGCGGCCTGTCAATCGGCCCATTACTGGCTTAGTCTTATATCTGGGAGCGAAGATTTGTTTTTTCACTGTAAAACAAAGTATAACCAACTGTTTACAAAAAATTCAACCAGGAGTTTTCTATCTTTTTGAGGCTGGAAGAAACTGACGTCTGTAAACACTGAAGGAAGATACATGTGCATTTTAATTCTAATGGTCTCAGAAATGTCCAACGGATGAGTTCATCTCTGAAAAAAAACAAAAAACCTATGCTACTGGTTTGAGAACTGAACGTAAACACCTTCCCTCTTTCGTGAGCTCTCTGGTGAAGCACATGCATGGCAGAGGAATCGCCTCCTCCCGACGGGCAATTGTATTGAACTTGCACTTCTTGAGGTGGTCGGCCATGCTGGCGATGTTGGCAAACTTCCACTCATTCACTGTACCAAAAGCTGTGCTGAATCGCCAGACCTAAATAATACACAATATACAATTGATCTATTACTTCTCATATTATGATACTGCAGAGAGGTTGCATTAAAAAAAAAAAAGAATAAAAAATGGAGTTTGTGTTTTGAAATAGCAGTGAATTACTGACCTTGTCTGTGATCTGCCATGAAGTAGATCCATCAGCACGCCGTTTCTTCTGCCACAGCAGGACGACCATGCCACGCATCTGGAGCAGACTGGCACACACATCCCTCATTGTGCGGGACACTCTGGACAGCTGGCACAAGCTGAAGCTGTCCAGGAAGCTTGCTACATGTTGCAACACCTCGAATGGAAGACTGCTAAACTGATCAGACCGAGAGTCAAAGCGGCGGCCGTTTTTTGGAAGGCTGTCCCCAGTTTTTAAGGGCAAACCAGGCTGAACCCCAAATGAGCCAAGGTGCCTGTCATGGATGATTCTGAAGCCCTGTACAGATGGGCAGAATCGTCTTTGGGAGTAGGTGCAGCCATAATAGGCTAAGGGGCAGCGTTGCTCCATCCAGCCATTGAGTCCGGCGTGAATATCCCCGTGAACATTTTTGAAATGTGACGAGAACTCGTCTCGCCGGAACAGCTGCCCGCACACAAATGTGAACATGGAGCGCTGCTTAGTTTGGTATCGAGCCACACATTCAAGCACCAGGTCCAGCCTGAGAGTGTGGAAGGGGCTTGGATTGGAGAGCTGCGGGCTGGCGTGATCGCAGGCCGAGGCTGATGCGATGTCTCCCACCATGGTGTTGGTTGCCAGAATCGCTGAAGGGAAGGAGAATGTCTGAGTACCAAAGTCAATGTGGTAGCCATCGACAAACCTGCTGTCTGAGATCCCTCGGCCTCCCGGAGAGTCGCCAAGGCAGAAGAGCAAAGCTGCAGTGATGAGATCAATGCCGTGGAGGCCCATGGGGTCATCAGTGACTTCCAGGTCTGATGTGTCTACTGCCTTGTCCTCCATCTTTGCTCGAAACAAGTAAGGGTCTGACAGCAGAGCCCGTCGGCCATTAAATGTAAACATACTTATTCCTCTTAGCACTTCTACATTCTGTAGTTTACGCTCCAAACACCTGTACCTGAGTTCACTAGGTAAGTGTTGTAAGAAGTTATTTGTCACATGATCAGACAGCAGGAATGGCATTGGAGGAAGTGGTGCTTGTTGAGGCACTGGACGCTCCAGTGCTATGACAGGCATGTAATCCTGAGGCATCTCTGGCCAGACAAGGTTGGGGTCATTTATGGGCTCCTCCTCAATAATGTCTTCCTTTTCTTCAAAAAATATTTCTACAAAATCATTTTCTTCTGGCCAGCCGATACCGTCCTCTCCTCCATCTATCCCCACTGCACAATCCACTCCACCTACAGCTCCAAGCTCACACTCTGAATCAGAGTCACTCTCTTGCATATCCACGTTCTTCCCACCCTCTGCAACATAAACACCATGACTGTCACCGTTTTCTCCATTGTGGAGGGCTCCGTTCTTGTCAGTCTTTTCCCCATTTAAATTTCCAACAATTGCACCAATGTCCTTGGAATTACTGAGGATGTCCAAGGCAACTGCTAAACTTCTGCTGGTCTCCACTGAGGCTCTATACAACTCATTATAGGGCTCCTCTTCCATATTCACTGTTCCATTGCCTAACACTGTCTCAGGTAGACTTGATGCAGTGGCCATTTTGTCACTTTCATCAGCTTCCTTATCTCCGTGCTTTGACACTGTGGTTGTAACCTTCAGCGACTCTAACAACATCCTCTGATCCTGCAGGGCCAAGGCCATGTCTAGTTGCTCCACCTCATCAAAGTCTTTACTCAAGTTTTCATAGGACTTGCGATCCGAGTAGCTGACAGGCCAGCGATTCCACTCCATCGTACAACAAACTATACTCGCTGGGCATGTCTCGAGGTGTTTTGCCATTTTGATCCTTGCAATAGTGAATGGGCAGCCAAATCCACTGTTAAGGCAAGGCAGTCGTTCATACGGGCACAGTAGACGGTGTTCCTCTAGCTTGCATGAGTGAAAAACTGCCCCGCAGACAAGGGGACAGCCAATGAGGTCGCAGCTAACACCAGACTCTGGTCTCACCATGCATCTTCTGTTGATGCATTTAAGGCAGTGGGAGTGCAGGCTCTCCATTTTTTACTTTATTGCTCCTTGCCCAAGGTGTTCTGGTAGGGAACAGGGGTGACAGGTTCAACCCTGAAACACAATTTGCAAGAAATATAGTTATTTCACAAAGTCTTACAATGTCAAATGAATTCCACACTGAAAGAAACATGTTTTTAGGGCAGCATCGGCTGTAATAAAGCATGCTAGTTTTCACATTGCATGTAGAGATTGAGCTCTTTGCTTCAACATAACATAAATATTTATGGAAAGGCACTGAGAAGTGGTATTAAAATAGAACCGGTCCCAAGGAGTTCATTACAGAAATACTGTTAAATTATAATAAGGTCAAGTTGTTTAGACATGTGCTGTTGTTGTCTTTGTTTTTGCAACGTTGAATCATTTAACATAATGTGCTTGGCATCTTCAAATTCTTTCCAGTTTCCTAATAATGCCGAGTGCCAGCATCAGATGACTAAGTGTGACATTGCATAATTGCATGTTTACATTTTGTGCTCTGCAGTTGTGGCTGACAGGCAAACATATTCAACAGTGTGGCAGTAGGTGGTACAGTGGAGCCCAACTGGTTTAGGTATGCTTGGCAGCCAGTAGCTAGCATAGTAAGTATCGATCATCCCTCGGTAATCTGTGTTTGTGTTGGGTCTTAGTATGAGCTGTCCTGACAACCAGAGATGATTGATGCTGTATTGTTTATGACTGTTGCTGTTTAGGAATGCTTTCATCTGTAGGGAGATGGGAAAAATAACCCTCATTACTATAAGTAATGCATGATTTAAATAACAGTTGAATCTTTTCCCAGCTTTTCACGCTTATACTGTGCTAAATTATGAAGAATAGTATCAATAAGAGAACTGGTAAGTATGGGGATCGATAAGAAGTGTCAGTATTGATGTTGCTGTTGATAAAATCCTATTTATATCTATTCCTTTGAGCACGTCAGGTCTCATGCCTTCAAGCTATTCAGTAACGTTAACTTTTCACACATGTTCCCTCTCTGTTTATGTGTACAATATCTTCAGGCTGTTCAGTTACATTTCACAACACCCCTGTTAGGTTTCACAGTGACACCGGTTCCTCCAAAACTATAGGGTAAACATGACCCCTAACCTCCAGGCTCTCATAGCTGCCTTTTACGGATGCATGGAGCTTGGTGACAGGTCAGACTTTCAACACATTATATACACTGTTTGCCTTCACCCTGCAAACATCCTCGATGGTAATAACTGAATCATTAGCGTCGAGTTAGTTATGCGAAGGGATTAATAGGATAAAGAATGCTAGTTGGAAGAACAAAATTAAAGCCACAATAATGCTAAAAGTCCAAACTGCAAAGCCACACAGAACAGCTATTGTTCAAGTCTTTGCAACCATGGTCAGCAACAGCTAGCTAAATTACGCAAGCAAAGCTGGCAAGTTAGCAAACAGCTAAAAACACAAACAACACAGCAACAGCCGGTTCTAATAATTGAAGCCCATTAAAGTATGTGGTCCAGAGTATAGCCATAGCGTAATTAACTAAAATGATTAGATTTTATGAGAACTGTGCACAAGAAAAAGTTGGTTTGCAAGTAACAAAACTTATGTTAAGTTAAACAAAAGAACATTAACAACATGGCCAGCCAGTTAGCATTAGCAGCTACACTTCGCTAGCATACACAGTTAGCTAGCTGGTAGCTTCTAGAACTGCTTACCCGAGTTACGGGGCTCTCCAGGTGTATTTTATCACTATTATCTTCACTTAAATGAGCTCCGTTGACAGCAGCAACGCGGAAACTACGGCGACAAAAGCATCTCACAGTCTAATATCTTTCAAAATCTTCTTATAATATATACTGGCTGCGGCTGGTTCTCCTGCTGTGAGTCTTAAACGCTGGTGTGAGTCGGTCGGCGTTTGTGTTGATCCTGGAGCGAGGCGCCGCAGTACTACGTCATCACGCAAACGGCCCGGTCACATTTTGATGGACGCAGACCTGTGAGGGGGGCACTGAAATAGACGGACTGGGGAATACCCCGAGGGCAGTTTCACACGCAGCCTCTCATGATCGTGAAATGTCTGAGGTTTTAAATTTGGATTTTTATTTCATGCGGACTTCTGCCATGTAACTCAGATTACCCATAAAACCTTCAAACAGTAAAAGGACAAAATAATTAATCCAAACTTGCAATGATAGCATGTTCCTCTGTGCCACAGACTCCCCTCCCCCTAAAAAAAAATCAAATACACACAGATAAGCCACACCTTTATTAACATAATAATAGGCACTGTAACTATTTTCTGTCAACTCTACATACCCATATCTGGTGCTTTTTATGAATATGTATTCATGAACAGCTGAAATAGGCCCCAATTAACGTTATTTACTCTATAACAGGTAACCATTGTAAAAACTTCAGTGCCTAGCCGTTTAATTATTCTGTTTCAATTAAAAATGAAACTATGCATTGTATTTGTGACCTGTTTGTAGACAAGGAAGGAGATGTGGAAGTCATATATTAGTGAGGAAAAAATAGCACATTTTGTTTTGATGAGAAAATGAGAAAAAATATGCAATAAAACTTAGTATTTTAAGAAAAAATTGCAAAAACATACTTTCACATTGCATGTAGGAGTCCTTTACCAAAAGTTTTGTCAAGATAGAAGTACACAAGTAGTGGTAGCAAAATATATTTAAGATGTCAGGTACCCAAGAGTTCTTTTTTAGAATAAAATTTGTAAATATCATTGTATTACTGCGGCATACGAATACTGTGTAAGCAGCAAGAATTGCTGGTTGGCATTCTTCTGTGGATTCAGACTTCAGATTAATTGTAACAACAGCTGTTTGATAATTGCACAAAATTGGAGATAAAATAACAAAATGTCTCCCTAAAATGCATGAAAGTATAAATCTGTATAAATATGGAAATACTACAGTAAAGCACAAGTACCTTAAAAGTCAGTTCTTTGAGAAAATGCTCCTTTTCACCACTGGGAAATAAAAATTGATGACAACACTTGAGAGAGACCTTTATTCAGTAGATTTCTTACAATTCAAGAAACACATTCATGAAGAGAAACAAGACTTTCAATAGTATCATACTTCACACCCATACATGTGTGTTTTCATTGTACATGTTTATGTATTTTGTGTGTCCATTTCTTAGCTTGAAGAGGTTCTTGATCTCCTGTTTCATGAGGCAACCTCTGAGATATGGTGAATGTTGGAAAGGGTGAGCTGCGCCTCCCGTGCTGGGTAGAAACGTCTGGAGCGAAGCCACAGCCTCCCAAACACTCCTGTGATCAGCAGCAAGACGACCAACAGCCCCCCGAGGACAAAGGTCTCCACGGGCGGGACTCCGCCTGCATCTACAGAGGGGGGGACACAGGTGGAGCCACGTTTTTGCATATGAACTAAGAATGCTTGTTTAGAAACTCTAAGCTTTGAGGATTTAAAGGCTAAAGCC
Source organism: Acanthurus tractus (assembly GCA_029783725.1). Taxonomy (NCBI): domain Eukaryota; kingdom Metazoa; phylum Chordata; class Actinopteri; order Acanthuriformes; family Acanthuridae; genus Acanthurus; species Acanthurus tractus. The sequence goes on along the minus strand of JAQNCA010000007.1, from coordinate 3,944,559 downwards.
TTTCAGATCCACGAGTAACGCAGATGACGTAAGAGGTGACCACATACTCAGATTGGGCTTTTCACTGTCGTTTAGTAGTCGTCTGATTGGTCCATAAGACACCGTATGGGACAGAGGGATGTCTCTCCGTATCCTCATTAATCCGTCTTCACCAGAACAGTTCTGTTTGGAAAAAACAAGAGTGAAATATGAAAGACAGTTTTTATGCAAAGGCAGTGCGCATTTAAAATTAGAACACTTTTAACTACAAGCTCATATGGTCAAAAGTCATTTTCAGTCTGACAGGTCTAAATTAAGGACGTAAGCTGCACATATAGCAGGCTACTTGTCTGAACTGGCCTCTGACTGCAAGTTTGAGGCATGGGTGCTGCGCGAGCTCACTCACAGGCTGGCACGACCCCACGGTGTTGTGGCAGATCTGGACGTTGCAGTGGAGGAAGACGTTGGTGTAAGAGCCGCCGACGAACTTGAACATTTGTATCCTGAACGTGGCCTCAGGACCCTGGCCGTTCTTCAGGACACTCAGGGTCTGCTCATTAGACAACAAGGGGCAGCTACGGGAGAGAGACAAAGTCAAAAAAGGAGTCAGGGAGTCAGGGAGGCCTGGTGGCAGCGAGCTTTTAAATCTAGAATGAAATACTGGACTTTAAAAATAAGAGACAATAAGCAGATCTCCGCTTGTGATGAATTGCAAAGCTGAGAAATAATGTAAACACTGTCTAAGAGATTAAACACAGTGAGAGACCGATTTGTTTGAGTATTTTCTTTTCCCTCTGGCCGTTTCAGGGCTCTGCTTGTTGCTAACAGTACCAAATACTGCCTGGTTGTCAAGGACATGCACAGCTGTTGAACTGAAACGCATATGGCCTCTCAGACAGGAGTCACATGACCCGGCTCTGGGAGCTGTTGTCTGGCCGCCTCTCTAAGCAACAAATTCTCTTATTTCAGATTTCAACAGCGCTCCCGTGGGAGGACTTAGAGCTGTTTGCAAACATGGTGAAGAAACACAGCCGGAGAGCTTTCCGTGAGCTGCTTTCAACACACCATTCATGAGATATCTTGTGTTAAAATGCAAATCTTCTCCTCTATATTCTTACTTTTGCAGCTGCAAGGTGGTAAACAGAAAACAATGGGCTTTGCATATGTTAAACTCCCATACGAGAGGTGCTTCTTTTCTCTTATTTGCTGATTGTATTTAACAAAGCTGTGTTGTCAGTGTGAAGAGGCAGACCTGTCTCTGATGAAGGTGTACTGTATGTTGCTGTACGGGTCGCTCGTCGGCGTCGCCCAGCATCTCTCTATGCGCAGCATCAGGTGAGCCGGTATCTGCGACACACAGACAGTTCACACAATTAATATGTTTCCATAATGCGTTATGGAGTGATGACTCATAGTACGTAAACAACAGCTGTACCGAGACATTATAACGTACTGAAATTACTATCCAGTCACGGGTGGAGTGTTAGATTTCCAACAACATATTGCTTAAGGTCGTGTAACAACGTGCTTCGGCCAAATCCAAAAATAGCTGTCAATAGTAAGAATACCTCAAACTCTCTAAGCTAACACTTTTAGCTTTGAGGCTATTTTATGTAAAAAAGGGTGTAAATGATCTCTTCTGAAATCAACTTGGGATCTCGGGGCTTCAACAAGACTTAGATTAAGTCAGACATGTTGTATGGAGCCATTTTATGCTTTTTTCCCCCATTTTAATTTTAAAATAGTTCCCCAGCTCTTTAATGTTATTTTATGAGAGTGCAGCTGAGAAAGTTGTTTTTGTGATGTTCCACAAAGGTTTGGTCTAAAAAAACTTTACCTGACTTTGCATTGGTGTGGTGAGCAGATAACTGAATTTTCCCTTTTAGGTGAAATGTCCCTTATAACTAACAAAATGTAACATATTCACATATCTTTGTCATATATTTTGTGGAGTTGTGTACTTTCATTATCCCAAAGTTCAAAAACACAGTTTAAGTTTCTGTTAAAATCCCACAATTCAGTGCTAATTCTCAACATAAAGTGTTTTACTTTCATTGCTTTGATAAATAAACCTCTAGAAATTGCACATTGTGCGTTTAAATTGTAGTTAAAGTGTTTAGTTAATAAAAATATAGTTTCGGCTCTTGGCCACTGAAGATAATTTACCATGAAAACTTTCACAAAGATGTCATCGTCCAGCGTCAGTGAGGGCACGGTGGTCCATCTGTCCTCGAAGGCCTCGTCCTTGTACAGCAACATTGAGACTGAAAAGTTCCCGTCCTCAGTGTTCAGAGTGATGGTTCTGTAGAGAGAAGGAGATTAAAGGAGAAACATGTTATATCGCATAGTTTTAAATATTTATTTAAGAGTAAATCTACAGCAGATCAGAAATAAACTCTCACCTGACATCAACTCTGATCATGTTTTCACCGTTGGGCTGTTGGACCATGTAGTTGATGGGGTAGCGGCACACAAACGTTATGTTGATGTAGTTCCTCGTTATGATATCTGAATCGTTGTTGTGTATCGTGTTTATGAACATGATGTGCGTGTCATCTGAGGCCTAAGGACAGAATTAAAAATATAAATATCATGACAGTTTTGTCATTTTTCTTTTTTTTTTCTTGTTTCTGACAAGAAAAGAAAGGATGTACTCTGAGCTATTTGACGGGAAAATCCCTGTGGAAAATCCAGCGTGGATGTTGAATGACAGGTAGCTTGAACACAGCAGGCTTCTAACACCAAGAGAGTGTCTCTCCTTACATGCTTCATTTAATTTGGACGATGAAAACCTGACTGGCAGCTCGGCGATTTGGTGACCCACTGACCCTGAAGTGCACTCAGCTACCTTTCAGCTCCCTGAAAAATCTGGATCCGAACTTTACACAGCAGATTTTAACACAAACCAGTTCATCAGGGCAGAAAACTTTATTTACAAGCCAATCAGGACTGCATCAATCTGTCAATTCACTACTGATTAATCTGTCAGTTTTTGCATTTTCTTGCTTAATTCATCATTTTTTGGTCAATGAAATACCAGAAATCTGAGAAAAATGCAAACAAATATTTTGTTTTGTCCAATGAAGACAAAAATGACTCAAAAATGTTTGCCATTTTATATTTAAGAGAGAAAAAGTTGCAAATTCCTACATCTGAAGAGCTGGAACCATCGAAAGTTCAACATTTTGCTTGAAAAATCAGTTAAATGATTAACTGATAGGAAAGCTGCTGATAGAGTTTCTTTCAGTCGACTATATGACATATGGTGCAAAAGTCTAAGATTTATGACAGATTGTTATACAATCCTTATAGACAGTGTGTGTGACTGTGGTCAGAGGGCAAAACGAAGTAAGTGACATGGACACGGCTGCAGCAAAATCCAAGTGTAAAAATCACATTAAAAGCACAAAGAGCCACTGAAGTCCCTTTACGTCATCTCTCTCCTAAGCTGTAACTTCTACGTCATGATCCTTCCACACACTTTTAATGTGAGTGATGCTGTTCAATATTCTGCTGTCGGCGGCTGACGTAGGTGAGACTGTAAAACGGGGCCAGGTGGAAAGGTTGCGTTCAGGGTCCGTCTGGGCTCCTGCTGAGCGTGGCCTCTGTAGTCACCGAGCAGGATGAATTGCCTCGAGCCTCTAGCATTTGAGACATCTTTTACT
>JAQNCA010000007.1:3827780-3839482 GCA_029783725.1 Acanthurus tractus | reverse complement strand
TGAAATAAGCATTTAAGCAACAATTCCCCTGATAGTCTATAAAGAATGATAAAACCACTCATTTTAAAAGGTGAAAATTGAAGATATTCAAATGTTATTGATACGACATGAGGCAAAATCTCAGTATTTGGAGAGTAAACCTACTTGACAATGCCATAACCAAGACTGACGATGAGGACGAGGATTCGGGCGAGAGACCTTTTCAGTGCAGAGAGCAGCTCAGCAAAAATCACAGCACCTTGAACTGCGAAGATTCACCAACAAAATCATGATTTTAATGATGATAAAGATAAAACAGAACAACAGTTTTCACACAGAAAAGCAACAAAAATGTCAGTGTTAACCGACCGTAGTCTCCTTTGTAACGGATGCTCTGGTATTCGGAGTAAAACACAGCTTTCTCCAGCATGCCCAGGATGATGACAGCGCCGATCCAGAACTGGATCCGCAACAGATCCCTCCAATAACAGGCGCACCAGAAGAGCCAGAGGGCCCCGAACAGCACATACACGATGCACATGACCATGAAGAACTGCAGGGAGGAAAGTGTCTGTCAGTGTTTTGCAGAACAGCTGGCACCAAGTGAAACATAAACTAAACAGAACGTGATAATTTGATAATCCTTTCTGACACGAACTCGATTGAAAACAGAAGGGACATTAAATCATTTGCAACACTCGACTGTCAAATTACACTTTTTAAACTTTTGGGGGAAAGAATCAAGGATTTTTTTTAACCAAAAGGCTCAAATACAAGTGAAGTCATGAGTCACTGATGTTTGAGTCCAAGTCGAGTTGAAAACTTGTTTGGATTTCGTCTTGTCGAGCTGAACGGCATCAAATCTGTTTGAGTCATGTGACTCGAATCAACACCTCTGGTTGTAAATAAAAACCCTTTTTAAGTCATTTAGAGTACAAACCATCATCAGGGGCCAATCTGCTGGAGAGGAGTAGTCATGTGGTCCCTTCATCTCAACTTTCACTGATGAAAAGAAAATTAAAGTCACTTCAGATGCAAAAGTACCTTTGAGTGTTAACTTTACAAACCACAGACTCTGAAGCTTTTGGAGGAAAACGGTGTCATTTCTCACTTGTGAAGGCGAAGTTGAGCTGCTCTCCTCCCATGTCGTCATCTTCAGCTCCGCGAGGCATCGACTGCACCTTCACTATGAACAGATACGGACTGTCCTCCCAGGCTTTGGCCACCGCGCCGATATCCTGCCAGAAAGATGTTTAAGAGCGTATTATTTTTCTTAATCCTAGTTTTTACGGGGACTTATGAAAACCATAAATCAAGAAATATAAAAACAAACGGCATCGGCAATGACTTCAAGATGTGAAAAAGGCGCAAAACAGAGTTTCCATGGTCACGGTTTGACATCATCGCCCGCGGCCTTTAAAAGATCACAGAGGGAATTGTTTCTGATTTACTTTTGTGTTTCTTCGAGTTACATTTGGCAGCACTTTGCAATAAATTTGAGTTACGTAATGATTTAAGACTTCTGAGCGAGCGCGCCGTCAGCTGGGACTGACTCAGCCTGCATCATGGCAGCAAATGTGCAGAAACTAGCAGAATCAAGTTAAACTGGATGATAAAAAAAAAAAAAAAAAGGTCTTACCGGCTTGTCGGGCCAGACGAGGCTCTGATTCGACGGGTCACTCTGAACAAACACAAACAAATTTTAAAAAAAACAATGTTTCACAGAGTTTTCAGACATTCAATCACTCCAGTGACTCACCTTTGGGCTGGTGAGCGGCTGGTAGGGGTTGAAGTCGGCGTAATACACCTGGACGAGAGGGCAGAGTAAAAAAAAAATAAAATCAGCTGTTTGTTCATGTTCGACACATTTAAGGCGACACGTTCGTCTTGATCACAAACCTTCGGGAAGAAGAGGGAGGAGCAGTTGTCGAAGTACATGTAGCCCTGACTGAAGAAGCCGCTCCAGCCGTCTTTCAGCATGTGGCCCATCCCGACCATGTTCATGGCTTTGCTGTCCTGCAGGACGGGGAGGGAAGGAATCTTTACTGATGTTGCAAATTAACGGAGGTCAGCTGAACTAAAAAAGGCTAAAAAAAAACACACTGCCTATAGTGATCGTGTTTGTCTTTACTGACTGTTTCAAAATACAGTCCAGCTTTTCAAACAGCGAGGGCCTGCTTAGAGGGCCGTTGTGTGGCCAGGCATTATCAAACCACTCGACAAGGGCGGCTTTAACCACAGGTGGTTTCCTGTGCGCGTTTCTTTTCATCACCAGCAGCTGCGAGCGTCTCTCACTGTTTGAGTCGACTACTTAAGGCGGCCTGAGGACACGAAGTTTCACTGATGCATCTCTTGGCTCGTTTTTTGACAGTCTGTCCTGAGCTCTGAGGAGATGATGGTTTTGATTAGAGATGATGATTTTCCTTTTTTTACAGCATAATTTCAATGTGACACACTGTAGCAGCAGCAGCAGCTTCAGGTCGCAGCAGGAAGCAAACATGTTACTATGAGGGATCAGAGTACGACGAAACAGGATAATAGTTTTTAATTATGTTGTTTATGTGGGATGAGACCTCAACTGAACAGTTTACCAAATACTTCCTGACTATACGGGAATTATTCAAGCAGCATTTGTGTAAGAATGATTCTGTCTCATGTGATTTAACCCTTAAAAGCAGTGGATCTCTGTCAGTGATTTCCACTGAACCACTTTTATGAAAAATCAGCCTGATGTTGTGTAAGTGTTGGTTCCTGCAGGTACAGGTGTGCAGGCTGATATATTTAAAAAAAGAAAAGGAAAGAAAAAATGTGAGCAAAGGTTGGTTTTTTTTGCCACGGCATTAAAAAAGGCATCAAGTATCAAAATCTACCGAAACGCTTGTGTTAAATTCAGATATCATGACGACATGAGAAGAAACGCCGTTGCTGAGCATGTGCTTCTTTGTTTGGACGGTGGAGAGAAACTCAGAGGCCTGATAACACGTCAGCCAAACAACTCTGGCCAGTTAATAAAGTGAAATAACTGTTGAAACAATAGTTTCATAAAAATCAAAAATCACTCATGTTGCGTGGAAAACAGATGTGTGAAAGAGCTGCACATCTGAGCTCCACATTCAGCTTGTCAGTGCACTTTATGGATGACAAATTAACGTGCAGATGTTCGAGTGTGTGAGTGACGAAAATGGAGTTTAGATGGAAAACTTGAGCTGGATGACAGTCAAGTCAGTTTGCTGGTCATTTCTGATTATTTTTCAGTACTTGATATCATTCAAACGACTTTTAGTAAAATGCATTGCTTTATATTATCTTTTTTTGGTGGAACTTGTTCAGGATTTCATTATGACACCTGCCAGAAAGTGAAAACAAAGACGAAACTTTGCTGCTCTTATCTTCCTTTTGAGTCTGACAGAAGAGGACACTGACGTTTCAAAACAAATCCGAACGGAAAACGTCCTGATACGGTTGCAGGTAACCTCTCTTTATCCTCCGTCTTTAACCTTCTGCTTCAAGACGGCTGTGACAAGGTGAAACACATCAAAGCCGAGGCAGCAGCTGAGTTTGAGACACTTTCTGGACGGAGAGGACGGAGCTGGAACAAAGACGGGAGCTGAGCCCGAGGCCACGAAAACACCGTCAGGAAGGACTCACCAGCTGCTCTGACTGACAGACCGCTGATGCCCAATGTGAAGCCAAAACCTCCAAACTGGGGGAAAAGTCTCTGAGGTGAACCTCTGAAAACTTTTCAAAACATGATTTCTATCGACATTTTCATCTACAGCAAAGTTATGCTGTTTTCAAATTTTTCTTTATTGTATCTTAGTTTTAGTTTTGGCTTTTATGTTTCCTTTTGGTTGAGTTTTTGTTAGTTTTCAGTTCAGTTTCACATAATCAGAGATGTTTTGTTTTAGTTTTGTACGTTTAGCTTCAAAAAATCTTATAGTGTGTTTAAGTTGGGGTCAGTTATGATGAAAATACATTTACATTATATCCTGATACACGCCTGTAATTCAAATACTAGTATGCATGTCCTGTGTGAAGCATGAGGCTAAAACTTTCATTTAATTGCCAAAATGACAATAAATTAGCTTGATAACTCAGTGCTAAAATAAACTTGGTTTTTAATCATGCAATATCTTTTCTACAGTGTATAATTTTTCACTTCATTTCAGTTAAAGACATTTATGCTTACTGCTTTTACTGCTCACTCAGTTTTGTTTTAGTTTGAGATAATAAACCTGATCCAGCTGTTGCAATATTTGCCTCCACCCGCTTAATCATTTTATCCAAATATGTGATGATTAAATGGCAAACTATTTATTTGTTAACAGTTTTATCTGAGTGTCTGGTCGAAAACATTGTAGTATTTGTTCTAATCAACACGATGCCAAAACAAACAGCTGAAAGTCAGACATCAGCACACAAAAGTCAACACTCACTGGTGTGTTAAAGACCTCATTGTAGCAAACAGAGGAGCGCAGGTACCAGCTGATGTTGAAGGCCACGTTTCTGTCACATGACCCCGGGTCACCCTGGACTGCAGAGAGATAAAGGGGAGATGTTACTCACACGTTTGTTCCAGGTCATCACATTTCAGGAGTTAATGTGTGTTGTGATCTACTTTTGGGTTTTTTTTATGTGTCTCTACACATCCTGGTCCGTCTGTCTACAAACTGTGGGAGTAGAAATCAGTTGGCTGATGCAAATTTGTGCTTCCAGAAAGAGGAAATAGTTTAATTCAGAGGAACAGACGACAAACCCTTTTGGATACAATCACATGTTATTGACTGTATTTTTTCATACAAAACTCCATTGCAAATACGCTGAAAATAACAGAATATGTGCTACGTCTGATAAAATACCTCATCAGCAAGACTGAAACAACTGCTTTAACAATGAATATATTATTCCTCTTAAAATAAAATTGTGTTGTTGTGTTTGTTAAGATTCCTGAAACTGAAATGCACTTTTTATAAAATACACTTAATCAGTAAATCAGAGTCACGAAGCAGACTGGCAGCAAGTCACAACCAGGATGCATGTGTGGTTCTGTATAACTATGTTGAGATGAACAAACTTTTCTACCATGACAGTAGGATTCATTTGTACGAAGCTGATTTTTGCCAATATTGTATTTAAAATGACAGTTTTGATCGAAGTGCCAAGAGGTTCCCTCCGCAGGTTTTCCAGGAGATTCTGCCCCTGCAGGCTGCAGGACGACCAGCTGATACGTCATGTTTGAAGTTCAGCCAGTGAGAGCATAAACACAACACAACACAACAAGGCCGTTTCCTGCTCACACTTAAGTCATTTGACAGTTTGTGCTTGAGCATTCTTCAGACTATTTCCACCATGATATTTTAAAATTTAGAGAATAAGAGTCTGTGTTCTTGTGACAGGAGAGTTAATTTTCAGTAAACATGTAACTGGGTCACAAACCAAGAGATGTGAGTCCAAATCTTCCCACGGAGCTGAACAGAAGTGCAGATAAAAGAGAGGCAGAGCACTAAAAGGCCTCTCTGTACATTCAGTATCATCTCTTTTGCATGTTGTACTCACGTGTTGCCGTATCAAAACCTGACCTAAGCTACATTCACTGCACACATTTCTCTTTGTTTAACCTTGAGTGTGATGGCAGAAATCTGCCTCAGACTGACAGCTTCCCTGGCGATGTGTTCAGGTCTTGTTATGGAAAATATTTGATCTATCCAACAAATGATCTTTGTACTTTTTGTCTCAATATTTATATCAGTTTTGTTTTAGTGAAGTAAAAAAAAAAAGCCAGGCTACTCACACTTCATGAAGATGGTGGTGTTGGCATACAGCGTCTTTCGAAACACAGCATCCTGTGTCTGAAAACATAACAGAAGACGAGCTGGTTCATATTTAACAAGTGCAGCTCGGTGAGATGACAGGATGCGTCCTCTGGAAGAAGCACTGAACCTACAGCAGTTGTCATCTCGCTGTAACCTCAGTGACCCACGAATCAGAGTCTGCTTCGTCACACTCGCTGCTCTCTGAAGTTCACCTCATCATCATCATCATCAGCCTTTATCATCACAGAGGGAACAGAAGGAACCGACCTCCTTTCACGTCCTCAAACCATGCTAATTCTTGACAGTTTTGGGTTTTATTGGGGTTATAAGGGTCCGTAAGTTATTCAAACCTCATTTTTGATTAGATTTATTCATTCAGTCATTCATTAATTCTGTCTGTGGCACTTTATCAATTACATTTCCTCATTCATCTATCATACATGTTAATAACTTTGGTGGTCCTTATGGGTAAATCAATTAATATCTCGATTCATATGAAAGTCATTGCATTGCGTTTAAGACTGTCTCGTTATATATAATTTGTTTTCTTTTGAAACACTAATCGAATTGACTGATTACTGAATGGAATTGTTAACCTGAAAAACTGTACATTTTCACCAAGCCTTTTAATTCATTCTCAAGGGTCACAACCTGACGTGTTTTGGAGTAAAAGTCCCGGAAAATGGAAACATTCAAGGAAAGTAAAAGTAATTCAGTGCAATGTTTGGGGAGATTATTCCGTATCTGTTAATAGTTACTATATTTGACGACTTTTAACACACACACGTTGACGATAATCAGTATATCTTAACAACAACTTACGGCTTTAATATTAAAACAAGCTAGCAAGCAAGTTATATCGCCTGTTGTTATGTCTAATTTCTATTGTTGACATATTGGATGACAGAAGGTAAAACGGTAACAGATAAGCAAAGTCATTACTTCAGGATAACAGCAATGTAAGGTAGCTCGTTTAGAGGTAGAAGCTCTTCTGGTCAGACTAGCAAAACCTGAAGTGTCAGGTGAAACATACAGAGGAATGAAGAGTTGCTAGGGGCTAGTTAGCCACCAAAGCTAACAGTTGCTATGGAAGATTTAGCACGACCGGCTACGTGACAACCGGAAAAAATGCAAATATTTAAGGTGTCACACTGACCGAGTTGATGTCCACTTTCCATACCGAGACCTCTGCCGCTGTCCCGAGACGGAAAACTGATGCGAAAAGCAGCAAACATAACCGATGCGTCGGTGCATCCGGCATCTTCATTAGTGTATCTACTATAGGTCAGACTTGTATCCGCCTCCAGGACCGGAGGGGGGCTCCTTGTTGTAGTTCATCCTGTCACCACCAGAGGGCGACAGAACACTCGAAAAGAGAGTTAGCTTAAAAAGTGAAGTTAGACTTTTGCTTCCTAATGTCTGGTGGAAGAGCCTTCTTATAGGTATAAAAAGCACAGAAACTATATAATATCTTTTAAAAAATCCCCACTGAACTGGATAATTGAAATTAATACTAATTCTCCCTTGTGATATCAACAATTATTGTCCTATTATTTTACTGTATTCCTTTAATTTTATCATTTGAATTATGATGATGTACTTACCTGATTTCTGCCTCAATCCCTTCTGAAGTTTTTTTAATTATTCATTCATTTATTTTAATACTGAAGCAAAAAATGTATATTTTATATTTTGAGATGATTTACAGTATTGTTAAGTTTTTGTCCCTTGGTATTCTCTTTATACTGTTGCAACATTTGTTAAATGAAAGTTTTCATACTTGTTTGTTTTTGTACTTTTCAATAAAGCATTTATAAAAAAAAAAAGTCTGGTGGAAGATTTAGAAAAATATCAAACCAGAGCAAATAAAATGCTAAGAGAGAGAAAACATATATGGGTTTTGATGAGAAAAAATGTAAGAAATGAACTGAACAAAGGCAAGTTTGCTACATGAAATCTTTTTAGTGTATTTTGTTATTTAAATTTTCATAAATGGTGACTAGGCTTGAGGCATTGGTAGGCTATTTTTTATGTATAATTCAGTAACCTCTTAACCTCTGAAAAATCTGTTTAATATTCTATGCCACAGCGTTGCTAAACCATATCTCTACTAAGTTGGTTTGTTTTTGTTTTGTGTGTAACGATATGATTTTTTCGGCTTATAAGCATGCCAACATAATCTAAAAATCCAACACACATAATTTAGTAGTAAAGTCGTTGCTAACAAAAGTGTACTGAAATCAAAGCGAAACGGTGCGCCAACGGGAGGCGCTGTGGAAGGAAGTTTAATTTGGAAATTCACACCGGAAGTCTGGTTTGGTGTCGCGTTTAAGGTTTAATGACGTGACTGCTGCTGTGACGGTCGCTCGTTGTGTCAACGTCAAAGACAACGTTCAAGTTTGTTTACACCGAAAAAATAATGTAGATAACAGCTAAAGCTAACACCAGGAGACCATAACAAAGTGCTAACTGCTGATGTGTGTTGCTCGTTTTACTGCTTGAAATGGCGGAAGTGATCCAGTCCCCTGTTAGGTAAAGACGTGTCAGAGTGCAGAATGACATTTAAAGTGCTTTTTTCAATTTAATACAGTGAGTTGATAAAGTCAAAGAATGGTAGTCTTAGTTTGTATTAGCACAGGACAAAATTTACCAGCATTTTAAGTTTTATTTTAAGTTCCTGTAGTCATCTGTTCTCACAGGTGACTCTTAATTTGAAGGGTTTTACTCATAAATGCATGGCAGCAGGTTAAAAGTTTTCTCCTACAATATGTCTGGTTAATAAAGCGTGTTTTTTCTGTGCTTTCTCTTTCAGTGTTGCTCCTGATGATGACTCGAGGGATAAGTTTAAGAAAAGTGAACATGTTGCTTTTTACAGGTATGTTTGAGCATTAAATATCAAGTTTTAACACACAGATTGCTTGCAAATAACTCTAATCACTAATAATCAGGTGTATTTTGCATTAAATGATCTTTGTGTTCAGTAGGATTTTCCTTATAAATCTTACTGTGCTGGATGTTTAATGCATTGTATTGTTGATGTTTGTTCTTATTTTGAGGCGACAGAGCCAGGGCCCGAACTTGCAGTATCGAGCCCTGTTGGACACCATGGTGCTCACTGAAAAAGGGGCAAGTTTTGAACTGCTGGAGCCTGACAAACAGGTCTGAACACCAGTAATACTGTAAATTCAAAGTGAGGACGATTTCTGCCATTGAAATCACCAAAAGGTTGCATTTTTTCTGTGTTAGTGCATGTTTGTGGGGCTAAATTAGGGCTGTACTTCTGAAAGCACAATTGACAGATTGTGCTAATAAATTGAGTTCATATTTCAGTGGTATTCAGGACCTCTCAAATTGAATTTGCATAGAAGCAAAGCCCAAAACCTATATGAATGAAAACCTCCTGCTATCTAATCATGTAGCAGTTGCGTAATATAGCTAACCTTGGCTAGCATCATTTAAAATGCAAAAATAATCAGCCACCAGTGTCTGAATAACAAAACAGTCATTCAATTGCGTCAAAAAAACCTGCAATTAGATAATAAAATCACATTAGCATGTTTTAATATATGATGTTTCTGCATCAGATAACTCTTACTTGTGCTCTTTTCACAGACATCACTGCTTCTCTCTGTGTCACCTTGCAAAAACGACACTGTAAGGATATTAATAGATGAACTCAAGCCCATTAAAGCACGTTACAGAGTTCCAGATGTGATAATGGAGGAACCACAGTGTGAACAGTAAGAGCATCATCAGCATCATCCCTCCATTATAATATCTAGTTACAGAAGCAGTGCACTTTAAGACCCACTCCTTCTATCTTGAGTCTTTCTCTGATACACTAAAAGCTTTGTGGCTTTGCCGTGTTGTCATGTTATGTTTGTTAGCACAGATAAGGACTAAATTTAGGCTGCTGAGGAGCTTCTTAGGGAGTGTTAGTTATCTCCTGTCTGTTTTCTTTAAAAGTCAAGCAATGAATATCTTAAAATAACTTTTAAGTCAAAGTCAAAGGATTGTTTTTGTCTTAGTGTGTGTGTTTTCTGCAGTGGTTGACTTTTCTCCGTCATCATCCGGCAGGTTGAGAGTGCAGAGTCAGTCTGAGGACTCTGTCACACTTTCTTGGTCCTCGGGACGTCATCAGGTTCGCCTCTGGCACTTCCCTTTCCGACTGGAGATCCTGTGTGAAAACGAAGTGATGGTGACATTCAACTCCAAAGGAAAACTGTGGTTCGAGACTCTGCAGAATCCGCCCAGGTGAGAATCTCAAGACCTGAAACAACCTACACATGAGGAAGTGAATTAAATTACATTTTCTTTGTGGTTTTTTTACTGTTTGTTCTCAGGGCCACATCTCATGGAAGTACGGTAAGAGAATACTCTTTTCAAACTTTAATGTAACATCACTTCTTCATGAGGCCTGATCCGGTCTGTGAACGCATCTGTTCTTCCCCTCTGACAGGACCCAGAGGACCACACACTCTCATCATGGAAGGAGACTTTCAAGCAGTTTGTTGACATCAAAGCTAATGGTTTGTTTCTGCTGTTTTACGGTTTTAAAAGGCAAACTAATTCTGTTTTCCTCATAACCATCTACATGCAGCTGACTGGAGAGAACACATTCATTTTTCATTATATTCTAACAAGGGCTGATTGATTTGTTTGAGGCCTGAGGTTGAAGCCGATGAGTCTTACTGCTCTCGTTTCATGCAAATGATGTTCAGCTCTTTCAGTGATCATGCAGAAAGCTTGAAGGTGATATCTTTTGAGATATTTCTGCAGTTTGATGGTCAAAAATGCTGATTTCTACATAAAAAAGGATCTGTACTCTCCACTACTGCCGGACTAAGTGTGTAGAACTACAAAGGGACCATGTTGAAATATAAATATATAGGTTTTTCTAAAATAGCTTCTTCTAGATAAGGTCATGAACTTGTCAATCACCCCTTATATGTAATACCCATATTTACATAGCACTTTGTGATGAAATAAATAAGAAGGACACAGTCTATTTAGTACTATTTGTATAGTGAATGTTAAACATCCTTTTTGTTCATGTCCAGGTCCCAGCAGCATCGGGTCTGACCTCTGTCTTCATGGCTTCGGTCATGTTTACGGTTTACCTGAGCACGCTGACGGCCTCCAGCTCAGAGACACCAGGTGCCCACATGGATTTAAACAACATGGAGCAGAGTTTATGCAGTTCAGATCTGTTTATCTGCATTTTACCGACCTAACTGATTTTTTTCAATTTACAGAGAAGGGGAACCCTATCGGCTGTATAACTTGGATGTGTTTGCCTACGACGTGTACAGCCGCCTCGGCCTGTACGGGTCTGTGCCGCTGTTGGTGGCCCACAAGCCCGACAGGACTGTGGGTGTATTTTGGCTGAATGCGTCTGAAACCTTTGTGAACGTCCATTACAGCTCATCTGAGCACCAGGTTACTTGTTCCAGTGTTGTTTACATTCAGTATCTTTGTCTGTCAAAGCTTAGATTTCTAGTTGCAGCTTAACAAATCAAGGCTGAAGCATCATGGAGGACAGGAAGTAATGCATGTTTATATCTTCTTTAGGATGACCAGTCGCCTCCAGTGAAGAGGAAGCGGATGCAGCCTCAGACTGACGTCCACTGGCTGTCAGAGAGCGGCGTGATCGACTGCAGGGTTCTGCTCGGGCCCGATCCACAGCAGCTGTTTTCCCAGTATGCTCAGCTGACAGGTGTGTGTGTGCGGCACGGAATGTATTTGTCAATAAAAACAAAGCATGACCTGAAAAAAAGTAAATTTAAGATCATTAAAAGGGATGATTATCAAGTTTTCATAGTACAATGTGAGATTATTTTAGGATTTCTGTCAACAGTAAATGAAGATTTATATGTAATATTACAAATTATTAAATGTCAACATGAAAAC
>JAQNCA010000007.1:3746074-3772590 GCA_029783725.1 Acanthurus tractus | reverse complement strand
TCGCCTGCTGCCCAAGAGGTGAGTGTGAGCTGGTTGTGTTTGGAATTTAAAGACGTTGAAGCAGAAGAAAAACAAATGCAAGTGGACGGTTGTATTGTTAATGTCTTTTAAAATTTAAATTTGTTCCATTAAGAAGCATCAGTGCATGGGAAGAATATTTTATGTATACTTTTTATGTGTCTAAATGTTTGTTTTGCTTTGATCTCTGTACATTTTTAAGGGTATAAGGCAAAGAATTTATATTATTAAAAAAAAAAGAGTAATACTTCCTCGTGTGATAACTTATTGCAGCTCCTTGTGTTTGATTAAGCTATGGAGGAACATAGAGACTGTTTACTTTGTACATGTAGGCTGCTGATAACTTGTTTCTGTCCTCTCAGAGTGCTGGAACAACACAAACTGTCCAAGGATCAGTGGGATGACAGAATCCAGGTTTGGCACGAGGAACACAGAGGGATGCTGAAGTGAGTGATAAACTCTGGTGTTAAAAAATGACTTTGCTGAGCTCAGTTAGCTAACTTTAGTCAGATTTACTCCTGAACTGCTTAAATAAATCATTCTTATCATTCTTATAAATGATTCGTAATATGTGCCGAGGTTAACTTTCATCAAATTAAATCTGGTTTCTAAAGTCAGTCTTTTATGGTGTTGTTATCCTGTTGTTGAAATTTGTGGCCATGTGTGTCACTGTTGCACAAAACTTAAATCCTCTTGTTATGAAGCAGCTTTACGTTTTTGATTTTTTTTTTCTCATTTTGTTTATGAGAAAAAAACATGCATTTGTTGTATCAGAGTTGGCAAAGTGTAAACCTTCATGCTGCACGTAGCAATAGAAATAAATTTCATAATAACAAGGTTTGATGTTTTATAGCGACTCACAGTAGAGCCAACCCTGCTCAAAACTCTGTCTTAAAAGAATTAAACCATAAAACTCAAAAGAAACTGAAAAGTTTAAAGCTTTTACTGAATAGCTAACACCATGGAAAATGTTAAATAATTCTACCTTCATTCAGTATGAGGATCTGTATGTAATCCCTCATGTTCACATCTGTCTGTTCGACCTAAACAGGGAGGAGGCCATGCTTGAGTTCCTGAAGATTTCTCAGGACCTGGAGATGTACGGCGTCAACTACTTTGAGATCAAGAACAAGAAGGGCACACCCCTGTGGCTGGGAGTCGACGCTCTGGGACTGAACATCTATGGGCAGCAGGACAGGTTAGTCGGGGACACAGCAGCACTTCTTTACTCTCCAAATAACACATTTGTATTTGATAACATATAGATTATTTAGGGCAACACATGAGCAGTCATCGACCTCTGCTACCTTCCCCTCCAGTCAGCCAGGTTTGAAACCACATGTTTGACCGCGTGGCTGTTGTTTTGAAAAGGCCGTTGACCCAAATCTCTAAATTCTACAACAACATGAACACACAAAGTGTCACTGGCCTGTTTCTCTGATTCCTGGTGTGTGGGTTAGGGTTAGATTGAAGATTACTTTTATTATGTAATAGTTACAAATCACTTGTTAAAATGTTAAAATGTAATCAGTAATGTACCTGTTTTAATCACTTCATCTGAGTAATACATTTGATTACTTTTTGATTGTTTATTGTGACAAGGGTTTAAACTGGGATTGAAGGCTTTATTTTAGTTGACTAATTGCAGTTCCGTAAATGTCCTGTAGGTGGTGTCAGATTTGACATCATTTAAATGTTAAGTCAGCGTCACTGCTGGTAAAAAAAACTTCACACTGTTCGTCATATTAGGATCCTTTTCTGATTTCACAAGCATATTATTGTTCAATTCCCACCGATGAACGGCCATCTTGTCCACTGACCTGGACACGGGCGGCAGGTCGAAGCAGACGTGGTGCAAATTTAAACAATGTCCCAAATTAAAAATGATGCTAAAATTTGAGGGTTCACTGTCTGAGAAAAGCAACCCAGCTAAACAGACAGGCAGCTCCTTGTAAGCCATCTAATTCTTGATGTTATTGCTCAGATTTATCCCAAATTTATCCCATTGTTTTTATAATATGCCAAAAACATGCACAGGGGAAAAAAAATGGAGAAAAATTTACAGTCATCATTTATCTTTTTCACCAACAAGATTATATTTCAATTAACCCTCCTTGTAATCACGAGTCTTTTACTTAGCAACTGTGATTTAATTACAGAATTATTCTCAGTAACTGCGCTGTTGTAAACGTTTACAATTATATGCCCAATTAAGTTACATAACTGTTACATGTCACTAGTTTCATGTAACACTGACCCCATGTGTCAGTTTGTTCAATGACAATCTCATAAAGTTTTCTGCTTGTTAAACTTAAACAGAAACACACTTTTTAAACCTGCTGTTTTCTGCAGGCTGACTCCCAAGATTGGATTCCCCTGGAGTGAAATTAGAAATGTTTCCTTCAGCAATAAGAAATTCATCATCAAGCCCATAGATAGGAAATCTACCGTAAGTATTCCATGACTGTCATAATCCTTAAAAAAAACTTTTCAAATGTGTTTATATGTGCAAAGATAAATTCGATGGGAATGCATATTTCAATCTTGGAGCAGCATAAATGTGGTACAGGGTTACAGGAAAATAAACAGGGTTGAAGTTTGATAAATCTTATTGAAAATGCAGATATTCAAGTATTATTTTTAGCTAAATTTCCATGCACATTTTTAGGCGGATGAGTATGTTAAGTATTTTTTGGTCTTATTGTGGCACATTTAAGGGGAGACACAACAAACTATAGGGAAAAAAATAAAGCTGAATCTAAAAATTGACGAGGGATTGAATGCAAACAAAAACTGAAAATGAATAAAAAAATTGTTAAGAGGTTCACAGATAAACCTCGGATGTTGCCAGCTAGCTAATTTTGACATGATGTTTTTTCTCTCTCACAGGATTTTGTGTTCTACGTTGCACGGCTGCTAGTCAACAAGCGCATCCTGCAGCTGTGCATGGGCAACCATGAGCTGTACATGCGCCGCCGCAAGCCCGACACCATCGAGGTCCAGCAGATGAAGGCTCAGGCCAAAGATGAGAGGCTGCAGAAGCAGTTGGAGAGGTGGAGATGTCAAGTTCAAGACAATGCTAATCATTCAAAACATTACTGTGTGTTACCGTAATGGACTAGATATTCTGATTTCAATTTTGGTGTGTATTGTTGATGTGTTTGCAGGGATCGACTGCAGAATGAGATGAAGAAGAGGCAGAGCATTCAGAGAGAGAAGGAGAGCGTGGAGAGAGAAAAGCTGGAGCTGATGAGCCGGCTCCACCAGTATGAAGAGACGACCAAGAGAACAGAGAGAGGTGAGACACTGTAAAGTTAGATATCTCTTGTGTTGTAACAGATTTCAAAACTCAAACACCCAATAAAGCTTTGCTGCCCTCTTCTGTCAATTTGCTTGAAACACAGAGAAAAAGTAAAAAAGTGAAAATGAGAATGGATGTTATTCTCCTGCTGCTCTTTCCGTGTTCACGTTTTTCAAATTAATATTCACTTATGTAGGTTTTCAAACATCTTTGTGTTTGCAAACAAGTCTTTAAATGCTCCCTAAATCTGCATCAAAAGGTTGCAAAAGTATGTTTGTGGCTGATTTTTGAGTAAGATACAAGTTGTGCATTTTGCAATAAACAAATGAAAATTCAGCTTTCTGGGTGAGAACATGGAATCAACATGCATTAGGTAGATTATAAAAAATCATCAGCTGCAGGATGGATGGCCGCACATGCTCGCATCTTTTATTTTTTATGCTGTAATCGGCAGATTACAGGTTAATTATACCGCTATCTTGAGATATCAGGTTCATCTTCTTGTGATTAATGGTTAATTTACCTTATCCTCTCGAGATAAAAAAAGGCTGATTTCCTCAGATTGCAGTACAATTATGGAGATCTTAAAAAGGAGCATCTGGTTTGTTTGGGTTACATCATCACAGCGGACAATCTCATTTTATTGTATCCAAAGATGAGAGGTTGGCCAACCTTCTGCTTCAGCCAGCAGCTGCTTTAATAGAGTCATTATAACAGAAGAGGTGAAGACTCTTTTATGGCTGTCAGGTTTGTAGTCGGACTTACAAGGAAGTCCTGCTGAGCAGAGTGACTCCACACAGCCAACAGATGTTGACTGGATTTATGGCTCATCTAACTATATGAGATGTCATATGTACTTCAATTAAAATGTATCAGTCTTATGCATTGATCTGTATTGGGTTCTCCTTGATTTTAAGCTAAAATTTGTCGCCAAAGTTGTTTTGATGCCATCCATTCATGCAGATATGGAAGTAATAAGAGGAATCAACCCTTTTTGTTTCTCGTGGAAATAGTTTGATTTTGTGGAAATTACAAAGCTTGTGAGATCTTTTCATTATAATTGCAAGCACAGTCACTCTCAGCCTGTCTAATGGATTGATTTGGGGATTATTAACAATTTTTGCTCAAATTTTTTAAATCAGTGTTTTTTAACCCGGATGTCCCAAAGTATCTGAGAGAATCTCCAGATGTTTAAAGGGGGAAATATTTCTGTTACTTTTGCTTGATGATTTTTTTTTTTCCTTGCAGATATTACTTTTTTTAAATTACAGATTGAAGCATGTTTGCAGTTTAGAGAGTAAGAGTTGAAATGCTGCTATACTGACCATTAGTGGATATTGTAGAGTTTATTGTCGGCAGTGTTTTTTTTTTTTTTTATTTGCATTGTTGTTTGTAGTTATATAGTTGTATAATTGTAGTTTTCTCATTCTTTAAGCTGTTTTTGACTATAAGTGAATTATCATGTTTTATACTGTCTTTTATGAAAGAAACATTTACCTTTTTACTTTTTATAGAATGTCCAGCTGACACAGGTGCATATTCTTGCGAAACCCAGTAAACAAATTAAATAAAGAAATCAAATCATTGAACTATAGAAGAAAAAAGATCAGTTATAGAAAGTTAAAAGATTCACATTATATAAATATATTATTTCACAGGTTTATAATTCTCGCAACAAAAAGCATCTGAATGCTGATTAAAAAAATCAGACAGCTTTATTTTCCATCCTGTGCAAAAACACGATCAAATTTTTTCACTGACTTTTTCCTGCAGAGCTTCAGGAGCAGCTGGACAGGGCCATGAGGCTGGAGGAGGAGAGGAGGAGGGTGGAGCAGGAGGCGGCCCGGCTGGAGGCTGAGAGGATGGAGGCCATAATAGCCAAGGAGGAGCTGGCCAGGCAAGCTGAGGACCAGATAAGGAGCCAGGAGCAGCTGGTGAGTACACGGTGCAAGAAGTACTCAGATCCTTCACGTGAGAAAGTCGTGATGGAAAAACAGTCATTAAAATTAAAGCTCCTGTATTCAGGACAAACACACATTATCCATTTTAATTGTAGTTTGAGCGAATACATCCTTGTTTGGGGGATTTTGCAGACTTCCTGGGATTAGAATTCCCTTAAAGCTTGGGAAAACTCTCAAAGACTCTTTCTCACTTTGAAATGCTTTAAAAAAAGACCAAATATTCATTATGTAACAGAGTTAAAATAAGGCTATTTATATGCTTTTATGACATTTTATGAGTTAAATCAGACATCAGAATTTGTGGTGACCTTTGTTTTTGGGCAAATGCACTAAAATTACACAAACTACATTTATTTATTCACATCTTTTCTTGAGTAAACTGTGAATTCCAGCCCTGTGTGTTTGATCAGCTTCAGTTTTGTTTTTTTTTGTCCATCCATTCATAAAATGACACCGTGTCCTGACAATCGAGGTCACTGAGGTAAGCGGGCGTCTATTCTTGGGCTTGTTGATGACACGGTGTGTGCCTCCTCCCCGCAGTCTGCAGAGTTGGCCGAGTACAGCACCAAGATCACTCTGCTGGAGGAGGCCAAGAGAATGAAGGAGGAAGAGGCTGTGACATGGCAGAGCAAGGTGGGTATCCAGCACGCGATTTAAAGAATGCACGAACTCACTCAAGTCACAGGGATTACCTGAAAAATGTCACAACTACACGCAGATTTCTACCGTTTTCTGTTTGTTTGTTTTTTGTGATCACAAGCCTCTTTGCTCACGGTTTGTCAACCGTACAATCTGCATTTTATTCCTTTATCTAGTGTTTTTTATCATCTATAATAACACAAACATGGTCACTCTGCATTGCACACCATCTATCTTGGTTGTATTTTAGATCTTAGCATTTGGGCAACACTTTGTTTTCAGTCTCCTTGTTATAAATTACAATCAGGTTACAAATAATGAATAAATGGGTAATAACACACTAAAATGTTGCTTGATATAAGGAGCTATGAATTTTCTCTCAATCAGGACTCACTAAAAGTAGATGCTGGTGCATAAACACAATAAATGACAACATAGTAAATCACAGTTGCTATAAATATAAAATATTTTGTTATAGGATTATTTACAAATACAAAAAAAATTCTGTATGTTAGTATATCTTTCAGCTGTGTGTATCTACATAATGGTGTGTTAAGAGTATTTTATTAAATGTTTATATTCTGATTTTAAATGCATGGCACTCACTGTAAACTGTGAGTTTAAATAGATTCCTGTCAAGGTCAAATAAACAAATCAAATATATCCAAATCTAGAAATTATGCAAAGATCAACAGTCACTTCAGGGACTTTGGTACTTTAAATATGAAAAGCTTTTTATCCAACTAATAGCCACATAAATAATTACTGACCCATGATAAAAGATTTGACTCATGTCATGCTCAAAATTATCTCACAAATTAACAAATAAAGTTTAGAATCCTATAATAAATTTACCCACTTTGCTTTTAGGAGTAAATCAAGCCAAAGATAGTGAAAAGGTTGACCGATCCAAGTCATCAATTGGACTAACAATCAGCAAAACAAACTACAGCACCGTGAGATTAAAATGTGCTTTGGTCAGTGAACACCGTCCCTGTAAGACAAACTAATCTGAACCTCTCCTCTCGCTCTCAGGCGATAGAAGTGGAGGAGAGTCTGCTGAGGACAAAGGAGGAGCTGCACATCGTGATGACCTCCGCCACCACAGTTCCTGTTGTCGCTGTGTCTCCTGCTCCGCCGTCCATCTCCGCCTCCGCCTCCTCCTCCTCCTCCTCTTCCTCGGACAGCGAGAGCGACCACGAGCACAGCGAGCACGAGCACAGCGAGCACAGCGACCACAGCGGGAAGAACAGCACCTACAGCGCCGAGCTGCACGTTCAGGAAATCAATGACCACCGCTACGAGGAGGATCGAATCACCGAGGCCGAGAAGAACGAGCGCTTGCAAAGGCAGCTTCTGGTGAGTTCAGGGTCCCGGGATACAGTTCACATCAGTCCCTCATCACATGCACATGCAGTTAAGTTTCCCCAAGTGTGTCCTCATGGTTTAATAACTTGAGTTTGTTCCCTCTGAAGCTCCTGAGCACAGAGCTGGCACAGGCCCGAGATGATGACAAGAAGTCGCAGTACGATCTGCTCCACGCCGAGAACGTCCGGGCCGGCCGCGACAAGTACAAGACCCTCCGTCAGATCCGTATGGGCAACACCAAGCAGAGGATCGATGAGTTCGAGGCCTTGTAGAAACCCCGGAGACTTGAAGCTCTCTGCTAAATACCTCCTGTTCGGCAATGTTCTTAATTTGAGTGTAATGTAAATGCAGCAACACCTGATTTGAAATACCCAGAAAAGCATTTAACTGATTTGTGTAAAAGAACCTCCACGAGTTTTATTTTATTCTTAAAGGCACCGTTTGTTTTTCCATTGTAGCACTAAAACATCTCCAGTGTGCTTTTTAGTCCCATTTCAACATTGAAACATGAGCGCAGAAAGCGAATGAGTTTCTGATATACTGTATGAACAAAGCTGGTACATGAAGAATACTGTACTGTATTAAATTAAATATTCATATACTCACATGTAATGATAAATGATCAAAAAAGTTGTTTTAGTTTGACTTCGCAGTTTTGTTATTGTCCCAGAAAGTGGCTAAAGTGCCAAAAGTGGCAACATTTACTGCAATCTGTCACTGCCTTGTAGAACTGCAAACAATGATCATTTTTATTATTGATTAATATGTTAGCTTTTCTGATCAATCCTACATTATAAAAATTACTAACACATGTTCTCAGAGCTCATCGGGTCTGTATGATGCATGTTATTTCCAACCAACAGTCAAAGACCAAAACTTATTAAATGTATAAAAATAATAAAAAAGAAAAAATATATATTTCTCTTTGCTAACAAATTAATAAATTAATCATGTATATTTTACTGCTGTGTGCACCAGTTCTCATCTAAACAACAATACAATTTATTTAACCATTTTTCTTGTGCCTGTGTTCTTCACGTTTGAACGATAACTGGTTTTGCAATTAAGTCTTCACATCTGAGATAAAACAACGTTTTCAAATATATTTCTGATTGCGTCAATTTAGATTTTTCCACACAGGAACATTTTGGACCCCGCTGTTACTTTAATTATGTTCTGCTTTGGGTTGTGTCATTCTAAATTTAATGGATTTTTTCTTGTTTCCGTAAAGTAATTATGTCTTATAAACTCATCTGTAGATAATTTCATGTACTCTTTAACTGGAAATGTACTATTTAAAATAATAAACGACTATAAATTGAAGCTGGAGAGCCAAAGATATCCAGAGTTTTAGCCCGAGTGGATCCTAGAGTTTCCATAATGCAACTTAAAAGACCATATCTGTCTATCAAAATGTCCACCACGTTGAAACTCCACACTTCTGCTTTGTAACACAGACTTTCTCAGAAGGTGGGGGGTCTTTGGTTTGAAACCCAAACCCAATTAGCCCTGATGACATCACTGTGACATCAGCATGTTTTTTTCGATCATTAAAGGGGCCCTACTTGTTGTGAGTAAACTGCAGACTGATCCTTTAAAGCAGCATTAACAGACCTCCACCTGGTGCAGCTCTGCGTTCAAGCAGAACAAACAAAGGCAGAAATCAAACTTTATGTATAATATCTCATAAAAATTGTCCTCTTCCGTGCTATAAAATAATTTTAAAAAATAATGAATTGTCATTTATTTTTTTCCTTTTATAATCATACTTCTTTACGATCTGTGTGGCAAAGGTTGTGTTTGCAGAATCCGGCAGCCTGCTCACGGCGGAAAGGATGCGGATTTTCAATATTTACTCACGGAAAAGGATGGTTATCATTAGGTTGCTAGACAACTTGTGAAGCCAATGGAGCCAGTCTGTTTAAATAGCCACAAGGTAAATATTTCATCTGTGAATGAACACGTGAATCATGCAGCGGAGGAATATTTGACAACGTTACGGACCAGCTACCTGTTGAGGGCTCGAAAAGTGAGTATGTGACAAGAACACTGTTTATTTTGGCCTCCAGGAAGAAAGGTGTGTGTTTGCGCACGCGTGTGTGGGTGTGTGTGTGTGTGCGCGCGTGCGCGCGTGTGCGTAAAAACTCCGGATAGACTCTGAGCGCTCAATATGAGCTACTACTCCAAAAAGCCGCCTCTGACAGTCAGTGGGATTGCCCTGTGTTTCTTTTCTGCAGAATCTAAATATAAGTCGGTGACAAATAGTCCAAATACAGTAGCAACCCAACTGTGATGTGGGGGTGGTGCTGAGAGAACAGCTCCGTCTCCAAAGTCCCCCCTCTGTTGGATCCGGAGTCCGTCAGGAGAAGGTCGCAGAGAGTCTCAGCTCTCACCTGCACGCTCGATGGTTTGTTTCCCTGTGGGACCATGAAGAGACAAAACGCCCGGACTCTCGCCCTCATCATCAGCATCCTCACCTACCTGGTGGTCGGAGCGGCCGTGTTCGAGACCCTGGAGTCGAAGCAGGAGAAAAGTCACAAGAGGAAGCTCGACGCCAGAAAGTACGAACTCATGCGCAAATATAACTTGACCAAAGAGAACTTCGAGGAGCTGGAGCACGTCGTGCTGCAGCTCAAACCTCACAAAGCCGGGGTCCAGTGGAAATTTGCTGGGTCCTTTTACTTCGCCATCACTGTGATCACGACGATAGGTGAGCAGCTGTTACCTTATTAACACATTATGAGGATGTAGCTGAAGGATGCTCATGCTGGGACGTAGCCAAGAAATTAAAGGTGCTATATGCAAGATTTTGGCTCCAGTTACAGCGCAATTTCTCTCCTTAACTCTTGTGACTTTTGTTCCAGCGTGGCTTAAAAGTTTTACCAAATATTTTGTACATACTAGTCACTACATAACGTGCAGTGTTTTTAATTAAATCTAAATTTCCTGGTTTTCACTCAGGCGGCCTGGGTTCAACTCCTTGAACAGGAACAGTGTCATGCAAATTCATTTATCTGCACACTTTTACGCTGCCTCTACGCTGCCATTGTTTAAACTAAATGTGAACCCTTTATGCACAATGCACAATGCACAATAATAATTTAAACTCTACATTGGATTTTTTTTATTGTAATTGATGCTAAAATGTTTCATATTTCCCCTTGAAGATTTCTTAGGTCAGAGTCCCCTTTGCCACAGTTTGTGCTTCTCACTGGAATTTTATCTGAGCCAAAAAGCTAAGCATCAGATTTTCCAAAAAAAAAGAAATGCTGTTCTCAAAATATTTTCCAGAAGCCATATAAATGATTAAGTATTCTGTTTGTCACATGAAAAAAGATTGCAACCCATTCCTCAAGTTGTCCCATGTTTCCTAACCTGAGTAAAGAGAGTTGGACATGACTGCTCAGTTTGTGCAACCCTTAAGCAATTTTACTTTTTTTTTTTACCATCGTTTATACTTCCAGTTGTCCACAGGAACCCAAATCGTGATGTCAATACTTGGTTTAATTTGAACGTTCTCCCTCTCAAAACAATTGACATTAGACATTTCCTTTTTAATGGCAGGTATATCTCTCATTGTGCCAAACCTACATTTTTAACATTTTTTAGAATTTAGAATTTTTCAAAGAATGCTTATCACACTTGGTTGAAATTATGCTTAAATTATAAATTCCTGCAAAGTTTAACCGACATGAAACGACAATGAGACTGTTTGTCCAGATTTTTTACTGTTATGCCTAATTTTATATTTTCATACAAAACAACTAGTAGAGATTTAGTTTTTTTCTTGTATTGTCCCAAAAGTTCCAACTTGAGAAACAATGGAAAAACTTTTTCATGCACAGCATACTGATTATTTTTTTCATCCAGAGGATTAAAAGAGTCTGTGAGGATTTCGGAAAGATTTTCAGAAAAGCTGTCGCTGTTGTTCAAAGGTCAAGGTGTCTATTATTATGACAGTCTCATATTTGGATGCTAATGCAAAAGAGGCACAAATGTTAGTTACTCACTAAGTGAGGGCTGATACACGCACTCCCATATTTCTTTATTCATTTAACTATTGAAACATATTTTCTGTTATTCTATTGTCTTACATAAATGTGTAAAACTTTTCAAATATCTGAAGATCCACTTCAGTCTCATGGAGTAATTGCTTTGAATTGATCTTATTATTATTATTTTGATAGTTTTAGACAGCTTTTGGGTGGTTTTTAAGAAGCCTTTTAGTTTGTATCTTAAATTAAATATTTTAAATTACTTAAGGAAAACTGTATTTATGATTACATCATCGCATTTCTATATAATCAAGATTTTTTTGGCATTTTATATATTTTTTTATGCTTGCAACTTCTTGTTGCTGCCTTTCTTTGTGAAAACATTTACAGGTATTGTGGTTATAGTATCTTAGCGAGGCTTTCCTGCTGGAATAAATGTTGATTGAAACAATAAATAAAGCACCGGAAATGTTCTTTTGGCCAAATTGAATTCATAACATATCTATTTTCCTGAATTTATTTGGCTTAAAAGAGGTAAATAAGCATACTGGGTCAACAAAATATTAGAACCAGCGTTAATAACATCAGGAGTACATTGTGTGTAATTGTCATTTTGCATAATTATGGTTCTGACTAATTATACAATTTGGCCACTTCAGGGTAATTTAAGTGAAGTGATGCTGATTTGTTTTCTGTGTTTACAACCTCTCTCAGCTGAAAAAAGCGTGGGAGTTATAAATAAAAAACTGTTAATTCACAACATTAAAGTCAAGCTGAGTATTGTGAGTTCTCCATTAATGAGATTTAGCAGGAGCAGGTTTGTCAGTTTTCCTGTAGATTTAAGTCAAGCAACAATTTTAAATAACTATTTCAATTTTTATCAAACTGGCTTACCACAAATCAACACCACCACAAGTCTTCTTTAGACACATTATGTTATGTGCGAGGTGTAAAACTGTGATGTCTTCTCATTCAGGTTACGGCCATGCAGCGCCCAGCACCGACTCAGGGAAGGTGTTCTGCATGTTCTACGCCCTCCTGGGGATCCCGCTCACTCTGGTCATGTTCCAAAGCCTGGGTGAGCGGATCAACACGTTCGTCAGGTACCTGCTGCACCAAGCCAAAAAGTGCCTGGGAATGCGTCACACCGAAGTCTCCATGGCAAACATGGTGACGGTGGGCTTCTTCTCCTGCATGAGCACTCTGTGCGTGGGGGCCGTGGCGTTCTCCCACTGCGAGGGGTGGAGCTTCCTCCACGCCTTCTACTACTGCTTCATCACACTCACTACCATCGGGTTTGGAGACTACGTGGCTCTGCAAAGGGACGATGCACTGCAAAACGACCCTCGGTATGTTGCGTTCTGCTTTGTGTACATCCTGATGGGCCTGACGGTGATCGGAGCGTTCCTAAACCTGGTGGTGCTTCGCTTCCTGACCATGAACACCGAGGACGAGCGTAGGGACGCCAAGCAGAGGGCTCTGATGTCCGTCGGTAAGCCCAGAGGAGAGGTGTCTCATCTACTACCTGTCCCAGCCTCAACCTCTTCCACACCTGTAGCAAATGATGCCACAAAGGCTAAAGATTTAAAAGGTGTATACACAGAGGTGCTGCATTTCCAGACTATATGCTCCTGCTTGTGGTACAGGAGCAAGGAGAAGCTGCAGGGC
Organism: Acanthurus tractus; assembly: GCA_029783725.1. Taxonomy (NCBI): domain Eukaryota; kingdom Metazoa; phylum Chordata; class Actinopteri; order Acanthuriformes; family Acanthuridae; genus Acanthurus; species Acanthurus tractus. The sequence continues at coordinate 3,759,640 of JAQNCA010000007.1, read as the reverse complement.
TCCATACCCACCATGAGCCCTCAGGAGCTGACGTTCTCAGATGCCTACCTGCAACAGAACAGTAACTGTCCTCACTACATGGAGCCTTTATCAACAGGCTGCGTTTGCAGTCCACGTCAGTGTTCGAGCATAAGCTCCATAACAACGGGCCTACACATTCTCTCCCCATTCAGGGTGTTTAAGAGACGCAGCTCCGTCTAGCCTTTTCAATTCTGCAGATCACAGTACAGCACAATCTGTCTATACTGCCAAGCAGACAACAGATACTCAGCAGTCGTCGCAGCAAAGACATGACTGCAAGTAGATGTTTGTGGTGCTATAATCCCAGTAAACCAACAGTAGGATGCCGAAAAGGGAAAAGCACATACAGTACTGTAAACAGAAAAGTCAAACTCAAATACGTATTTGAGCAAAGACAACACACAATGTTTTGACTTGAGGGCATCCTGTGCGCTTTGACAAATCATGTAGGGAGTCATTTTGGTCGCTATGAACATGCTGCGGTACATGAGGTGTACAGTGCGCACAACATGTAGGTGACAGCACAGCATAAAACAGGTCTGGCATCAGGAGGGTCAAGTCGTTAAAACGGTAAAAAAACCTCTAAAACAACAGCGCTGTAGTAAATTTCAGTTGTGTGTTTTTGTTCATAACACAACACAGGCCATTTCATAAAGTTGTTGTTTGTGGTGTTGTTCATCAGTTGTTTTCTGTGTTTGCCTTATTTACCAGTGGTTTTTAAGGCATCTCCCGTCATAATATTTGTGACTGATGCAGCGCAGTTCACTTTCTGGCTTTATATAAGTTGCCTTATGTTGCCCTAAAAACGTATTCAACAAATCGTGATTGTCAGAACTTTATGAGAGCTGACACACACTGGTAACTCAGTGTGAGTCATTCCCTGTGTAGCTGCCTCTGTTATTGTGATTTTCCATGCTCTCTGCCCAAATTGCTGGTGCATCAGTCACAAACACTGCAAAATTATGTAACGTCACAAGTGGAGAAGTTCAAAAAATCAGGATGACATATTCCACACACAGAAAAAAACTGCACTGGAAAAGGAGCACAGCAATCACAAGTAGACACTCACCAGCACTGACTGAAACACACTTAACAGGATTTGTTTTTAACAACACTACAAAGGACCACTTTGAAAAAATGACCGTTTGGCCAAAACAACAACTCTGAAAGCCTCAACACAAACTTAACATAAGCAGCTTTACCAACCTGGTATTCACCGCGGGGTTACTGTTTTCTAAGGTGTTTCTGTTACTTCGTCCACTCCTGTAGCTGATGGTTGGTTACGTAAGTCAGTAATTGGCACTGTTGGCTCCAGAGGTCCATCCGGAGCAGGTGCTGGTCTGCTTCAAGGTGTTTCCAATATGATGTTTAATCAGTCCTTCAGGAACAGGAAATAAAAAACAATCGTTCAGGTTTGGGGTTTACTGTTAAACTTAATTATTGTGGAAAATATGTTTTTTAAATGACTTGCAGAATGTCCCAGAGTGAGATCTGTCATGGGTGTTATGTTTTATTTCAGCTTAGAATTACGGGAAGTGCCAGTGCTGTTCTCACACACTCATGTACACTTTCCAAAGGCACCTTCTCCTAAACATCTATAGTAAAAACCACATCTGTAGTAATGTCCTCCTTAAAATATTTTATTACAGAGGTAGGTGACATGGGAGGATAATGTCCCCCCTACAACCTCCTGTCAAGAGTTCGTATTTGTAACAACCTCCCATCAAACTGTCTTATTATTGAACTCTTTCAAGAAGATATTGAGCACATTTAACAAATGCCACTCAAGTCAAATATCATAAAACTGTGTTGAAATGTAAAATGACACTTTACGGGTTATTTTGGGACGTTTTGTGTTGTAACAGCCGGAAATTGTGCCATCACAGTAAGGCTGCAGAGACGTTGCACAGAAGTGCTGGCTTTATGGATAAAATGTTGTTTGTAAAGAGAAAGTTTTAATACGAAACACCCAAAACCCCAATTTCATTCTTCTGTCAGTGTGCTGATCTAAGAAAAGACGTTCATTTATGAGGTTTAGAGGAGCTCAGAGGCAGATTTCTTAAATTTAGACAGAGCCAAGCTGTTCGCCCCTGCTTCCAGGCTTTATGTTAAGCTAGGCTAAACTAGGCTAACTTAGCACTCAGACTCCAGCTCTATATTTAGCACAGAGATACGAGAGATGAATCAGTTTCCTCTTCTCACTCTTGTCAAGAAAGCCAATTAGTTTTCCCAAAATACAGAAATTTTCTATATATCAATATATGCGGACAGTCATTGCCTGTGTCTTTTGGTTTACCCCAGATTAGGCTATAACCTTTAACATGTATTATGATTACCAAATGAATATTCAGGTATAACTCTACAATGTTTCTCCCAACTCCGCTCTTTTGACCTGAAGGACAATGCGACTGCTCGGAAGTCAACTGTCAAACAACAAAACTCATCAGCCACTGAGATGTGACTTGTGAGAGCTGTCAAAATCACATCTGGATTAAACTGTGACTGCACATTATTTTAGGAGCAGTTCGTAGAGCCAGATGGGAGGGATTTTTCTGTTTCTGGACAATGGATAATGAGCTAGTTGTCAATCACTAAAATTTCTGCCACAAAAGACTCTGTCTCTCTGATTGATGGAGAAGGAAAAAAAAAACACCCTCAGATACTAGTCCTGTAGCTTCGGCTATATTTTGGTGTTTAGTGGTGTATTTTTTAAGTAGGCAACATGATGGAACATTAAGTTATGTTATTTCTGGCAGCTGCAAATGAGTTTCATTTCAGGAGTTCAAGTAAGTTCAAGCATCTTGAAATTTTATTTAATTGCAATACTTGAGTAAATTAACTGTTTTCACCTGAATGGAGGGTTAATCTTTGAATTAAGAGTTCGCTCTTGTAATAATTGGAACATATTGGATTTATGATATTCTGGAATCTAAAGGTGGACTTTTTACTTTTGACCTTATGCCATTTATTGTTTTGGGTAAAACACGTGACACGCAATGGAAAGAAAAACAAGTGCCAAGATTTAACTTAATTTACATACTTCTTGATCTATTTCTGGTGTTTTTTGTGAAACAGATCTCATCTATGTTACGGAAAACGGACCTTTTGTGACTGTACTGTACCTTACTGGAATGCATATGTTCTATTTGCACATGATGATGACAGAAAAATGATGATTTTGATGCTTTCTGCTTTTGACTTGCTTTTAACGACGGGTGACCCTGAAACAACAGCCTACTATATTTCATGCAAGTACTGTATTAGTTTTGAAATAGTCTAGACTACATGCACTAGCATTCACAGGTTTCTCATTTTTTTGCTCTGAAAATAAACATTTTTTTTAAAGATGACCTGAGGAATCTCGTACTTGAACACACAAGAAGTACTTGAAATAATTATAAAAAACGTTTTTTATCTTAACATGCCGGGGGATGTGTGCACAGCTGAGACTCTCAGTTTCTCTGGCAGGAAACGTTCAAAAACAATACTGTACTATTTTGCCCAAGTATGGAAAAGAATATCCTCAGTAAACATTAAAAGCACAGATATGTAATCCAAAACCTCTGTGACTGTTTTTGAGTTTGACTGTTTTTTTTTTTAATGGCTGAAGACCAGATAACCCGTCTTAAACGATTCATGATTTAAAAGAGGAGATTTATACATTAAAAGTTGTGTCTAAGATGTAGTCATGTGATGTTACCCTTCCCATGCTGTTCACCCTCATGCTGCGTGAGAAAAAGCCCAACAAAGAATGTATAGAAGTGACCGTTTGCTCCAGATGGTTTCCCTCTGGGAATTCTGACTGAGGTCCAGTTCCGGACAACCTACAGCAGCTTAGTCACGAGCGGAAAGTATGGCGGTGTCTCATTATGTCATTGTTTGTGGCCGCATGCATTTTTGTTGTATTTTACTCTTAGTCATGTGGTACAGTGAATAGGGTGTGGACAAAATAATAGAAACACCTCCAGTTTTAGCAGCAACAGCAGCTTTGCTTTAAGTTGTTTGTGACTTTGATGAAGCAACCAGAGCTCATAATATTAGGTTTTTGTTGAGACTGCCAGATGTGTTTATTCAGCTGTATTTCAGGTCTATAATATTCAAATCATTTGAAAGACAAGGTTTCCTGGAAAGATCAGTGTCATTTGGTTCTAATTATAGAGAAAATGGAAGTTGGAACACTAACTTTTATTTATTTTAGTTCAATTAGTTTTAGCTTATTTGGTTATTTCTAGTATAACCCAGAGCCTTTTGGTCTGTGCTCATGTAAACATGCACAAATGTCATTTGTCTACAGCAGCATTTTATAAACTAAAAAATGTTTTTGTCTTGTTTTTTTACCTTTGCACTGCTGCTCTGCTCACGTGCTGTCTGCATCCCATGAAGAGGCAGAGGGAAACCTAACACTATATTTAGCAAATTTGATTATTGCCTAAATGTACTTAGATGATGAAAAAAATACATTTCATATATATTTTTTAATTTTTGGTTTAATTCATTTTTGGTTTGGTTTCAGTTTAATTTTCATCTTTAAATGTTTTTAAATTTAGATGTTATGACAACACATTGTTTATTTTTGTTAGTTTGGGTCTGGAACAGACACAACATTTCTCTTTTGGTCTGGAACTTAAAAAGTTTAGAATCCCAGATCTACAGGAAAGACCATTTCAGGATAAATTAAAAGTTTATATAATAAATATGTAAAGAAAGGGGATTTGCTTGAATTTAAATTGAGCTTTTCTCACAAGAAAATAGATCATTTTCTCATAATTAGTGCCACATTGCAAATAATCAGAATTCTCTCCAGGAAACTACAGTGATTGCTTGAAGTGCCGCTACCTCCATAAAAATGCTGTAAAATGATAAAATCTCTCAATGAAGATCAATTTCCCCTCAGGGACAATAAAGTATTATATATTATACTATACACACCATCAAACTAAACACTATTAAGCCTCAATAAATTGGTACTTTTTACATGAATACTGCATTGCTTTGTAACTGTATTTCTGCTATTTTGTCTATTCTTGCATGACATGTTTTTCATTTGTGTTTTTACACTTTATGTCTGGCCTTGTTTGCTCGGTAACTTTTATTTCAGTCACGAATTTATACAAGGTTTAGATGCTTTTGTCTTTTTGTCTTGTGTGGAGTCGTGCTGCTTCATTCATGAGTCTTTTAAGGGCAGTTCGTCTCTTAGATGTTCAGTATAAAAGTAATAAAACAATGTAAGAGGAAGTTATGCTCCTTATCAGGTCTTTCATTTCTACTTTTGATGCCTCAGAATGAAGAAGTTCCCTCTTGGGAGCCCTCATTGCTTTACTGGTCATGACTAGGTTGACTGGGTTGGGAGTCACTGCTCTATATGACTCTATTTCATCTGCATCATCCGAATGCTGAGCTCAAGATCAGGAAATTTTAAAAAATGTATAGAAACATTGTCCAAAGAAAATATAAATGGATAAGAGAAAAATCAAACAACAAAATTACAACATCAAAGTGTCTGTTGTTGAGAAGAGAGAAATCATTACTGTATCTCGTTATCAAAAAATTGCTTGCCACTGCAACATCAAACCAGCTTGTAAGGGCTGGCTTCATGCCGGTGAATCTGCCTTCAGCCATTAGATGTGCACAGAAAAGCAACAGAAGGAGTATCCATTCGACAAATCCCTGTATTGACCCCCTGTGGCTGAAGCATCTGCTGTTTTCTACTTTGGCCATAGACCTGAGTATCTATGTCAAAGACAAAAATAGTTCCACTGAGAAGGTCAAATGTGGCATTACGTCACTTTGTTTCTTCTCTGTTTTTAGAAAAATTCTGGGCAGATTGAACCTGAGGGCGTCTTTCACATATTTATTTGGAGTGTTGTAGTGTATTTGTGTATTTTGTTATGTAAATGCTACAGCGATGATGAATACTTTGTTTTCCTGCATATATTCATTAATTTCACTGGAAATAAGCATTACATAGACACCTGTTCAAGTTTCTTCCAACATTTTGCAAGGGAAATTTCTTTGATGAAGGGCGAAGTATTAAGTTCTTTATTATCACATGGATCACAAGGTCGCTTGATGTTTTGGGAGAATCTTGCTACCTTTCTTAGGTCCATACAACAAATACAAGGCTTCAGCTAGCAGCTAGCTAGCTAGCTAGCTTAGCTTAGCACAAAGCACTTAGCACCCTTACTGTAGCATAACTCTTGTTCTGTCCTGACAGGTGTGTGTGTGTGTTTGGACTGTTTGGTGATATGTTTAATCTGAAAGGCAGCCAACAAAGAAAGGTCAACGAAGGAGCTGTAAATGACTTTACAACAAGTCACAGTGTAAATAATTCACAGAAAATCCTGTCTCAGTCGCTATTGTGTAGAGTTAACTGTGATGTTTATGACAATACTAAACTCATAATACTCAAGATTCGTGATTGGGACAAAAGTTACACTAATTATGTTGTCTGACAACAAAAAAAAACAGCGTTGATGAGTGTGTGAGCTCTTACAGTTCATCCATGGGCAGGACCAGTTCCCTCCACTCAGCGCGGCCATCTTGGCAACGCCCCCACCTTTGATTTTTGGCTCCTATCTATAAAAAAAGGGAAAGAGGTGTAACTTTAATTTAATTGTTTACCAGAACATAAAAACTACATGTAGTACATGCTATGTGTAATTTGTTTCATGAGTTATATCACTTAATATCCTGAGGAAAGCTAATGAAGTGTTCGTGGTGATAACTGTCGTAAAGAAAAAAAAACTACAGTTAGTGGTTAGTTTGCTGCGTTCATGTCTAAACAGTTGTTTGATATATCTCGGCCTGTATTTGGTCCAGTTTGGTTTGTCTCTTTTGACTTTTTTAATTAATTTGTAATTTAAGTTGTTTCGTTCATATTAGGCTGAAAAAATTGTGAACAAATAGTCCTATTATAAGCCTGACAAACCGAGGCCCGGAGGCGTGTTGCCGTTGATCGAGCGTCAGTGAACGTCACACGTGGAGTCTCCTGTCACTTTAACGAAAGTTCAATATCCAACAAAGTTTGTTGTGCTGCAAAATGGACCTGAAAGAGCTGGCTGCGAACGCGCTGTCCCAGAATAAGAAAGCCGCCCTTCTCATCGGCGGAGCTGGCGTTGCTGTTCTGGGATTTGGTCTCGGATATAAATACCTACGAAAGCCAGAAAAAGTTGTTCGTGTAGGCGTCGTGTCGAAGCTCCTCGTTCACCCCCTCAAGTCTGGAAAAGCGGTGTCTGTGGCGCTCGCGGAATGCCAGAAAATCGGGTTGATGCACGGCGAGCTGCGGGATCGGTGAGGTGCTTTCATGTTCACTGGTCATTTAGTCACCTGGCAGGTGTGTATCGACCTGTTTAGACGAAATCGGTACAATTGATTGCAGTAAACTGTCAAACAGTGATGATTTACTGGTGTTTTGACAGTTATTCGCTCATTATTGAGCGGTGGAAAGTAACTGTACATTTGTCTTAGCTTAATATTAACATTAGGGCCACTTGAATGTGTCAAAGGTGGGCTACGTTGCACTTAACTCCACATTTTAAAAGGGGGGAATGAAACTTTGTGTTCCAGGACACTTTATCTACTTGACAGCCGTATGATTGCTTTGATTTTGCAGGCAAAACATGTTCAACTTGTCATTAAATCCAGGTAAACTCCAAAATATGTTATTTCTTTTTTTTGTGGCACGTGATCTTTCCAGTTACTTTGCGAGCTCATCGTGCAGGTTTTACGTTGAAATTAGACTGGTGCCATGATGGGACACTCATGGTTGTGTTGGTTTGAATTGCAGACACTGGTTGGTGATCGCAGAGGACGGTCAAATGGTGACGGCCAGACAGGAGCCTCGGCTGGTGTTGGTGTCTCTGACCTGCGAAGGAAGTCACATTTGCCTGAAGGGGCCTGACATGGAGGAGCTGAGACTCCCAGTGCAGCAGTCCAACAACTCCGTCAGCAACTGCAGGTTTTACATCAGGGTTTAACTCTGACTCAGTCCATGACTCTTTTTATAATTTGGATTTTTCTTATCTTTTTTTTTATTGCTTTTATTTTGACAGTCACAGTGTAGAGAGCCAGGGAACATGGGGGGGAGACAGAAGGGCATGCTGCCATTTTTCAGTAACCACTTGTTTACATTTTGATTAAAGATTTAACCAAAGGTATCAAAAGTCCTCTCTAAAAAATATGGTCATGACCAGAGTTCATTACTCTCCCTAACAAGATTCAGTCCTGCAACTTAATAGTTATTTTTTGATATTAATGAATATAAGGAATCTGTCTCAGTTAATTAAAAAAATTTCCACAGTTATAATTTTCAACAGTTAAAGGGGATGTGTTGTCTCATGTCATGTCCTGCCTTAATTTTATAGCCAATAAAACAACAGAAAAGAAGCAAATGCTCAAAGCTGAGGTCAGCACATTTAAGACATAACAACCAAACGTCAAATTTTTCAAAATAGTCTGCAGTTGATTTTTTTAACTTAAACATCTGCTATTTTCATCCAAGGACTTAGTGTGTTCTTTTATTCCAAATAGAGGACACTTGTTAACATTTGTTTTAAATGCTAAAGATCCACTTTTAATGCAAGTTTATAATGCTGATTGTTATTATTTTTTTGCATTATGTCTTTTGCTCCCACTCTGTTTGTATAAATGCTTGTATAAATGCATTTTTTTTTTTCTTTTTTTGCGCTGCAGATTGTTTGGAAAAAACATGCAAGGACGGGACTGCGGAGACGAGGCCTCTGGCTGGCTCACTCGGTATCTGGGAGGAGAGAAAACCTTTCGCTTGGTGCACTTTGAGCCTCAGATGAACGGGAGGACGATGGAGGATGAAGTGCCCAATGGAACTCCACAATACAAGGTGAGCAAACCTGCAGTCTGTGCTGCTTTTTATTCTCACATTACCTGAGACAACCTGTTGCACACAGGAGAGCTTATTTTCTGTTTGTGGTGTCGATCCATTTATCCAGGTGGCCTATCCAGATGTGGCACCGGTGATGCTGCTGTCAGAGGCCTCCATCAAGGATCTCAGCAGCAAATTGGAGAAGCCTGTCACTGCGGAGCGTTTCCGCCCAAATATCATCATAAGTGACTGTGAGCCGTTCGAGGAGGTGTGTTGTTTAGCTTTTGCAAACATGAAGCGCATCTGCACATAATGCTTTTTTTTAACATTTTTTGCCTGCTAATCTTTGGTTTCATATACAAAGACAAATTATATTAAATTAGACGCTGATGGAAGATTAGATTAAAACCACAATGCATCTTAAAAACAACCGATCCTTGGAGTTTTTAATCTGCAGCCTGTGAGGTTTTTGTTGTCTTTTTCCCTCCCGTTTGGGAAATAAATGATCATTTGGTCCTTTACTTCTGACTCATACTGTGCCCTTTTCAGTGTGAGCAGCGTGGACTAATTCTATCTCCAACTCAAAAATCCAACTGCTTTGCTTTTTCAGGATTCATGGGAGGAGATCCAGATTGGCAGCGTGAGACTGCAGCGTGTAATGTCATGTGGACGGTAACACATGATGCTTCACTCAGGCTTTAATCAGAGACTCTTCATTTATCAGCAACAATGAATCCAAAGCTGCAGTGCACTTAATGCTGCAGTTTGATTCTTTTGATGAAAATGAAATATTATTTATCATTATTATCAAATGTCTATTTGTTGTCAAAATACATGATGGAAACTCACCTGTGACTTTTGTTGTTTCCAGATGCATTTTCACTACAGTTGACCCTGAAACGGGCATAATCACCAGAAAAGAGCCTCTGGAGACACTCAAAAGGTAAATTTTAACTAGATATCACAAAGGGAAGGTTTACATTATATTTATTTTACATTTAATGGCAATTTTGTTGTGTTGCCAGATGTTCATATTTGGTAGGGTGATGAAAAACAGTTTATTTCAGAAATATTTAAAAATGAGCTACAATTAGGTTTGTTGGTCTAAGAAAAAAAATTGCCCCTTTTTTTCCAGTCTTGCATGTTTTTAAAGAAGAGCTCAATGGTTTCACACAGGATGAGAGACTATTGATGACCAGCAATACTAAATATCACTTCAGTTCCTTACAGCTAGCTCAAAATTTTGTTATCTTTTCTACCAAATTACATCAGTCAAAAGCTTTTAACTGTTTATATGACTGCAGGCAGCTTCTATTTTAAATAAACTGTCACACTCCACTGTTCATTGTTCTTCCCTCTCAAAACCTGCCGCTATTATTACACACAATGCTACTTGACAGTTCAGGTTTGCATTGTTTCACAGCTAATATAGCCTCAAGCTAGCAAATTTTAATGCAATACTTTCCCCCCAAGGAAGTCAAATTTTATGAAACTTATTCGTAAACTCATCGTGGCTTTTGTTTTGGTTTGTTTTCACACCTGACAAACTCTTACGTCTGTCTGATGTCATTTCGTCCACAGCTATCGCCTGTGCGAGCCGTCCGAGAGGCCACTGTACAAAACGTCTCCATTGTTCGGACAGCTGCACATGGTGAAGAAGACGGGCTTCATGCAGGTCGGCGACGTGGTGTACAAGATCAGCCGCTGATCACGGAGCCTCAGACTCCCTCTCTGCAAACGTGCAGACAAATACGGACCTACTTTTATAAAGGAGGACGCCATGTTTGTCATCAGCACTTATTAGCACTTATTAGCATCATTATCACTATAATCACCGTTGTATTTCACACTAATAAAATCACTTAAATAGATGTGGCTTACATACACTGAAGAAATAAAAGGCTAAAATTGCAAAAAGCACAAACATTTACCAAAAAATATCAGTTTTTAAAATAAGACTGTGATTCATAGAGAGACAAATCCACATGCAGTGTTCAATGTAATAATAATCACAGTTCTACAGTGAACTGAATTGTCATTCAGCTAGGCTTCATTTACGTCAGATGGGCTTTTGTGATACATTTAAGCGTCCTGAATCAAACATATTTCTACCAGCTGCACTCTCAAACTGGTAATTAAATCATGCTGCTATTAAAGTGAGAAATAAGTCTTTGCAACATCCTGTACATGAGTAATTATTACTGGAATAATGTCTGCTGGAAAACAGCCTCTGGTGTTAAAAATAAGCAGAACATTTGGGATGTTTTCTGGCTGCTGATCAGTCTTTTATTCACATGAATAAGCTTTTTATCTGAAGAGGTTCACACTTTCATGTTGGTGTGAATTAAAAAAACAACAACAAAATGAAACAACCAATTATTATTTGTAAATCATCTCCAGTGAGGCTGTCAGAATGAAAATCAAAAAGTTGCGATAATAAAAGAAAAAGTGTGTTTGAGAAATGAATGCTTTTGGCAGAGAATAAAAGAAATCCTGACTGTTAAATGTAAATGTTAAAAGCTGATACTTGTATCTGTAAAAATCTGTCAATAAAAGAGGATTGATTGTGTTCAGTATCACTCGTCAGGGTAAATATTTTCCAACCTTCCTGTTGTTTTTTTCTTTGGTAAATTTTATAAAGTTTCACCAGCTGAGGGTCAGTGGGTCACTGAGGACGAACCAAAGCTCAAACCTGTCAGTTAATCTGCAATCTGTGTCTCCGTAGAAGTGAGACACAGATACCAGCCACTTACCTGCCATATTTGGTCTTTTAAAACACAAAATCTCTTAAAAATGTCATAAATGTGTACAGTTAAAGCATTTAAAGTTCTGCTAAGACCCGATTTATTACATACAACAGCCACTAGGGAGCAATAAGTCTTAACATATAGCACGTGGTGGGGGAGTACGATATCTCCGGATATTTTTGTTTATATAGATCTCTAACCTCTTTGTTGCCCACGTAATAGATTTTATTTTCCAGCCTTATAATTTGTTTTTTTTAATAACCAGCAGATTAAAGCCTATGTTTTGCAGCAGTGACTGTGACGAGGATGAAGAGGACACTTCTTTATCCAAAAAAATGCAATGTGAATTATGTATGGCGTTTAAATTAAGGTGAAAAGTCACAAAAGTTATTAGAAATCATTTTACGGGGACTACCAGCCTTTATTGTAGAATTTTGTGCCAGTCCATCATCATTTATTTATCAATATATGTAGAAATATTTTAACCGGACAAGTAAAGAATTGACGCTCAGACTACTGTAAGGTGACCCTGTCTACGGATTTATCCTACGGAACTTTACGGTCAGCCTGTTATAAACTTTTTTTGGGGGGAAAAATTTCACAAAAATGACAAAATACAGAAACCAGTGAACAGATTCTTTAGAAGGAGGGAAACCACCTTGTTTTTTTCATCTCACATGACAGCAACGTGCCTTGTAAATTTTAAAAAGGTTTCTTCACTTCAAAGAGCCGCCTCTTCAAAAACTAAACAGCCACAGGTAATGACAAACAGAGCTCACGGGAGCCATTGCACAACCGGAAAAAAGAGCCACTTCTGAACGCCTGTTCGGCCTCTTTACTGTCTCAAAATGAGCACTTAAGAGAAAACTTCAGCTTTTTTGGGGTGTAGAGCCACAGCTCCAAGAAGCATAGCTGTGTTTTCTAAATTAGTGATGTTTTGTTGTGCTGGTCTGTAATTTGTAGTTCCTCAAAGAACTCATGTGACACGCTGCACCATATGGACACACCTACATCAAATCTGAGAGCATTCCTTTATAATTTTAGATGTAGAAGACTATCCATTGATTTAATTAACTTGTACTTGTACTTTTTTTTTTACATTTTGATGTCGATTTCAAAAGGTGTTTTAGTAGATTTAAGCAGAGAGATGTCAGATTTGAGGGGTTATATGATATGACCTTTCTTCAGTAGCAAGCTTTAGCTGTACGGAGAATAAAAAATACCAAAAAAAATTTAGTAGTACATCGTTGTTAAAAAATGGCCTGACCTAAATCTGATGAAAGCACAGGAGAATTTGTTTAAGTGTTGTGTATTTTAATGTGTGTGACTACAGTCGTCTTTTGTATTTCCTCACACACTTCAGCAGCAGCAGTAAGCTTATATCATATTATTAAACTCTATTATAGTATTGTCATATAATAACCTGTTTATGTCATACTGTATTATGTCAGCTGTTGCATCTTTTATTGATGTTATGTGATATTATGTAATGATATTGTTTGCTATTACATGTCGTTTTATGTGAAGTCCTGTCATGGACTATCATATAGTGTCACATAGTAAGCTTATGTGATGTCATGGAAAGGAATGTTTATATGATATGGACCTTATGTCATCTTGTTGCGTGGTATATTAATGTCATGTTTTGTCATGTACAGTAATGTAAAACATCCTCTTGGATTTTTCTGTGGTAGATAAAATGCTTTCAAGTAGAGAAAATAGGATGCAGCGTTGTAAAGACTTTCCTACGTGATGAAAATTTATTTAATTAAATTATTAGTTAAATAGTTAATAGTTTACTGTGTTTTTATTACAGGCATGATGTAGCTATGCTAAGACAATTTAAATCTTTGGCAGCGTTTGGAGCTGTTTTAACAGAAATGCATCACATCTTTCTGTACATTGGTGGCGTAACACACAGAGCTGTTTGTCATTCATCTTATGTCATGTCTTATTATG
>JAQNCA010000007.1:3669142-3686264 GCA_029783725.1 Acanthurus tractus | reverse complement strand
CACTGGGACTAATAAGTTTGCAGTGTTGCTTGCAGACAGAGGGTTCGATTCCCTGCTTGGACGGGACCTTTCAGCGTGGATGTTCTCATGTGTTTATGTGGGTTACCCCCCCCCCACCATCATAAGCACTGATTTGAGTCGGTTCTCCAGGCTCTGTGCCGTGGGGTTTACAGCTTGAAGGATGGATCCAGTGCAGTGGACAAATTTTATTACGTTGTAAATTATTTTTGCTCGACAGAATGTGACAACGAAGCCTGATTTACATTTTATATTTGCAGATCAAATTCTAATAAATGTCACAGTGGATGAATTTTATTATAAACAGCACTCTTCCAAATGTATTTTGTATTTTGACTGAATAAAAACACACTGGTGAAGCTATTTTCATTTCTTATATTTAAATGTTTTAAGCTAATCGGAGTTAGAAAATAGTAATTGCATCAACTACGATTCATTGTTTACAGTGAAAGAAAAATAAATTCCCTTTTTTATTAGAATTATCTAAAAAATTGATGATTCAGGGGAGATATCGTGTTACATTTGCACATGAAGAGAAAAACCAGATAACAGTAGAAAAAAAGGATAAGGATTGAGTCATTTAAAGTTTTTCATGCAGCCTTATCAAAACGGCTCTTGCAGTGACCATCTGCTTCCACTAGGCGGTCGACAGGAGCACGTACACACACATCTCTTATGTAGGTCTCCTCTTGTTTACGATTTTTTTTTAACAATCAGCTGTTTCAAACGAAATAAGCAGCTGACCGTGTGTTTTACATCCGGCCCCTTTTCCCCCACTTTATGGTCACCCTTCTGCACAAGCGTGCGCACTACGTAGAGTGTGCGTGTACGTGTGTGCGCGCGTGTGTGTGTGTGTAAGCACGTTGCATACCAAGTGAGAAAGTCAGTCACAAAAGAAAGCATTGAAACATTGAGCGCACGCGGTCGATCACCTCCATTTTTTCCCTTCATGCATCTGCAGGCTGATCTTTGAACCTGATCGGCCTCTGATAGTCCTGATTGATCACTCACGCAGATTACTACCGCTAATGTAAGTTAATCAGGCCGCAAACACTTTAAAAGGACGAACCCGGTCTCTGCTCCGGCATGGATCAGATGTGCGCACAGCCTCGGCGGATATCTTGATATTTTGCGTCTTTTTCAGCGGAGAAGAAGTTTGAGCAGATTTTTTTTTTTTACTGAAGGGAGAAAACATTTTAAAACTTAGAAATGTTCAACTTGAAATATTTTCTCTCGTGCGTATTGTTTTTAATTTCAAATTCTCAGAGCATTCACGTGTTTCAGCGGGATGGACGTGAATATCTGGAGGATATTTTGCATTTTTACGGAGAGAATAAATCCATCTCCACGGAGAATCTCAGTGACTTGCTGCTGTTGATCTCAGCCAGGAGACCTGAGTCAATAACTGTGGACAACCCGCTGGTCAACCAGAAGGTAAACACATGATCTGTCTATGTTTTTATTTATTTAAATGATTTATTATAATCACATGCACGATGTTGAATGTTTTTTTAATTCTTTATGTTCATTATCATTAATCATTACTTATACCTAGTTTATAAAGCTTGTTTATGGAAAATATTCATTTGTAAATTATCTTGTTTTTTTATTGTTTTATTATCTAAATATTGTGCAATAATTAACTCCTTAATAAATGCTCGGCATGTTTAGTTTAATAGCACATATGACTCTTTTGTTCTTCGCAGGCATCCAAAGTTAAATTATTGGGCTTTGTTTGGATGAAACACTAGTAGAAATTTTATGTGAATTTTTTCTTATTCCTTTGTTTTGTCACCAATATTTTTAGCTTTTAAAATAATTAATTCTTGAAAACAAAATATCTTTAAAACAAGAATCTCTGCATTGAATTGTATGCAAACATTAGTCCTTAAGCATCATTTTACTTTACTTTTGTACTTTACAGTTTGCCTATAAATACTTGTTGAATAATTTGATGATAATTGTCAGTGATGGATCCCCTGTCAACGCAAACAATAATAAAACTTTACTTTAAGTGCACATTTAATACAAAAAGATACAAAAAATCCTATAAACCGTTTTTTCTTATGTAAAAACAATAAAAAATGTGCTGAATACTGTGTTTCTGCCCCTCAGTGTCCCTCAACAGAGCAGATCTTGTCTCAGTTCGGGTTCAGTAATGTCAGTCAGCTGACTGTGGAACATCTGGAGAGGATCTGCCCCGCCGTGTTGACCCAGGTGCTGCTGCCCTCCTGCCCCTACGCCGCAGCCGAAGAGGATTTGCCCCCTCTCGACTACACTGGTGAGTTGCTTCATCACAACGCTGGTTTATTTGTCAAAGTCCCCCCCCCCCCAACTCAAATAACTCACAGTCCACGGCGGTTTGTTGTCCTGAATGAGGTCCAGTTGTGCTTTTATCCACAGTGACACAAACAGTGATCATTTCTGATGCAGGGGTTGTGAATGGAGGAAGCTGCTTTTCGAGTTTTTGCTTGTTAAAGTTAAAAATTTGAGACGTCAGAAGTTTAATTTGACTCAGCTGTGAATTTGAGGTTTCAAATCAAATGTCTGAATTGTCAGAGTTCATCCCACCTCTTTGTCTCCTGTCTTCCTGTATCATTTTAACTTCATTTCACAGATAAATCCTCTCATTTTGATACCTGTGACATTGAACAGGTGCTTCTTCTTTCAGACTCTTATAAATAGTTAATTACTGCCAGAAGCAAATGACAAAAAACCTTAAGAATTAGATTTATCAGGCTTTTAGAATTAATGTATAGTATTATTCTATTATAAGTATTACCACATTAATTAAAGAAATGAAACAATCAAAACAAGAGTTACTAAATGTTTCATGACACTTCTTGGTAATTTCAACACATTTGAGCCACAGAGTAGAGAGGTACAGAGACTATTCAGTTCAAATCAAGAAATCAGGATTTGGAGAAAGATTTAGAAAATTATCCTGCTTTTATTTCCAGAATAATCTATTTTTTGTTGCCCTTTTATCTTGGAATTATTATTTTCTGCACATTTTTTAAAATGTGCACATCAATAGCTGAACTCTAAAGCTCAAACTTTAATGCAAACATGAAAAAAAAATCCTTAAAGTGCTCAGGAATAAACAACCAGACGAATTATGCTGAAAAAAAGTGTTTGACACAACTGAAAGCTCGTTCGTCACTAGAAAGACTTTGTTGTTGGATTGTTTTGCTTTTTCTGATGCTCTCACTGACTCGGAGCATACAAACATTGAGGTATAATGCATATTCAGACACCAGACCTGTGAAAATATGCATTTATACACAGTTTACAGAGTTTTAAAGCACAAACAGACATATTATGATGCAAAGACAACAGGTCATCACATTGAGTCTCTAACAAAAACTGTGCCCTTGTGTTCTCACAAAAATATTGGATTTGTAAAAAAATATGATGAATTTTTATGTTAAAAAAATATTTATTATATCCCCAAAAGAATCTAATGTACAAGTAGATTATTAATTTGGCTCTGTTACTGATGCTATTCCTCATTTCTAACCCTGTAATCAGAGCAGGGAACAGCTGCTCTGATTACAGGATGGAAAATGAGATGATAAGAACTGAGAATCCATCAGCTTCCTGAATCCAACATCATCCTGGAAAATCTGAACCTTCTAAACCAGTTCATCATCCTCTATTTCAAGGCTCTGTGTACCTGTTTCTACTCGTGACTGTGACATAAAGTCATTTACTGCGATATGAAGTTATCTGAATGTGATATAAACTTGTCTGTGTCGTATAAATTAATCTACAGCGGAGGAACGACAACTCCCTCCAAGTCCTAAATGACCCCTCAGATTCACCTTTAAACACTGTTGACACAGTTACAACCAACTGTGACTGTTGTTCTGTGTTTTGTTCGTGATGCACGCTGTTTCCATGCCGGCCTCGCAAATACAGTTTCTCCTCTGCAAACAAATAATGTGTGTTTTTTGCCAAGTTGAACATGTCTGTTTGGTAACTTTATTATATGATAATAAATAAAGCATGTTTTCAAGTTATGAATCTTTCAGCATAAATGCCTGACACAATGATAAAAAAGCTTTTAAAAATACCTTAACAATGTACCAGGCAGGTGCAGAATTATTTTGTTTTTGTTGTAATTTGAGAATTTTTTTTTGTATCTCAATTTTTGTTTCTGTCACACAGGAAAGCATCTTGTCTATGGTTCTTAAACACACATTTTGGTGTTAGAAAAGTTAGCTTAGACTTTGATTCCTGCCAGCTAGAAAACAAATTTAACATGCAAAAGACAAAAACACAGAGAGCTTCCATTAGCTGCTAGCTGCACAAGCTAGCTCTAATGCTAATATGTACTTTTACCTTGAGTGGATATATCTAGCATATAAAGGGCTGGTTTCAATAAAATATTATGATTGAGTTGAATTAAATTTTGCTCATGTACTAACCTAATTTAAAATAGCCTTCCAATACATTGAAGCAGTGTTTTAAATAACTTTTTAGCAACAAGTAATAGCAGACTGAGGAAGTATGTGAGTTGCCATCAATGCTAAGTAGCGAGCAAAGAGTAGCTATTCTTGCATATATCAATACATTTTCCCTGTAAACATACCGACAGCGATATTAGCAATGTTTTTAAAAGCTTTTTTCAAAATAATCAGGTTTTTAACTACATTGAAAACACAGTCTTTTGCTTCCAATCACTGTTTTTGATTACCAAGATTAAAGGGACTTTTAATAACCTAGGTTAGCCTAAAAGGCAACAGTTAGCTTGTGCACTGCTCCCAACTCCTCTTTATGTTTGGGTAAGGGTCCAAAATTGAATTTAGGGTGTAATACTAGTAATTGCAGCCTGAAAGGAATTTCTGCCTTATAGGCTCAACTCAGGGCAAACATTATCAGTATCCCTCGAGTATGGCCCCCATGGATGTCCTGAATGACCTTGAATCTTGTACAATGAATCAACACATCCCCAGTTCATGAAATGTCATACAAGTACTGGTGAAAACACAGTTAAAAAATAAATGCGGCAACAAAAAAAACAACATAACTGACATATTTTTCTTTTTTCTTGCCCTGACAGTTTGGGGCTATGGGTTTCTGGCGGTCACCGTGATCAACCTGGCGGCTCTGCTTGGTCTCTTTCTGATCCCCTTCACCAAGAAGTCTTACTTCCCCAAAGTGCTCACGTACTTCATCGGTCTGGCCATCGGGACGCTCTTCTCTAATTCTGTACTTCAGCTCATACCAGAGGTTTGTAAGAGTCAACAGGTCAAGAAATTCAGGTTTTGGAGTATTAATTGTCTCATAATTAAAGACTAAAATGTAGAACTTGACAAGAGAGCACAATGCCTTTGCTTTTTTTTCTTTGATTATGTGCACAATCTTAAAAGCAAAATAACCTTTATTTAATGTTTTTCATGTTTTTGAGGGTGTTTTATTGCTTCATAAAAAAAATCACTGACATTCTCCTGTTAATCCACAGGCTCTCGGTATGGATCCCAAAACTGATAACTATGTGGAAAACGCAGTTGGAATATTTGGAGGGTTTTATCTCCTGTTCTTCATGGAGAGGATACTGAAAATGGTTCTCGGGGTAGAGCACGAGGTAAGATCAAAAGTGCAGTAAGTGAGTCTCAGCAAGCACTTTTTCCTTTAGTGCCTTTATTGGTATCACTGATTTCGACTGTAAACCTGCCAGGGAACAACCCTGATTTATTGGCTGATTCAGCTGCTGTTCAGTGACTATTAAGCCCTTTACGGTAGTCACGTACATAATTTTTATTCTGGCTAATAGGGTCAGAGACACAACTGCAACCTCCACAAAAAAGGCAATGGCTTTATGTTTAAGCACAGAATCCTCATTTTCTTTATTAATTAAACCTAACAGAGAGATAATAAAATCAGACAACAGCATATTAAGCATTTTTTTAAAATCAGAACAACTATTTAATGAAAGCCAAACTAGAAAAGTTAGCAAAAATACTAAAAAAATAACCTGTACATGGATAATTCCAAATTTTATCAGAAAAGTTTCATATCACTGAAGTTGGAGGAAATTTGAAAAACTGTCAGGTCTGTCTGGTAAATATGACGCTAACAACAGCTGCTTAGAAACAAAATAACTTTTAATTTTTATTCTTTTCGGTTTAACTAAAGGAATCTGCAAGTTTTTCAGTACAGTTTGTTATTGGACCGAGCCAACCTTGGCAAATAAGAGTGTTTCCCAAAATGTTACACTTTTTTCTAAAAAAGAAAAGTTAGTGTGCAGAGAGGCTAAGAGCTACAAAGATTTTGCTGTTATCTGATGTTTCCAAAGTTTTATTCCCAAACTGATCAGACATCTAGTCTCTTTTGTTTCTGACGCCTTTGCACGATGCTGTTTGTAGCCTTGCTAGCAGCATTTTTCAGCTTAGTCTGTCCAACATTTTGGGTTTGAACTTAAGAAAAACCTTTTAACTATGTGATAGGTTGCCATATGTTTATGTACAGAAATTTGTTTATCATAAATTTATTTATCCTACACACTTTGTTTATCCCCTAACCCTGCTTGTAGCGCCACTATTCAGCTAATATTTGTTGTTGTGAGTGGAAGCTCCGACGGACACATTTATGTCCCCCTGAAAGTTCACTGTAATAACTTTAGTGATCCCTTAACTTTCCCTGAAGTCTCACCATCAGTTCAAAGTTTCTACTTGTGCAACACTTTGGTATAAAAAAACCCTGCTTTCCCATCATCCTTTGCTACACTCTTATTAGGTGCAATAAGCAAATAGTTGCATGCTAATATGTTAAAGTAAGAGAGCCAATGCTAGCAGTTAGCTCAAAGCAACACTGTGACTGCGCAGCAAGGTTTATTGCCAAATAGGTTTTCAGTATACTTTTTTTATATTTTGGTGCATTACAATAAGAACATTATGAAAAGAAAAACAAAAAAAGATTAAAGCAAGAGGTCTCAGACTAAGAGAGCTGCTAGCATGGCTGTCATTTCAACTATATTTTGCTCCGCATTTTTTTAGTATTACACCCTGCTGCCCAGTTTATCCAGTTTATGCTGATTTAAGCACCATTTAGTCACGTTTTCTTGCAGGTTAGAAACGACAAAGTGCACTGAAATAAAGAAATAAATGGCACAACTGGAGATATGACTTTATAGCCTAGTTTTTAAAACATCCTAAGAATATCTGCAGCCAACCTGATGTTTGACTCCTTTGTTTTTTTAAATATTGCAAACTTCATATTTGAAATAAATATTCTGTGCATTCTCCCCTCAGCCTACCAATTTATTTAAACCTACATTCACAGTCCTGCTTCCTTTCTGACCCCCGTGTCTCTCCCGTCCTCAGCATGGCCACAGTCACCTCTCCCCTGGAGATCTGCCTCAAGAAAACTCCCTGCACAACGGAGACATACCGGCGAAGAAGGACTCCATTGTCTTGACGAGCATCAGCACCATCACCCTCGACAGGAACAGCACAAACCCAGAACCCCCACATGCACAGGTACTGCCGTTACACTGATGTCATCTCAAACAATGATCACATGCTCAATGGTCACATGTCAGATTAACGTACACAGCATTCTTTTATCTAACAAGTAGCTCAGTTTTGTAGATACGCTTCATTAATTGCCTCACACTATCTCAAGTAATTGTGTGCTTGATAGAAATTTGCTGCCACTACTGTCCTCTATCACAAACTTATCTGGCAGGAGTTTATCTTGAGCTATAAATTAACGCCTGTATGTTAAACTACCTGTGATAAACATAGTTTCTGTTTCTGTAAGTTTCTGATTTAGTAAGGAGGAAGTGGAGATAATTTCAAACTTGTTTTGATGTAGTTTTTAGTTTTCTATAAACTCAGATGCTTAGTTTTTGCCTATTAGTCATTTATTGAGCTGTTATCAGTGAAACAGGGGCATTTAGAGTCACCGTTAATATTTAACAGGGAAATCTCTGTGTCCTGTGGAGTTGTCTGGGTTTAAAGAGATCAAAAACACTAAACAAACACAAAGACACGCCGCTGTCACAGAGGGATCGAGCAGTGAAACCGAGCTGAAGGCTTCAGATCCTTCCTCGCCTGGTAAACGCTGGGATTGTCTGGCGTCGGCACAAAGACTCCTTGTTTGGCCGAGGCTAATAAAAGGGGCATTTTGTCACTGCAGAGTAACTTCAACCCGGCTCCAAATGCTCTGTGTATGTCCGCCTGATATCAGGTTCCCCCATTAAAAACACTTGAGCCATTATATTTGTAATTGAAGAGCTCTGGTTCAAATACTTCACATTCATCAAAGGAAAATATTTCCTGTTTGCAACATCATTATTTTATGTTGCTTTTTGTCAATCCATGATGGATTTTCTTTGTTGGTAAAAATCTCTAGCAAGAAAAAAATTCCTCAAAGTTTTTACTTTAGCCAAGCTAACAACATGACTCTTTACTTTACTTTTGTCCAGTTAATGGCGGGATATACAGTTTTTAAAAGCCTTTAGAGGATGAATTCCTCTGATTTGGAGACCTCCTGATCTGCCTTTAGCACCACCATGAGTTCCTGTTTAAAATGTCAACTCTTGTTAGCCTGGGAACCAAAACAACCTGCCCAGCTTACAGTTTATTTGCTCTGGCAGGTGGGTTTTGCCCTTGCTTCTTATTTAGACAGGTTTTCACTTTCACAACTGTGTATCTAAAATGGGCTGGATTCGTTACCTAAACTGTGTTTATGAACAAACGTTAGCTTGCCAACATGCTAAAATGGTGATAATAGTAAACATCAGGGCTGCTAGAATGGCTTTAGGTTTAAATAACGTTTTTGTCTCTGCTGGGATGTGCACGGATACATGTGTAAAATATGCCGGCAATCAGATCAAATTTAATACTTACATAATTAATTTAAAATCTAAACACTTCTAGTTTGTGATTTTGTTTAGATGACAGAAGCAAAACACTCGTCTTTGTCCCTTTATTGTCTGGATGATCTGAACTTTGGTCCATAAACACAGAGGTCTTATTTGTGTGTTATCTCTGCGGTTCCTTGAATCCACATATGTCATTGTTTACATATGGTTCTTCTTTGGTGTAATCAAACAGAAACACGAGTTGTTTGCCTTTAAGCTGTGCTTCTGCTCTTCAGGAAACCCAGGTGCCTGACCTGATGTGCCACTGGCTTCGTGGGCGACGCATCTCCAGCATCAAGACCGTGGCGTGGATGATAACGCTGAGCGACGCCCTGCACAACTTCATCGACGGTCTGGCTATTGGGGCCTCGTTCACAGTGTCGGTACTGACGGGGTTCAGCACCTCCACTGCCATCATATGTGAGGAGTTTCCTCATGAGCTTGGTGAGTCTTTTATTCTGTTCATCTCCATAATGTGGGCATCAGGCATTTGCAAGCTTATGGTGTGTAGTCAATTATTAACCAAAATACAGAGCTTTGTTTAAATTCTGGTGGAGATCCAAAAGTCCCAAAGATACCAAATGTTTGGGCTGAATTTTGGAGAAATTTGTATTTAATGACACATGCACACCCACAACACCCAGTTTGATGGCAAAGTGCAGCCGTAAAACACAGAGTCTCAGATTTAAACATTTAAATTCGACATTTATATCAGTAAAACATCACATAACTCAAACAGAGTTTGTGGCTCTGTGTACAGGTTTGATTAAAATTAGATGAAAATTCACCAAAAGGTCATTTAGGAGGTAATTAAACAGGAAAACTGGATTTCAGGGAGTTAAAAGCAGGTTATATCTTTCAACTCAAACTTAAAGGATCTTTTAGAATCTTTGGTCTTTGTTGCCCTCTACTGGCCACCTGTAGAATTGCATCATGTGTTTTAAATTTCAAAGGAGAAACCTGAAATGTCACCCAATACAACAGTAATGAAAGAAATAGTAGACGACTTTTATAGTTTTTTTACCTGCTTTTGGCAGAGAAAATTTGATTTTGCCATGATTAGTGATTCAGGCTTTTTTATACATGAAATTAAGTTGAAAACATCTTTGAATGTGGAGTTCAACACAATGCTTTTGCATAAAAGACACGTTTCTCTAAAATTTACATACAAACTACCTGTTTTAACTCGTGTGAGCCTTGTGCTTTGTCCCCCCCCCACCCCCGCAGGTGACTTTGTGATCCTGCTGACTGCAGGTATGAGCATCCCACAAGCCATTTTCTTTAACCTGCTGTCAGCTGTTTCCTGCTACATCGGCCTCGTGTTCGGCATCCTGCTCGGCAGTAACTTTGCTCCCAATGCAGTCTTTGCCATCGCAGGAGGAATGTTCCTGTACATTGGACTTACAGACATGGTGAGTCAAATTGCACATGCAGAGGCTAAATGCCATCATCAGTACTTTCTGCATTTCCTTCAACCCAGCAACAGCAAATAAAAATCAGTATTTGTCAGCTTAGCATTTTACACAACTTTGCTGTTTTCTCAGAACTCTAATTTGTTTTGTGTCTGGTAGTTTGTAAAATATACGCTGTTTGTTTGTTGTATCAACTTTCTAGGGTGATCACATGTCCTTGTTGTATTAACAGCTTGTTGTGCTGCCCCCAAGTGGCCAAAAAACCCTAATGAGTGTTAAAAATTGATCAAAAATACATCTTTTTGATTTTAAAAGATCTGAACATTTTCTGCACTTTAATTTTTTTAGCAAATATTCCTCCAGTAGAGGTAAATTTAAACTTATTGAAGGTAAACTTATATAATCTGTGAGGAAATAATGATATTTTTCATCTTTTCAAACTGTCATGTTTAAATCACTTTACAGACCTGAAGAAGTAAAACTGCAAAGTACAGTGTAAATATCTAAATAATAACCATGGTATTACTGAGGAGATTTTTTTATAGCTGTTTATTGAACTCATGACCTTCAGGTTTAAACTGCGAGTAAGTGTGTGCACAGAGCAATGAGCTGTAAAACCAGTTTTATTGCTGGTTTTGATCTTTTCATTGGATTTTGATGACATAAGAAAAATATCCATAAGTCTGACATCTGACCTCCTGACCTGCATTAGCCCAACCAGTTTTTGTTTTTGTTTTTTTTACAGCAAAACCATTTTGTTTAACATCAGCAGTCACATGATGAGAGCACTGACTTGTGGTCTTTTCTCCAGTTTCCCAGCGTAGAAACAATGTGATAACTGAAGCCACACAAATCACATGACTCACACTTCTTCTTTTTATAATATTACCATTACGAGTTGTAATCAGTCACTTGCACTGCCACACATGGAGTGCTGTAAAGTTATCTGGCTAGGTACCAGTGAAAATCAATTAAAAAAACATCACAATGTCCAGATTAGAGCAGCCAGATTAGCTGTGCATTAACTTTTGTCTGTACCTGTAGTGTGGACCCATAAAAGATTTTATTTGTTAACTATGGAAGCTAAACTGAAATGTGCTTTCTGTTATTCATGCGCTCTCTCATGTGGAATGATTAGCTGGTATCTTCTGATTCTGTTATTCAGTAAGCAATGTGTCATATGCAGATTCAGCTTCAATTATTCTCTGATCTCCAGATTTATTTTATTTTGTATTTTCCTGTCTTATTGATACTGTGTTTGTTTATTTTTGGACTCCAACAGACTAATAACCCCTTTTTGTGGTTTCAAATAAAGAATAAAGAAAAGTATTTGCCAGCATATTTTGCATGTTAAAGGATTGTGCATGAGACATAAATCTGATTGTTATTCTTTATTTCAGTTTCCAGAGATGGACAGCATAGCGCGGGAACAACACAAAACTTCTACCAAGATCGTCTTCTTCTTGATCCAGAATGCAGGGCTGCTCACCGGCTTCGCCATCATTCTGCTGATCACCATGTTTGCAGGGGACATCAACCTGGGCTGAAGGGGAGGGAGACGGAGGAAAGCTGGAATTAATAACTAATAAACAAGCTGCTTCCATTTCTGCTCCGGCTAACTCAGCTGGGCAGGAAAGTGAATGTAAAGTGAATGTTTTGTAAAAAGACAAACAAAATTTTGAAGGGAAAATAATGCTTTTATATATATTTTGACGATCAATTTAGTGGAACATTTGCTTCATATATAAAGGGAAAAATCTAAACAATCATTTGATGTATAAACTGTAGTCAAATTTCTATAAAGGAGACAATAAATTATTTTTTCAGTCTTCATGTAATGTCAAATATCTTACATTTACTGTACCACACTGATGCTGTAGCATTAACTAACATTAGCTGTGTTATTGTGACAACAGCTATTGTTTTGCCTTTCGTGGCAGCAGTGCGTGACCTCAGTTTTTTTGACCTCCATGACCTTGACTGGATGTTTTGTGAGTTTTCTTTCATTTTTTTCCTTTAAATATTATATATATTTTGTTTTTAGTCACTGTAAAGATGTCACTGAAACTTGTGGGACTTGCGATTAAATATAGCAAAAATCACGAGCTTTGTAGCCAAGTTCAAAGTACATGAACCTGGTTAGAGATTGTGGTTTTGGTTATTTTACTGATCCATGACTGCAAGATTAGCACAATAATTATGGGTTGTCACAAATACCAAAGACAAATTAAACTTTAACAATGCAAGTGGACCATTTATGAACAGATGACTGTGTGTTTCTCAGCAAGGTGTTTCGATCCTTTGGCCTGTGTTTCACTACTTTATTCAATTCAGTCTTCTCTGTGTTCAGAATTTATTTTTTACATTTAATTTTGTAAATACCTCTAATAAAGAGCTGGTAAAGTTTAGATGTTTTGAATATTTATGTATGAAATATACAAAAAATGCAAAACATTTTGTGCATCCAAGATTTTTATGAAATTTTGCCTTGATTTTTTAATAACCTTTCAAGGTTAAAGTGGTGCAGTTCTCATGGGACATAAAGTATTGTGTGGATATCTTCTATTATAAAATCATAAATTGTCAATCATGAACTTAAGATCCAATTTAAATTTTTTAAAACTAATGGATTGTAAACTGAAACATACAACAGAAAAGCAGAAAACACATTTCTGTGAATATTTATTAAGCCTGTCCTTATATTCTTGTGTTAGCATTTTGTCTGAATGAATTTGGCCACTGGATAATGTAACTTTTCAGATCTGTAATAAATACTCAATTAAAACAGAAAAAAATCCCTTCTTGGAAGTCTCAATTTATACACAAATAAGTACTTATAATGTGTCCTCAGAAGATATTGGATTGTTTTAAGCAGTTCAACAGCTAAAAAGATTGTGAAACACTGCTGTAGAGAATCAATAGCTCAAAAAAGTCCCTCAGATTTATCTAAATATGATGAATTAAGTTGATACTTTATTTCTTTTGTTTTTGAATATTAATTATCCAGACTCTTCATACTAATCAGGTAAAGTTCCATCTTAAAGTAAAGATTAACTATGTTTGTCAAAGTAGCTTATTTACCTGTTAGCAAAACAATAAAATTGTGCAAGTGACCAGCACATGGAAACCAATCCGCATCAAACAGGAAGTGATATATGCTGCTTTCAAGTACATCGAAAGCTCGGAATTATTTAAATCTATGCAGAAATAACGAGCAGCTCAGATGAAAACGGTTGCTCACGCCAAATTCTTATTATTTATCAGATACATCGGCCTTGTTTGACAGTGTTACTAACACAAGTTTCAACGAGTTTACGGCAAAACTGGATGAAATTTCTTGCAAAGGAAATCCAATAGCGAAACGAGGTTTTCCCATTCTACCACCGTTACGCGAACATAACGGTCAAACGTCACTGGAGGCAGAGAGGACTCGACAAACACAATGCAGAGATTTTGACTTCAGGCAACTTTACAAGCCTCGGCACAATCAAACTCTGCTGTCAGACATCACAATAAAACACGTAAGTTAAGTTTATCCACCACGTTTTTCTTCTGAAGGAAGTTAAATAAAGCTATCCTAAATGCTTAGCGGGGCTAGCATTGATGCTAGCTGCTGTTAGCTAGCTAATCAATGGAATTAGTATTGAAGTCTTCAAGCGTTTTCTTCAAGGAGTTTAGCTATAGTGTAGTTTATTCCTCTTATTTTGTTCAATGTTGAATGTCCAAGTGTTTAAGTTTTTTTATTGGTCAAAAAATGTTAACATCAATAACATAACTTAACATTTTGTTTAAAATCCATACAAGTGACCCTCAAGGGACGTTTGGGGTCACTGCGATCGAAGATAATCTGCTCTGTTAGAGTTTAACTTTCAGCAGTGATAGTATATGCTGTTAACTTAAAGTTTGCCCCCCCCCCCGACTGCTTCTGCAGAGGGTTTACATTTCCACACGTTGCAGGTCTACTCTCATGGTTTATTATTCGTTTTGACTCAGTTTAAAAAGGAAAGTTAATTTCATATGCGGAAAAAGTCCCCATATCGCTTTCCCTGAGTGAGACACACAAAACTGCTACCTTCATGAGGTCCTACAGCATGCAAAGAAAACACGTTTTTATTTCATGTTTAGCTGAGTTAATGTCTTATTTTAAAAATGACTTCCTCTTAGACGATTTAAATTCACAATGGAAGCACTTTATTCTGGCCTACTTTCTCCACTTCAGCTATTTTTTGGTTCTCTTTGTGGTTAAACTGTTTTTTCAGGCTAATCAGTATTTGTGAGTTATACAATCCAGTAATGATCAATTTGAGGCGTTGCTATTTTTCAACCTAATTACATGATACAAACAAGCATTTTTGATGAAGATTCCTTTTATTTGATTAGTAAAGAAATGGGATCAAATATATTTAGAGACATAATAGTCATTTTATATTTCGCACTTGAAAAATACTTAGTATTGGCTTTTATCACATGACACACAGGACAGTGTAAAAATACCAAAGGCATATGTTTGCATGTTTATAAATCCTCATTTGTGGTGTTTTGTCACTTCTCTAATTTCAACTTCCTGTTATTTTGCAAAGCAGAGCCGAGCCATGGCCAATATTCAGATCAGGAAGTTTAAAGATGAAGACTCGGAGGCAGTGAAGGAGATCTTCACTTTGGGGATGAGCGAGCACATACCTTCGTCCTTCATGCATATTCTGAAACAGCCGCTGATCCAAATGGTGCTCATGTGCATGTTCTGCGCCCTCATTACCAGCTCAAAGTCCTTCCTGCTGCCCATCCTGGCCGTCACGCTCTCCCTGGCCGCTGCCAGGCAGTCGGTCGTCTACATGTTCAATGCATACATCGACACCTCCCTCAAGAGTGACCTCAACAACATCAGCGAGAACTACCTGAAGCAGAAGGACTCGTGTTTTTGGGTGGCTGAGAGTGACGGTCAGGTGGTCGGCACGGTGGGTTGCCTCCCTGCTGCTCAAGCACCCGAGTGCTTGGAGCTGAAACGCTTGTCTGTACGCCGCAGTCACCGCGGGATGGGCATCGCCAAGGCTCTGTGTCGAACAGTAGCCGACTTTACCCGCGACAGAGGTTTTGCAGCAGTTACCCTGTACACCTCTGTGGTGCAGACAGATGCTCAGAAGCTGTATGAGCACGTCGGCTACGAGAAGATACGAGAGTTTGTGGTTCCTGAAATTGTTGCCAAAATCATGAACTTTACTCTATTTGAGTACAGACTACATTTACACAGAGATGGGAAAAGTGACTGAGTGGTCTTAACCAAAACAAAAAAAAAAGGACTTTGTGATATTTCAGGGCAACATTTCCATCCATTAACATTTCTTTTCCTGTGACGACCCAGCATGCATCACATTTAAGACAACCAAACACTCAGGACAGGTACTATGATGACAGACTGTGTGAATTTGTATGTTAATTGTAATGAAGCCAGTATCACTGCCTCATCATTATGTCAGAGGCAGATTAGAGGGATTAAACTTAAGAAACGTCACCAACCACACGTCCTGCTGCACAGCACAGGCCTCAGGTGACAGAATCCAAATGAGAAACTGTTTATCATATGACATAAAAAATCTCTGGCATGGTTTTTATCTTTTCTCTCTCAAAGAAAATTGTGACCGTTCATTGTTTGGTTTTTTTTGTAACAAACCCTTTTTTAAAATAGTTTTAATAGTAATGAACATGCAGTTAAAGGGTTTGTGTTGATTGAGCTTCTTGAAAATTATTTATTTAATTTGTGAAGGATTTTACATGAAACCAAGAATAATTCAGTGGATCTGAATGTGCTCTTACAGTTTTGAAAGTGGAAATGCACTGATCTCATACTCTGTGTGAATCAACACTGAGCTGATCTCATCGAATGAACCAGTTTTCTCTCATGATGTCCGTAATAAATACTGTTTTTCTTTGTGTATGTCATTACAAACCTCTGTGTTTTTGTTATTGATGAGTCACTGCAGACCTCAAATTATGTTTTTAGTGCCACTTTACTCCCTAATGGCCTCATGTTACCTAACATAAAAACACTTTCGGTGAATTTTATTCAGTGATGCGGCGTTCACAGGTTTTAAATTTGGTATAAAGACAGCAGATTGATACTCTGTCAGCACTGATAGATAACAGGAAATAAAAGTATGATGAGTACTTTTTTTTTTTTTTTACTGTGGTCAGGTTATCAAAACAACACTATGAGATTATTTTGCGGTAAAAATGAGATGTTTCAAATGATTAGATCTGATTTTAGGATTTGCTTTTGTCACACATTCTTTTCATTAGCAGCAAAAAACATGACCTGAAGAAAAACATCCTCTGCTGCTCTCAACCATGACTGTTTGCAGTAGTTACACCTCAGGCACTCCGTTATTTAACAGGCATGCACTTGAAATTGCACTTTAACTTTTCATCTAAAAATATACCCCAAAACTTCAGTTGCTCTTCTGTGCTGGTGAGCTGTGACCGATCGTTGGGAAAACTGTTTCCCAGTTGTTTTTCTCACCACTTAAGTAATTTGGGTGGACGGTCCTCTGAAACTGAAACTGAGCACAAAATATTCACTGTGTTCATTTTTCCCCTCGACCACAGTTTTGCTGCAGAAGGCCTGCAAGAGAGTCTGGCACCTGTTCAGTCAAACAGGAAAAACAAGTCTAATCATTATGAGAGTGAGACGAAGTTTGTGGCCACAGGGCGAAAAACCCTTTCAAGAGCTCAATCAGATATTAATGGTTTGGAGTGAAACTGAGGTTCTGCTTTGAGGTTTGTTTTGCATACATGATGCTTCACTGTGAGCGTTTGTGTTGCAGAC
>JAQNCA010000007.1:3540789-3553211 GCA_029783725.1 Acanthurus tractus | reverse complement strand
TGGGAAATACAGCAGTGTCTCTGGATCGAAATCAGTTAAGTAACAAGTTGGAAACATTGATGACTGTAGATTTGATGCGTAATTATGATTTACTGGTGTATTTTAGCATCATCAAATATAAAACACCATCAGAATTTTTGCAACAAAATTATTTTTTATGGCATTAATCCAATCTTTAAAGCATTACCAAAAATGAACTATCTATTAATATATAAAGCTACAGTTTTTACCCTCAAAAAATGAGACTTAACAGGTGGTGGAACCAAATGTACTGGTCCAGTTCACCACACAAGATATTTTGCAGCAGGGATACTTGGGAACACACCTCAAACTATTTAACCAAGTCAATATTTGGCTTTGGAAACATATTTTGTTTCCTGCTGCAGCATTCCTCACATTTTTTTATCTTCAATATCAAGCATCCCAAAAGTGAAGAAATTTGTTTCACCAGTGAATAGATTCACAGCTGCATATGGGGCTGAAGTTGGTTTAAAGCGACTTTATTGCACAATGCTGCCTTACGGAGTTATGAAAGCAGTAACGAGAGACAAGATTGTAAATGTAAAATGTAATCTTCTAATTTTCTTGTTAGAAATCATATCGTTTTACTGTCGAAACAACCAAAACACTCATAAAACTACAAGCTTTGTTAATGTAAGAACTCACACTATTCACAAATCCTTACCTTAGGTCTGCAGTATGAGGAGGTTATAACGGTTCCAGTGGAGAAAGGGGGAGATGGGTCTCAGATTTTGGTGATGCAGAGGTTCGGAAACGAAACTCCCGAGGACCAAAGTTCCGAGTAAGTATCCCGGCAGTTTTGCTAATTCATCTTCTCCATTAAAATTCAGCACCAATTTGCGCGGCAGTGATCCACCTAGCTGCCAATTAGTCCGCACGGCGTTACCGTCTGTAAATTGCCAGCTGTGCAGCCCTCGCTGAGGAGGAGGTGAGGAGGAGGAGGAGGAGGAGGAGGAGGAGGCTGGAAGTATGAAGTGGGCTGGATTAGTTTCCTGGAGAGACACTAACTCTTTCATGAATGCTTCTGTCGCAGGCTGTCTTCTCTTGTGTAATGTCAAAAAAAGGTGAATTTCACTTATGCGATGGGTACGTGGCTGACGAGGCTCACGTGTCCGCGGATTCCCAACCGGAAAATAGCTGTAATTTAGTTTCTTTTAAAATATCTCAACTGCAAAATTAACTATACATTCCTACATTGACCTGCACATTAGTTATGGCCATTATAAGGACGATATGAACACTTTAAATAAACTACAACCCTGATTTCTCATGACAGTAATAGTTAAGTTTAACGTTAAAAGATCAAAATACGAGCAAATTTCAATTTATAATTCAGCTTCTTCAACAGTGATACCCACTCCTTTCAATAAACCTCAAACCTAACACAAGATTTGACTTTAACATTACACTTCTTCACATTATCAAGATGTAGTAAAGAATTTAGCTTACCTGTGTTCTGTGTTAAACATGAAGCAACCCGTTAGCTTAATTTTTCTTAGCATAAAGTACAGAAACACGGGAAACAAAGCTAGCCAGTTCCGCCAAAACTTGAATAACTAATTCAACTTTGCAGCATCTCTAAAATTTTGTTATTCTTAATTTTTACATCCCTCGTTTAGTTTCTATCAAAAGAGCAATATAATTTGCTTTTTCAGGATTCAACACCGGATTAACTTTTGGCGGGAGCAGTTAACTTCCTGGATTCTCCTTTCGTTGCCTGGCAACTGGTCCGGGCAACGCGGAAACATATGTCAACACAGCAGGAAGCCATTTTTCTTTATGCTAAGCTAAAGTAGCTAGCTGTAGCTGGCAGTACAAGAACATAACACTTGCAAATTTAAAAGTGGTATAAATCTTAATAAATTAACGCTTTACCCAAATGTCAAACTTTGCCCTTGAAACTTCTCTGAACACACAAGTACTCACAAAGATATAAAACGATTGTATTTAATTGGGACAATGCAATAAGAAGCTTGTGATCACTTTGTTACAAAAAAGTGTTTTTTTTTGTTGCAAGGTAGAAGCAAACAATTGAGGAAAACCTTCGTCTTATTTAAAATCACTTTGCAGAAC
This sequence comes from Acanthurus tractus, assembly GCA_029783725.1. Lineage (NCBI taxonomy): Eukaryota > Metazoa > Chordata > Actinopteri > Acanthuriformes > Acanthuridae > Acanthurus > Acanthurus tractus. The sequence continues at coordinate 3,551,117 of JAQNCA010000007.1, read as the reverse complement.
ACAACAATGTATTCAATACAAAAACATGACAGGCACTTCATTTAAAAGGTCATTTTTTACAAACAACTTGCAGATACATTATCACTTGTAACTGACCATAGAATTCCACGGTCCACCGATTTTTAGCTTTTGTGGGAGTCAAATCTCTTCAATAGGTAGGTTATGGGTCATTATGGTCCCTGTAAATCAAAAATGGACCGATTACTGAACAAAAATAACATTAAAATGGACAGAGAAGCATTGAGTGAAACGATGGAACAAATTCCAAAAACACACATCAGAGACACTGGGTCAAAAAATTTCAAGTTTGACCTTGATAACTTTCTTTGAAAGAACACAAGCCTCAGAGATTCTGAACAAGACTCACATTAAATTCAAAACATTAGTTTTTAAGTACACACTGGACAGGCTCAACATGACAGAAATGATTTGAGGTCACAGGCCATAAAACCTCCACTGGAGGGATGCATTTGATGAACTTTTTTCTTAAACCTGGAAAAACTCGGGGATTAAATGCCCTAATTTTACCTCTTTTTACCATTTTCACTCATAACTGTATCTTCTCACTTGCTCTTATTTCTCTACAAGAAAAGGGATGCAGTGGTTCAAGGGCACTTCAGCAGGGCAGAGGCTTAAAGTCAGAAAAGAAACTGACTCACCAACCTCAACAGATTGTCTACATTTCCTGATACCAGCACTGTTCCTAAAAACAGCTTTGGGTGAAAAAAAAAACTGTTGGTAAACTTGACAAACGTTAAGATTTCACATTGGGAAACTACTGCAACAAGAAAATATTCACCATTTATAAAGAAAGAAAAACAATCGGCAAATGACTGACATGCCTTCGTAGTAACAGTTTATGTGTCCATTTGTGAAGGTGTCTAATGAATTAGTGAAGTTGTTAATTTAACGGTTATGGCTGCAATTGACAGACTGAAATAAAAGTATAAATGTGAGTCATCATCCAGTGAAGAAAACCTACTTTTTCTGCAGCATTTGTTAAAAAAATCATTTACAATTTACACCTTCATTTCAAGTCTGACTGGTGACATTCAATAAATGCTCACAGATGATAAAACATAAATACGTGGTTATAACTGATTGTATTTTTTTTCCAGCTTACTAAGAATACCAGATGGACAGAAGTACTGTAATAATATTCTACATAACAGAGCTGTGCACCGTCTGTCTGTCTGCTACAGAACACCAGTGGCTGATGGGTAGTGAATACTTGAAGTTTTAGAGTTCAACTGATATTAATTGGCAACATAATGATCGCAAAAAGGTCACAACATTGTTGATTCCAGCTTCTTTTGTAAAGATTTTCTGCATTTCCTTGTCTAAATAATAGTAAACTTTTTGCGTTTAGAATTGGTACTGGGTCAAATCTTTTTTTTAGGATTTAAGTCATCTTTGGCTCTGGATACTACACTCAAAAACTTGGACATTTCTGAACTGGTTTCTGATATTTTATCACAATAACTAATTATACTTTTTTAGTGAAATAATGCATGTGACTATCTTTAAGTTCTAGCACCTATAGTGTAAACTCATAAATTATATTATTCCAATTAAACAAACACCCACTGGCTGATACCTTAGTAATTAAAAATAAACCATAAAACTAGTACTCAGAAATATTTGGTCCAGGACCTGATACCCATGAGGGCTAAATTCAGTCAATGAGACAAGACTTTGTGATGACAAGTACTACTTCGACTACAGTATTTCAGGCAATTGTGGTGAATTTCCTTGAGATGTTTGGGACCAAACTTGGCTCGTTTAGGAAAAGTCCTGCAGACAATGACTTGGTCAACTTGGCTGCATGTAACTTTGGTCGGGGCAGGACAAAGATCTCTACCAGCTGTTCAAAGTTTAGGAGCAACCTTTTGACTTACCACCAACATTTCTGAGAACATGAAATAAGAGGACCTTTAAATGTTTGTCTGCCACATTCAAAATTGACTAGTAACTGGCTGGAGTAACATCCCACTGAGGAATAAAGTCTGAACAGTCTAAAGTGCTAATGGTCTTTGCAGCAGATTGACAAGTTCTTTGGATGTAGCTCGGATGGATTAGGATGGATGGAGAAGTTCCAACAGGGCGCCAACAGCTCCAAAGTAACCCTTAAAGACAAACATGAAGAACACTGCATTAGAAATCACAGAGCCCTTTAGGTCAGTGATCTAAATTTTGCTCTCTGAGGTTCATAAAAGGTTGAGTTTTTCTTTTACCTCATGCCGTAGAAAGAGTGCCTTAAGCTGTCCTTTGGACCAGTAGTCCATGGCGTAGGCCAGCAGCTTCATGGAGAGAGTGTTCACTCTGAGGAAGTTTCCCACAAACACCACTCTCTCTATGTTCTTAGCGATGGTAGAAAATGAAAAGAAAATAATTAGGGTAACAGATCAGTATAAACACGGCTGACAGATATTGTTCACATGTCAAAATGTGACCATTTTTACACCTCGGAAGTCTGTTGAGGCAGTTAAAAGACGTTCTCCCTCAAAGCTAATTGTAATATTTCTCATTTGAAATTAGATTTATTTATCTATTTACATCATCACTTCTCACTTACTACCTTCACAACACATACGATAACACTAGCAGAAGCTAAACAATGAAGTTTAGAGGGATACACTTTATTATTTACCCAAATAAAGCAGGAATATAATGCAGCTTACATCCTCTACGCCTTCATAGCCCTGTACAATGCTGCTTGATCAAGACGCCACAAGGCAGCACCGTAAAGAGGCTGAACGCAAAGAGAAAATGACCAGCAGGGGCACAAGTGGGAACAGATTTTTCCCTAAACTGGATAATCTGGAGTAATTCCCTTTTAAAAACAACTCATACCGGAATTCTGACTCTGGCACAAACACTCACTAAACAAAAAGTCATCTGTAGGTTCAGAAATGATCGTTCACAATATTTTCAAACATTCAGCTTAGATTTTTTTTGGCATTAAAAGGCAGATGCCAGTAACATACCCTCTAATCCAGCCTGGTGTTACTAACCTCGTTAAGCGCACACATCCTGGTGATGGAGCCGATGTTGTTAGTGATGGTGACCAGCGTTGCCCTGGCCAGGTCCTCTTTTGACACGGACTCCCTCTTCTCTTTGGACATCATGTTGCCAAAACTACCAAGTCAAAAAACAAGTCATGTTAAATGAAAAACTGCCTCAGAAGTCTGTTAAAGTCCAGCAATGTTGTGCATCAAACAGCCAATCCAAAGAGTATTTTTCAGACCAAATATTTTTAAATACATTTGAAAGCTGCATATATTTTAATTGGCAAATTGATGTTGCTATTTACTCGATATTCTATTTGTGGATGAAAACGTCTTGCTCATAGTGCATCGAATTGACATCAAGGCTTCTAGTTTTCACCTGGGATAGGACACAGTAAATTTAGCATGATCCGAGCTTCCGGTTTCATTAAAACAGTCTCCTGATTTACAGCATTTTAAAAAAGAAAGAAAAAGGCTGCTGTAAACACACACCTTGAGGCTACAGCCCAGCCTGGAAGCCCAAACCTCTCATAGTCTCCTCCATAGATGTCCCGAACCAGCTTGTCCACTCGGGTGCTCTCTCCTTGAGAAGCCATTTCTAGAGCTTCCTCGAAAGTAGAGCAGCCAGTCAGCAGGCAGCACAGGCCCAGGAAGGTCCCACCACCGAGGCTGTAAACACACAAAGATCACCAGAGAGATGACATATAAACTTTAAATCTTCTACAAACATCTACATGTCCATTGATATCTAGAATTAGAGGCAAAAAGATCTGTCTTTGCAAAAATTAAGATGGGTCTCTGGGGTAAAAGGTTATGTATATTTTTTGGAGTCCAAATTCAAATACACTCGTATAGTGCTGCTTTCCAGCACAAAGGGACATTATGTCGAAACCACCAGACAGAAAAACCACACACAAAAATAAACCAGTGGAAAGAGTAGGAGAGAGGGAAACTGTCAGTTCAGCTAATATTTTTTATAAACCAAACCCAAATCAAACTAACAAAGAACCATTTTGTCTGAACTCACAACCAAACAGTTGGGAAAGGAAGTGGTCTGGTGACCGACAATTTAAAAAATATCTGCTATTTTTTGACACCAGGAGGGAAACACTGAGGTGGGCACCTAAACATGCCACCCACCTGGCTGCAGTGCCACCTCCTGCAAATTTCTGCAACACTTGAACCTGATTTCAGACTGCACGTGGTTCCCCTTTCACACGTTTCATGCTTTCTGTTTCTGTTCTGTTTTTCTGTTGATGTTTGTAGCTCTTGATCTCCCATTTAATTTAATCAGAAGCACAGAGGCCCTATTGCAGATGAAGGCCCTGTTTATCCCCATTAAGATCCCATATTAGTACGATGAGCAAAAATAATTCAAGTGTAACACTTTTTCATGTATTTCACCAAAAACTGACTCCACAGCTGTTTCTTTATAAACTGTAATTAGATTCATAATTGGAGTCCACCAGCAAACATGGCCAGTGCACTGTAAATGTCTCTGACTGATAATTACCTGGTCCCTGTAACTCGTTTGTAGTTGTTCTCAGAGTAGACGGCCAGGATGCTGACCCCAGACCCTATGTTGACCAGCAGCAGAGGGTAAGGGTTCTCCAGTGTGTAGGGCCTCTGGACGCAGCGATCCGGGTCAGTGGGGTTTTCAAAGTAGTAGCACTCTGAGGGTCCGCTGGAAACCACAGAGTCGATGTACAACACTCCCCGAATCAAACAGTCCAGCTCATCCAGCTTGTGAAGCTGCAGGTCTGCCATCTTTTTTTTTTTTCATAAGGAAAAAAATAGCAGGGATTACATCACCATGAGGATGCGATCAGGTGAACAAACAGGCAGGAAGTGTGAATAGATGGTAAAGCAGGGGGATGAAAATCATACACCTTTATCACGATTCAATAGAAAAGGTGTCAACAAATTAAGAAAATAAAAATCAACATCTCCAGCTTATTTAACATATGCTCTCTTACGGTCCAGAGGGCAAAAGTTAGTAAATGAAGAGTCAGAAAATGGATCATTTGCATTGACTGCATTAAAAATTTTAATACATGAAATCTAAAAATGCCCTTTTGGCCCTGGAATTAACTAGCCATGTATTTAAATGCTCTCTTTAACTGGTTGTTTTGCTATGATTACATTAATTTAAATGACATACTATTAATATGTGCTGACTTCATATTTCTCTCTCTTGTTCTCTTCCTGTTCATATTTGCTGTAAAGCCTATCAAAGCAAACAAAGAAGAACAATCGCAGACCCACCGTGCGAAAATCCGACTCGAACTTGTACGCCCCCCCTCCCGTGGCGCAGAGGGTGGTGTGGAGGCTGGAAAAGTGCTTGTTGCGGCCCATCTGCAGGAAGGCCGGCAGGTCATGCGTAGGGAAGCGGATGAAGTGCAGGTTGCCTGTCCTGCCGCACAGCATCAGGTCCTTCAGCTCCAGGTGAACGTCCCTGATGCCCGTCGTGCCATAGGCCGTGTTGGAGGTGAGATAGCGCCGGATGCTCTTGAGGTTCTCCACCTCTTCCTGCTCCTCCTCTGCTGTGATGTCTTTGGGCTCGAAGTACACCAGCTTCACCAGGGTGCCTCCAATGTCCATCCCAAACCAGGGAAATGCTGCAATGTGTGAGATAATTTATGCAAAAAATTATTCACTAATGAACAACGAGCATTAAATTGCAATATCACATCATAAATTTTAAATATTTAATTGCTGTGCGATATTGTGATGAAGCAGAGCTGATGTCTCATTGTTAGCCGACATAATGACAAGCAGCTCCATCCACAGAAACAGCAGAACAGTGTGTACCGCGAACGCCATCTTGTTGCAAAATAGATCCTGACTATTTACTGCCACTACAGCGAACCGATATTACATTGTAATACCGATGCCGAAATGATTTTCTCTGCACAAGCATCATCGTACTGCATTATGCAGCTATTTATGTTTTTTTTTTAAATGCTATTTTCATGCGGTCTATAATTTGATCTTCTTTACCGATCTGTACTGTCACCGCCTGTCTTTTGTGGGTAACGCCTTTGATTTTTGTAAACTTGCAACGTGCCTTTTCCAGTTTCCAGTAAATATACCAGGCCGAACGCTAGCTATTCTAACACTTACGCGGCCTTGTTTTCTTCACCGAGTCAACCCGCTGCCTCGCCGTCGAGTTGGAGGCTCGCCGGTCGGCTGCGCTCTTTCCTGCGGACGAGGATGCTTCATTGTTGGGCTCGTTGCTGAAGTAACCGGGCATCTCCTTGTTGGACCGCGGCTGCTTCGTGGGCGTTTCGTCTTCGTCGATACTTTCATCGTCGCGTTGGTGGCCATTGAACGCCATTTAAATGACAGATTAGCTACATAAATGCAGTAGTTTATGATAAATCAAACCACTGAACGTAAAATACTTCTGAGCACAATAGGATAGAAGGCTATTTAAGCTAGCTAATTAGCCAGCTAAGTGGCCGTGTCGTTACACAATACGCACGAGCGCGGTACATGTCCTTTTTTATGTTCGCTGTCAAGACTGACGTGGGCGGGGCCAGGAGATGACTGAAGGACGCCAGAGCCAATCAGAAGCCGCCACTCAGAAAACACTATAAAAAGAGGCTGATGTCACTTTTTACTTGAGTTTGTGGCAACATGAGTTATGTTAAGTTTGCATTAAGAGAAAAATTAATAAAGAAACATTCTCATAATCTCAAATTAATAAACAGTTAATGACATATAAATGAGACGTGCATGCACAAACAAACTCTGAAAACTGGAGCATAATTGTGTGCATTATACAGATAGGAACGTTATTTTGACAAGTAAAAGCAAAAACAAGGAGAAATACATCAAAACAGAAAATGCATTAATCTCATCAATCTCAAGAATTATTCAATTATTATCAAGTTGTTTTATTTAAGGCTAATAAAATGTAGCAAACGGCTTCAATAACTTATATAGTGTTTTCCTTTTCAATTCACATCTTTAATAACACTTGTTCTGTGTTTAATAAATTGTAGAAAACAGCACTTATAGTAAAGACAAACGTGGCCTCTCTTGATGGAATTCAACACACATTTAATACATTTTATAAGAATTTCAAGTTTATTGGTGTGATTTTTTATGTGCATAGCTACAGACAAGTGCATAAAAATTCAGCTCAAACTTGAACTGAAATTACAATTTACACAAGAATCAGAATGACGACACATTTTATCGACATCTTTGCAAATTTTTCAGCTACAACATTCTCTTAAAATGTGCGAAACCTTCTAAGTCCATTTTTTTCCCACTGCATGTCTTGTATTTGCAATGCTATTTACACTGAGATCTCACCTAATGCAAAACAACACAGTTTAATGTATTTCAATTTAAAAGGGAAGAAAACCTTTTGAAAAATAAAACCTAAAACCCAATATTTAAACCAGATGATAGCTAAAGCACACCGTTGCTTGTCTAAACCAGTGGTTGTCAAAGTGAATGCCCCCCATGTGTAGCAAGATTCACCAATTTCCATTGTTTTATCATATATTTAATGCATTATCTTAATGTATAAAAAAACAGGTGAATGCATTGACTATATTTCCAAACGTCACAACAGAAGAAGTGAGCAAAATCCATCATTTAAAAAACAGTAAAGTGTGTGGCTGATGACATGACAGTGACATGACGGCTACGGTTTCAAAACGTTTGGGAGCAGCTGGTCTGGATTATAGATTAGTTAAATTTTCAATCTATGCAATTTAATTATGCCACGTTGAGCCGGATGATTCTTTGGGGTGCTGAATTTTAACTGTTTTGGAATGTTTTGAGACATTGATTTTCCGCAAAATACAAAGCATTTTAACCTATATATATCTATATATGTACAAATAAATACAGACAGTGCACTAGCCTTCATTTACAGCACAATTTCCCACATTCACAAGGAAAGACAGAGTGTGATGGTCGTCTTTCTTTCACAGTTCACATCCCGTAAAATTCCCACAGGATGACAACAAGTCTTATCATGAAAGTGCTTTTCAGACAACTGAACATACAAACATCTGTGTCACTACAAATGCCACATTTGCATCGAGTGCATAAATAACCTGAGATCTCAACCCACTTCACAGCCGGAATAAGACGGGTAGATTTGGGTTTTGCTCGCTCGGGCAACTTAATTCAGTGGTTAAAAAGATAAAAACACAAGCCGACTTAATAGCAGGCTCATAATCAATGACATGATCAAAGGTCTGGCAAGGCAGCTGTTATTACTAAAGGTAATTATTGAACAGCTGCATCACACCTCACCAGCTCAGTGACTACAATAAGGCACCATACCTTTACAATCCCCTCTTCACAGCCTTAAAGCCTAATCTTCTCTTCCTTTAAAGGTATTAAATCCCCTTAATTCTTAAACTTCCACGCCATCAGCAGTGCACAGGCGCCCACTCCTGCGGCGGTCAGAAAGTACTTTGTATTAGCTGGCAGGGCGCGAGAGGAATTCTTCTCCTCTGAATCCTGCCACGTCTTCAGCCCTGGTGGAGTATCAGCTGTTGCAGGCTCAGAGGGGTGGAGTTGCTCCCTGGTTGGGTTGCTAACAGCAGATACAGTGTCAGCCATGTTGGAGGACAGTGGCGGTGCAGAGCTCATCTCTTTGGCCGCTTCGCCGTTAACGATCTGAGCTTGTGGCGCTGAGCTTTGACCGTCCAAGTCGAGGATGGACGGCTCCTCTGATATTTGGACCACGTTCATCCGCACGTCCTGCAAACTCTCACACAGAGACTCGTACTGGTTTTCCTCCGGTTCGTTATGGTTGAGAGCGATGCCGTTCTCCTGGCATGGCAGCGCCGAGGATGTATTCACAATGGTGGAGTTGGCGGCGGAGCACGCAGGAGCGTTGGTCACAGCATCGCTCATTTCCAGACGCCCGGTGTCACCCGAGTACGGTCCCTCCGGAGGGCTGGGTGCGGGGATGGTGGGGCTGCCATTTTCTTGTGGTTGGACGCTGAGGAGTTGGCCCGGCTTGCTCAGACACACGGAGGCGTCATCACAGAGAGCTGCAGCACCGGGCGGGGGGGAGGCTGGAGCTCTGGTTTCTGTCTCTGGGTTGTTTCTGACGACCTGCAGGTGAAAGTTATAACAACATGTTCAGCTCTTTTCAAGAATATAAACTGTTATGTAAAAACACCATGACAGGAACTTGCTTTAACCTTTTGTTTTCTGTGATTTAAGTTTAAAATAAGAATCTGTTTTGCTCACTCTGGTTGTCACCTGTGTGGCCGGAGGATCTGAAGTCTCTTCAGGCTGCACGGCTGCAGCAGCTCGTACATCCACAGGAGGGGTGGTGTCCTGGACTGGAGGCTTCTCTGGGGTCCTGAAGGTGGATCCATCCGTCTCATCTGAGTGTATCTGAGTGGGTGAGGGGCTCCGTGGTGGCCTGACCTCTGCAGTGTTGGTTGTTTTTGGGAGAGGATCTGCCACAGCGGTTGATATCTTGCCGTTTCCTGCGCTCAGCTGATCGGGGATCACACCATTGTCACCCTGGAGGTCTGATTCAGAGTTCTCCACCGGCTCTTGGTGAGTGTGTATCTCTTTCTGAGGCGGTGGAGTCGCAGTCACCTGCCTTTGTGGGATTTCAGGAGAAGGAGGAGGTGTTGCCGGAGGAGGCGCCACTTTAACCTGAGCTGGCCGTGGAGGCTCAGGTGGAGAAACAACCTCAGGAACTTTGGCTGCTGGGATCTGGGGGACCTGCGGCTGGACGGGGACCTCCAGAGGGGCTGAGGCCTGAACAGCCGGCTCTGGAGGAGCTGATGGTTCAGCTGGTGGAGTAGCAGCAGCCTGAGCGGCTCCGTCACTCTCGGGGACGGGGAGGTGACTGGCAGGTGGTGGCGGATGGACGTGTGCCTTGATGACATTCGTTGGAGGAGAGCTGGGGCTGGGATCTAAGGCGAAGAAAACAATGTTGTCACTGAAATCTGTCCTTGAACGTGTTTGATCAATACCTCCACAGGAGGAGCCGATAGTTATCAGTTATCCAACTACTGGGGTCACTTTTGTCGGACAAAACAGCACTGAATTTCACTCACAAGCAAACATACAACAAGCTACTCAGAGCAGCATTTTGGGAAAAGACATCACAAAACTTCAGGCTTTATATTAAATAATCATTGTGCCAGATATTAGCAAATAATTAATGACTGTCAAGGTTGAAATGACCTTCCTCGCTCGCACCTTCCACCTGCTTGTTGAGTTTTTCCAGGTGCATGGAGGCAACAACAGACCCTGAACGCTGCAGTCGGGTCTGACTAAAGCTGCTGCTCGACTGTGTGACTTACTGTTGTTTTTCAG
>JAQNCA010000007.1:3462807-3473478 GCA_029783725.1 Acanthurus tractus | reverse complement strand
TCTTGGGATGTGATGAGGTGTGGACATGTGAGGGCAGCTGTGAGGGGTGGAGAGTGTGTATGCTCACACACACACACACACACACACACACACACACACACACACACACACCTTGCATCCTGCTGAGCTAGGCATAGCCTCAACTTGCCCCTAATGATGAGAGTGGAACAGGGATGGCCATGATTTTGCACGCAATTACACACACATGCATGCACACTCACATACACAAATGATCTCGTGTGTAGGCAAATGTACACACCTAACACTAACCTGTACAAATGCAGAGAAAGGAAAGTGCGCGCACGCACACACACACACACACACACAGACCTACACAGATGGCAAGCTCATTAGAACAAATTGGACCACATGACCTTGTATTTTGCTCAGCATTAGAGAATGATCACACCACAGAAAGCTGCTCATTACCTTTTAAGAAACTCATTTGTCAACTGAAAAACAGCGTGAGAGTTTTAGTGAAACACAATTATCACATACTGAACCATGTGGCTCATAACGCAGAAGAGAGAAAAACATCTCTGAGCTGATCTGACTAAGACTTTCCAGGAAAGAGTCACCCGACTTTGCATTTACTGATGCTGTTTATGCATAAAAAAAACTTCTAAAAGACAAAGTTTTATTCTCCAGGCACCATATCATAAATAGAGGAACATAATACACATAGTTTATACGTATCTAACAGTAATTAAACTTTTATCCACTCTGACGAACCAGAAACGGCTGCAGGACAGCGTGGAGCTGCTCGACAGTTTCAAACTGGGAACTCTGCCTCCGGGAGTGACAGATGCTCAGGTAAAGACACAAAAACTTGAGATGACAAACTCATTTAGGATCAAGTGTTGATAGAGAAGAGTGTTTTCCTTCAGAGAGCCTTTGACAAGTGTCAGAAATCCTCTTTTTGTTTGTTCTTTCTTGGCATGTTGTTGAAGTGAAAGGCTGTGATAATGAGTGCACAAAAGATGTTTGTACAACGACATAGAGCGAAGATAATTATGGATAAATACCTTAAAACAGCTGAATTTCTCCTATAAAGACATTTAAATGCCCAATTTTTCTATATTATTTTTGATGTATTTAAGTGACAAACTATATATCCTGAGCTGTTCAAACCGCTGTGCTTCTGTTAAATAAACCTGTAAATAAAGAAGGCCTTTGGTTTCTCCTAATTCCTTAACTCGTATAAAAACAGACAGCAACTGACCTATAAAATCCTTGTTCAGTACTTAAGATCTAAAGTTTGTGGCCATTAGAGACATTTTCTTTTTGTCTCAACAGCTTTGGCAGGCTCAAAAAATAAAGCAGGTAAGCAGGTTTCTCTTTTCACTCACTTTTTGTTTCTCTCAATCACTGTCTTGTTCTCCAAATTCAAGTTAAAATTTGATGAAATAAAGTTCTGCATGACAGCATCAGAAATCTCGTCTCTTTATTTTCCTTACATAAATCTCTCTTGTTTTTTTTTCTCCAAATCAGTTTCACTCTATATTTTTCCCTTTTTCATCCCCCTCAGTGGCTCCACGCCGACCAGTTCGAGAACCACTGACCAAACCTTAACAGTTACACCTGAATGCATCACATGCTTTTACCTCTCTAATTATTCTTTGCTATCAGTGGATTGAAAAACAAATCTAACACCAGTTTTTACAGTTCAGCTAATCACTTTTCTGTTAACACAACACTGATTGGAGTGGACAAAACTTTAATGGCAGAGTAACTTTAAAATGTTGCAGACAGTGAAGAGGGCAAGTGATATCAACTCCAGTGCAAGTTAGCAGCCTCAGTAGATGTCTGCATGTCACTGAACTGTCTTTGATACTGAACTGCTGGTTTGAACAACAATAACCCACAGAAAATAATTCACAGTGATATGGAAACGGCCACAGCAGCAGTTAAAATTTAAGTGTAATTAATACCATGAGCCAAAGACACCAGCTTTATTAAACTAATTATTTTAATGAAGTACTGTAATTCATTATTCAGTTAATTGGTTTAAGTGAAACTGAATTAGAATGAAATTGACATATGTGCCCCCCCTTTTTAAAGATTTTTTCTTAAATTGATCAACAGCTTGTTATAATATGCAAATAACAAGATGCTTCTCATTTTTTTATAAAATGATTTTACATTAAAAAAAAGTTTTAGAGCCATTGAAAGGATCCCTGTCGCGAAAAATGTGTTTTCTGTTAAATTACGAAGCTAGCTTTAATGGATTGGCTGGAAAGTTTGTGCTTATGTTTCAGATGTGTAATCGTACCAACACTTTATGAAATGAAATGTATTGAGTGCGAATGCTAGCATTGTTAACATGCTAAAAGAAACTGGATGTGGTTGACACAATTCCTGCTAAAAGTCAGTGTTAGCATACTGATGTTAGCATTTGGCTCATAGCATCACTACGCTTCAGTGAGTTGTTTAAATGACTTACTGTCACGACCCCAACTTTAGGCGTCAGCTCTCACACTTCAAACTTCATTTTTTTAACCCCAGTGTAAGAATTTTCTCCCTAAGAATCATTCAGCACTCATTATTGTCTAATATTAATCATTATGCCCTTTTATAACAGGCTATCATCCACCCTGACACCGGGGAGAAGATCTTCATGCCCTTTCGGATGTCAGGTACGGTAGCTTGGTGTGGAAGCTTTGTGGGGAGGTGGGATGTCGGGGTCTTGTTATGTGGTCCAACATGGAGGTGGTGTTCACCCTCGGAACTGTCATAACTCAACGGGGCTCTTCAGGTTGTCTTGGAAAGGTCACACTCAGCTGGACGCTGATTAAAACCTCTCTCCCACGGCGACAGAGAAGTTCTCGAGAGACCTCTGAAGAGGCAAACACAAGTATTTCGGTTCAGGCTCGAAGCACCTTTTTTGTAAAATGACTCGAAGGTCCTGGTGAGAACAAATGAGGGAGGAGAAATAGACACCAACTATTAGTATGCTTGGACCAACCTTGCTGAAATGTCAGATGCAGAGAAAAAGCTGCAGAATCCTGATCCTCTTGTGCACAAGTGAGGAGAAACAAAACTGATGTGACACTGAAAAACTTTGGCAATAAAATAACATGACGGTTGTAAGAGTGATAATTCTGACTGTCATTTAACAGGTTTCATCCCATTTGGCACTCCAGTGGTAAGACTTTTTTATTGTAATGAGTCCAGGTTTTAGACTGAGGCTGCAAAAAGTTTATCCACATGTATTTGCTTGTCATACACCGACACAAACACATAGTTTTAAAGGGATTGTGTGAAATATGGCTGGAAAGTCTGCTAGAGTAAACACCATGGTTATTCTGTTAACCTGTTTGTAGTTGTTATGTTAAGTTTTTCATCTTTGTGCAGGTTGTTGGCCTCCTTCTTCCAAATCAAACTTTGATGTCAACTATCTTCTGGCAGGTGAGTTTCTCTTTATACCACAACACAAATCAACTAACATTTCTGTTAATGTTCACAGCTAACAAATCCAAGTTTCTGGCAAGATGCTGTGAAGTCAAATAGGAAATACAAACAATTGTTAGATACCAAAGTGAAGATGCTAGAATGAATTTAGCAATCTGAAGACAGTGCCGTGTGAAAAAGATCAAGATTAACATCGATCTAGTTTGGTGGAGAAAATGTTTGTTTTGTTTTTTTAATCTTGGTTTATTAGTTTCTTCACGAGAGAAGATTCACCTTTCTGTAATCACAGAAGTATCCATCAAGTGTCTCTGCAAATTTACTAGCAAGTTCGTCTCTTTTTCAGTGGTTAAACCAGAGTCACAACGCCTGTGTTAACTACTCCAACCGCAACGCCTCCAAGGTACTGTGACAGCAGTCAGGTGGCCTCATTTTGAATCAAACACTGTGTATAAACAGCTTTCAAGGACTTCTACATTATCGCCTCTCTCACTTTTTTCATTTTAGCCGGCTCCAGTTTCCAAATTCATCCAGGGATACCTCGGAGCGGTGACCAGCGCAGTCTCCATTGCTGTGAGTTCCCATGATGCCTCTGCTCTGAACAAGCTTTTTTGCAGGGTTTCTTATTGTTCTGATATATGCCAAAGATTCCTCAAATCACCCAGGTAACCCAATAAAAATATCATTTATCTGTGGTTTGAGATGCTGATCCGCCACGACAGGCAAAACATTGAATACTTATAAATATTTTAAAAGTAAAATGGGACAAATTCAAAGCTTTTGACAGCACAAACCTCTGAATGCTGAGCTTCACAATACTCTTATCGGTTCCAACCTCCTCTTTTTTACCTTTGTGTCATCAAAGACTCAAATATCAAAAGAATAAAACACACGTTCACACACCTGCCTGACGGAGCCCTTAGTGTGGACACAGGACTCAAACTGAGCCAATTACTGGTCCCGCTGGGCGCTCATCCGGCTGCTGCCCTCAGGCTTGACAACAGCAACAAGCACAGAAAAAGATCGCAGGGTGCCTGGAGGGCGGAACGCCGAGTGGGGAGGGGGGCCAGGAGCTCTCCAATTAAACATCGGATCTGCTGACGCCCCCCCGCTGGGCCAGGGAGAGCTGGAGGCTGAAGTGGCACGATGGCGTGTTATTCTGAGAACATGTAGACTTTTGACTCCAGCCCTTCAGTCTGTTGAAAATCAGTCCAGCATTTGACAGTTTATACACGGAGCCAGGAAATGTTTTCTCTTTTTTCAACCAATCGCACCATTTGTGACACTTAAAAGTTTACTTGTTTTGTTTTTTTCACGTCAGTGCTGAAAACATGTTTCATGGCACTCTGAAAGACTAAAAACCAATTTATTAAAACATCAATTTAAATATTTGATGTGTTTTATTGCATTTTTAAAACTGAGTCAGTGTCTGATTGTTCGTATCTTGTGCATTTGGTTTTTCCTTCAGGTTGGTTTGAATGTGCTAATTAAGAAAGCCAGCAGCTTCAGCCCAACCACCAGGCTTTTGGTGCAGAGGTTTATCCCCTTTCCAGCAGTGGGTGAGTTCAAAAAGCTCGGCGAAACGGAGATTAAGCCCAGCTCTCTCTTTAGAAAGGACTTAAATCAAATTAGTTTAAGTTTACACTGTAGTTTTAAGCCAATCCTGAACTAACTGATCAAAGTATGATGACTAGTTCTTAAAAATTAAAATTAAGGGTGACAGATTCAAGTGTTTGTCAATGATGTTTTTGTTTTGCAATCAACACAACAGATGAAAATGTTTAAAAAATGAGCAGGCATCCCTAGTTGATAACATGCATTAAGATGTGTTAAAATGGTATATTAAGTTATATTTTATCATTTGGAAAACTGAAAAAAAATTACAGAAAAACAACAGACACCTAATGCAAGTCTTCAGTCAGAGAATAAACTCATTCTCATCGTTGGTATTGATGGTTTACATTGTTCCGAGCTGCTCTGTGATCATTAGAGATCCCTGTGTGGGAGCCAGGCGAAGCACAGCTGAGCGGTTCGCGTCCGTCCGTCTCTTCGTCTGCAGGGTCGCAGACGTGTTGTGAGCTCACTTTGTCTGACATGTGTGAAGCCACAAAGCTGATTTTCATGCCACTCTGCCACAAACACACAGTCACACCCAGGGGTATAGACCCGTGTCCCAGAATGCCCCGGGCTTCTGGCTTATAATTAAATTGTTTGCCTGCCCCCCCCCCCCTTTCACCATGGCGGTTCTTTCAATTAAATCAACAGGTTTCTACAGCGCAGCCTTTGCCTGGTAATTGGCTGCTTGTTAGAACTCTGCTGCCGCAAACAAATTGGATAATTACCCCCAAAGTGGCGTCTATGTCAAGGCCTCATTTACCTGATTTCTGTTTGTTCATTGTGGTAGCTGTTGTTGTTTTGGTAGACTCATATAAAAGGTAATTAAAATGGCTAATTGAAGCGAGCGAAAGCAAAGTGCTGTTTGAATTTTCACCCGCTTGATTTTGTTTGCTTACTTAAGGCTAGATTTATTTGTAATAACCTAATCAAGCAGCGGCCTGTCATTCAATTAGATTATGAAGACCTTAACTGGAGGGAAAAGACATGCAGCCAGAAATTTATGGGGATAATTAATTTGTTGTGTTTTGAAAATACTTGTCACTATTTGTGATATTTAGGAAGTAATTATGTGACAAGTTCCCCGGATGCCTTTTCATGAGTGACAATTAGAATGTATATAAATGTAATTATTTCAAATAATCACAAATTATGGCCAAATATTTCCGCAAAGAGCTGCACGGACTCAGAATTAAGTTAACAAAGACATCAACGTAATTATGAAATTGATTATTTTAAAAACAGTCTTTAAAAATTTGATCTGTTTGCTGTAGTTTTTGTTATGTCTTGCCTCTATCTGTCCCTCTGTTAATTGGTCTGGAAAAAAAAAATCCCTCGTGGGTAAAAAAAGAGCTATTTGCTCAGTCAATTGAATTCCTCTCACAAAGCGACCTGCCAGCCCTGCAGCCCTCAGTGAAGATAACTCTGAACGCTGTTGCCTTAAATTAAAAAGGCTGGCGGCGACACCACTAAACTCTCTAAAATGAGTTTTTCTTATTCCTATTAGAGTCAAGGAGAAAGGTCCAACAACATTAACATACATTTGTGTTCATTTTGGCTCTCGTGAATAAATCACAGGGGAACAACACTGCTGTTTGTCGGCCCATCGGTCAGCTCGTGGTTCAGGTGTCTGTTGCTCATTTGGCTGCTCGCTGGGGTCAAAGTCACACACACACAAACCTTTACCTTTTCTTCTCACCCACCAACCACAGCAAGAAAAGATTCAGCTGATCTGAAACTTACTGTGAACAAGTTGCTCATTAGTCAAAAGTCAAATTCCTCGTGGTGACACAGTTTAAATTTAAAAGCGTTCTCGCCTCTTTACAGCGAGCGCAAACGTCTGCAACGTGTTGCTCATGAGGCACTCTGAGCTGTCGGAGGGCATCAGTGTGCTCGACGACAACGGCAACGTGGTGGGAACATCGAAAGTGGCTGCCAGGCATGTACGTCACTCAGCTCTGACAGCTTTCTATCTGATGTGAATCCTCTGTTGGTTTATTCATTGATATAATGTTAATGAATGCAATATGGCGCTAACTGTAAACGATACTTTTATTTTAGCTCTGCATGTTTACATAATTAAAACAGTTTATTTAATTCCCTGATGAAAAGCTGTTTTTAAATTACTCTGTGTTCATAGTTTATTTTTTTGTGACAGGCACTTTTAGAGACAGCTGTGACCAGAGTGGTCATGCCCATGCCAATTCTGGTGCTTCCTCCCATGATCATGGCTTTCCTGGAAAAGTAAGTGACTGCATTATTATTGTTTTTAAAAATAGATCTGTTTTCTCAAACTTAATGAGCTTGTCTGGCTTCTATAAAGACAATATCCACAGTCATTTTGTTTTAGTTTGTTTTTGAAAACAGCTTTTGGAAATGATGAGGTAGACATCCGTGTTCTCTTTCCATCTGAGTGCGTCTGCATTAGTTGCATCAGGCTTCAGCTGCACAAGCATTACTGCTGTTTTTTATCCTTTTATGAGGTTCGTTGGCAATAAGATAAATACAGAACAATGCCAGGTGTAATAGTCACTTAGATCCATGTTTTCCTGAAGTGGTGGTCACTGCTGCAGAGCTTAACATGATCTACCGCCACTGAAACAAATAAAAAATAGACACTCAGTAGCTAATAACACTTAAGTGTAAACACCAGAAGCTGAGTCACATCTGCTGCAATCCGGAATGACTTTTATTTTGGAAAGGCAGCAGAGCATGGAGACAGGTGTCGTAGTTGACCTGTGGAGTTTCTGTAGGTGGCGCCCCTTTCTTTGTCCATTCAGACGTTTCAACTTTCTGCTCATGCTAACTTCTTTCTGCGTCTCTTTCAAATGCTGCTGCTGCTGCTGCTGCACCCATTAAATGCATCACTTAATGTGGGCAAAGCGGAGAAAAGCAGCTGATACATTTGAATCTTGTTTGGATCAAACTTGCGTGTTAAAGGAGCATTTTTTAATTAAAAAAAGTAAATGCATGCTTTAAATAAAGTGGTGGCATTTTAGTGTTCTGATAATCCAGTTTAGAACAATGAAAAATGCTAAATAAATGATAAAAATCTTAAAAGCTTCAATATTTTCAGTCTTTCGGAGTCGGATTCCTTAATCCACAAAACTGCTGTTGTAGTCAATGAACCGTTTCCACCACCTTGATTCAGTGTTGTGTGATATGACTGTAATTATGGCTTAATGATGCAACGTGTTTATACGGACGTCCTGTGATCGATGGCCTGACTGCGCCTGCGGTACGCCGAGGAATGCGGCCATCTTTGTAAATCCTTGACAGCACTTGTCCCGAGCTGCGAGCACGCGGGCTCAGGCGGCGGGGGCCGGCTGCCCAGGTGTGTTTGGGATTCCTGGCAGCTGAATGACTGAATGAGAGTGTGTGTGAGTGTATGTGAGAGTGAGAGCGGGCTGTGTGGTGGACTGCGGTTGCAGGTGAGTAGTGCTCAGCTATCCTCCATGTCAGCTCGCCTTCACTGGCTCTCAATGGAGCGAGAACAAGGGGACAGAGACGGGTCCCTGGGCGGCCCCCCAATGATGGATTACACTGCTGAGAGCAGATTTAGTGCTCTGACAGCAGGTTCTGTTCTTCCTGTGCTTCAGTAGCTATGAGAGGTTTCCAACACAAGTGTATTCATGACATCTAATTTATGTTGTGTGTGTCTTAAGCTGCATCTCCTTGCACCGGGAATCCCTAGTTTGGCTTCATCCAAACATCTCAACATACTTTGTGAGATTAACCTTTAAAGTGCTTTTTGTAAACAAATCCATTCTGTGCCATGCAAAAAAATGCAGAGCAGACTTTTAAAATTCTGCATTGTTCAGTTCATGTTTGCTGTTTTCTTTCTCTCCGCTTCTGCTGGCAAACTGGCTTTCCATTAAATTTCACCTCTTGAATTTATTTATCTCAAGGCTCTGCAGGACACACCAAAGAACGACGAACGCTCCTTGTAGAAACATTGCTCCTTAGCGCTAACAGTGGCCAGATAGTCCATGAGGTGCCTCTAATGTTGCACAAACAAATGATTGAAAATGTGAAGATCTCCTAAACTGTTAACTATTGTTAAAAAAAAAATCTATAGTTGTTCAAACACAAAACAACAGCTTCTGCTGCTGCTGACAACAAAACGCCTTCTGGCTTTTTGTCGTATGTTCATAATCACCTTCTTCATGAGGTGTTTCAGTGCAGAAATTAGAAACCAGCTTTACAGTTTAATTGTTCTTTTTTGAAAAACTGTCATAAACACAGCAGGGATAGAAAATAATTAGCAAAAAGGTAAATAAATGATGAAAAACCATCACATTTGATGGTGGCTTTTTTCAGTCATATTTACTATTTGTTTACAAATGACATCACTAACCAACCAGATATTATATTTCTTTGGTCAGGAGAGTAAACCCTGCTGCTGGGAATGAAGTGTTTTGTTTGAATCATTCGGTTGTTTAGATTCTGTGACGTAAAACGGCAGGAATATTATAATAATTGACTGTCAACCGGGAATCTTAATTAAAAATGTGAGTGGTTCATGTGAGCAGCTGAACCAGGTGAAGACCATCAGCCACAATGCAGCGTCACGTTATGGCCGGATTATTCGGTGCATGTAAATGTAGCCACAAAATTCTCCTATGAATTTTTGGACTTATTGAATTCTTTTACCTGATTTGGGATTTCAAACTTCCACGCAAACCTCCTCACCTCACACACACACCTCACAACTTTTCTTCCATTGACTTCCCTCTTTTTATTCCAGTTCTTAAATGTGAATCTGCATATTTCTATGAGAGAGAGCGAGATTGGTGTGTGTTGTGTGTGTGTGTGTGTGTGTGTGTGTGTGTGTGTGTGTTGGTAGCCTAATTAAAGCATGGCAGCCATATGTGTTAATGAGCTCCCTCATTAGGCAGTAGCTCTCCTCGTTAGGAGGAGAGGCGTCACTGGTGGAGGAGGGATGGAGCGGCTCCTTCTCAGGCTCCTGCTGAGTTCGCTGTCCCACACACTGAAGAGGGGATTGTCCTACGGAGGGCAGCGAGGAGGGAGGAGAACAAAAAATATATTTCTGGAGATGGATTTTGTAAACGTCCCCTCAAAGTCTGTTTGCTTTAGATGGAAAAATGCAGCTTGTGCAATTAATGTCAATAACCTTTTGAAAGCAATACAATACCTTTGTTGAGGGATTACACAGGGGAGTTATTTAAGTTAGCACAACAAGCAAATAATCATGTCAGATTTAGCTGTTAGCTCAATTTTTTTGTTGAATAGCTTTAAAATGTGAGGCCAGTATTTATTTGATTAATTATTTAAGTTTTAATGCATTTTGTTAGTACTGCTTGTGTTTTTTGTGTCAAAATGTGTTTTTCTTTCTCTTCTGTAATTATTTTCACATGACATGACTTTGGTTTTCGTGCATCATGACTTTTTACTTATAAAACCTCTACTTTGAGGAAGAGGAGCTTAAGAAATTATCGTTGTAACATTGGTCATAGAGTTTTCACTTACTTCTGCTACTTCTTGTCCCATTACTACCTGGAATATTTCAAACTAATCACTGCCAAGTGCTGAAACTGACTGACTTCTTTCTTTATAGCTACATGTAATGAATGCAAGCAGTGCTAAACTCACTGACACACTGAATTAACTCCATCGTATTTGAACATT
>JAQNCA010000007.1:3371041-3381507 GCA_029783725.1 Acanthurus tractus | reverse complement strand
TGTTCATTGTTGAAAACGGCACAACCTTTTTCACAGAGCTTCTAGTTCTGAATCCCTCCGAATTTACCCGTCTGGATAAAAAAAAAAGTCGCACCTTTTCTCTCGACAGAAAGCCTTCATTTAAAATGGGACTCGTGTCGGAGGAGATTTGAGGGTTCGAGCAGGGAAAGGCCGCGATAGAAGTCCCATCCTCTAATCCGCCGTGTCACTTTTAGCACCGAACCACGTCGCCTTTCTTTAACGCGTTTCTTTTTTTTTTTTTATTTTTCAGCAATGTTGCCCAGGTATCTTTCTTTATTACATCACATGACTGGTGGTGCAGGTCCCAGCGAGATGAACGCCATGAGGCAAGATCCCCGAAACCACTGTCACTTTCACATTACCACACAAGAGTCTGACTCACTGAGCTCCATAATGAATTCCTGTACCATTTAAGTTCACGCACTATGAAGTCGGCCACGATCAGCAATAAATCGATATAGACCCCCACCACCACCACCACCACCACCAACCCCCCCATCTTCCATCTCTCTCACAGAGGGGAGAGGCAGAGTATCTTTGAAGAGAGGTGTTTATATATTATATATACCACCGATCACTGCGGATTTCATCATCACAGCTGGTGGTTTCATTTTTCATCGGTTTCTTTTCTCCCGCGTCTCCATTTTCCTCTTGATCTAACCAGAAGAGATGGAGACAAACACAAAGAGTGTTTCGCGCTGCACCTAAAGGCGTCCTCATGCAAACTCATACACCCCGTAAATGAGCCTTTCAGTGTGGATGTGTGTGTGTGTGTGGGATGAGCGCTGCTTTTTTTATTTAAAAGGAGTAGTTTAACATTTTAAGAGACAAGTTTTGTTTGTTTTTCTACTGAGAGCAGACTGATATCAGCTCTGTTCATGTGCATTAATTACAAGGCTCGGGTCGGGATGCAGTTAGCATAGCTTAGCATTAAAGGGGAAGTCCAGTTATTAAACAGGAAAGTTTCTTTGCACAGGTATGAGGGAGCATCGCTGCGTGAAGTCTCTCAGATTGCCTCTCCTGAGTCAGCGATGGTTGGCTGAAGACTAAGAGCTTTAAAAATGAAGAAAAATCTGGAGTGAAGTTAGAAGTTAAAAACAAGACGCTGCAGTAGTTACAGCTCTACCCTCAGATGTAATCACACTACTCCCTGGAAGTTTGTTTATCATGAGCTGGAACGTCCTCATGGTGGCGCTCCCACATGACTCCGGCTCTGTGCCTGATGAGCAGACAGAAGACTCAGATGCTGAATTAGTCTCATAAACTCTCATCTAAGCGGCATGATCTCGCATATGAACATTCAAATTAGAATAATATTCGTTGCCATAACAGCGATACACTCGTCACCTGACTCCCTTTTTATAATTTTGACACTTACAGCAGCTTGAATGAGTCATCGTGAGCATCAATTAGCACCAGAAGCTGTGGAGAGAAAACTGAAAAACCAACATGACTGACTTTTTGAGGTGAAACTCCAGGTCAGCAGGAGGAGGAAACGGACAGGTGTGCAGCGAAGCAGGTAGCAATAAAAACAGATGTTGTTTCGTTTTTTTGTAAAGTGTGTGTTTGTGTTGCTCCGTCAGCTAACATGTGAGCAGATGTGAGTTACATCCCATCAAAACCCCCACAGATCTGGCCTCAACGCGGCACTGATCCCAGAATCAAACGGCGGAGTGAAGTCACCCCGCCGAGATCAAACCCCTCCATCATTTATCCGAAACAAATGTCACTGAGGACGGGAGACGAGGCTCCTGTCGGCGCCGGCGTCTCCCGTCCTCTCAGACAGCTTGTCGTCACAGGAGGGGCCCCCACAGCGCTCGCCCCCGACGCG
This sequence comes from Acanthurus tractus, assembly GCA_029783725.1. Lineage (NCBI taxonomy): Eukaryota > Metazoa > Chordata > Actinopteri > Acanthuriformes > Acanthuridae > Acanthurus > Acanthurus tractus. The sequence continues at coordinate 3,379,655 of JAQNCA010000007.1, read as the reverse complement.
CCTGTTGTCGCTTTTTAATTTCAGGCGCAAGGTGACGCCCAATGGGTGCCGGGAAAATGGCAAACTGTGAAGTGACAGTTTTGCCTAAATCTATCCGCCGTGTGACAGTGCAGGGAGAAGGTGCTGCTGGATTTTCATCACTGGCAGGCTGTTTATGGAGGAAGGTGGATGATTTGTGCGTGTGATGTCCCGGGCGCCGTCGCGAGGCGGCTAAATCTGTAAACACATTTTTCTTCTCGGTTTCAAGGCGGCGTGTTTCAGGCCCTCGGGGGCCGGGGGGGGGGGGTGCTCTTTAAGCACACAGATAGGCCTGCAGATCTCACATGCATCACCGCAACAGTTTCAGTTTGAATCCAGATGGATTCTTAGACGACGGGGAGGAAGATGACAGCACATGTGATCCGACATCACATGTAATCCCTCCCTCGAATCCTTTGGCAGCTGACAAAAAAAAAAAAAAACCCCGCCATCCTGAATGTGCAAAGCATCCATTCATTAGAATATGAATGCCATCAAAGGTGAGGAATTAGAGCCGCAGGTTCTTTGCTTAATTTTGTCATCTTCTCTTCTAACGCTCGCCGAAGAAAACTCTTGTATTTTTTGCAAACATTTTATATAAAAGCATTTTCTAAAAATGCCGAACTGTGAGCCGGTTTGTGCCTGCAAAAGTGTTTTTGTGGCCAGACTCATATCTGTTTGAAAAGAAATGGCCCATTTTAAGGAAATTCAACAGTGTCTCCGTCAGTGTTTACTGGCAGCCGAAGGTGACATCACCAACACTGTTCCCCAGACACAACACACTCTGTTTTTGTGAAAAGCATAAAGATGGAGAGCCGTCTGTCCGTCTGTCCTCCCGTCTCCTGTTATTAGCATTTTTTTTTTAGAGCCCATTCAGACTTTTTGTCCAGATAAAACTGTTTGTAGATGTGGACATTTTTCTCACAGAAAGTAATGAATCAGACCTCGACAGTGAAATTTAAACCTTATGCTGAACAGCAGCTGATAAAAGCTTTTTCTAATTTCATTCACGTTGGGCCTCTTTGGCTCATTGTTGTCCTGCCAGGTTGACAAATGTGAGCCCATCGTCTGATCTTTGCATTTTTCACTGGATGCCAACATTTAAGCTACAATATTGCAGCTGAAAAACTGTGTGTAATATAAAACCAGTTGCTCATGTTGACGAACCAGCGGAGATTTATCACACAAGCTCGTCAGCTCTGAGGAGTTTTTAGCGCTTTTTAATTTATTGTTGTGTGTTTTTTACCCAACATTGGTTTGTTCATAGAAAGTACAAATGATGAACAGTAGTTTTGTTGCAAAAGAGCCTTAAAGCTGCATTCTTCTTGACGGCCAGCAGGGGGCAACCACTCTGAATGTGCTAAAGATTTTGAGAAAATGGTCCTACATTTACTTGTTTTATACTCATTAAACTGTTTCCTAATGAGTTTCTGTTCTGTGTTGCTGTTGTCAAGTCTTCTGTAATCAAACATGATGTTCATTTTGTAAATTCTGGTCGTATTTAGTGTAAAATGATGAAGAAGGCTTTACTCTATGACTTGGCTACCTGTTGATTGAACTTGCTATCATTGTGTGTCGTCAGAGTCCTGTTCAATAGAAACAGGAATTAAGCTTGGAAACGTGTATCCTCCTGCTATTCACTAAATACGGTCACTTCTGGCTCTAAAATAACAAAATGGCGAAGGTGGTCCACAATCCAATGAGTTATGTCACTGAAGGCTTGGTTTTGGTCCATTCTTCACTGTTTACACTGTTTTAATAAGTAAAAACTTTAATTATCAGCTGTGCTCTGCCTTCCAAACTGCAAACAGCAGCCAAAGTTAGCAGCTAGCTAACAGCAGCTAGAACAAAGTGGAAAAATTAGCAGCTAAATAATATTTCCTTTAAGAGCCGATAGGAATTAAAAACATGACTAAAAGTGAAAGTAAATATTTGACTCAGGTCATGACATGACCCCAGGATAAATTCTAATGTCACCTTTGCAATATCAACTTTATGAAATGATCCATAGGTCAAAATCAGTCATGCAGCTTTAAAATAAATCGATAGCAGGATTAGTTTCATGACTCATTTTCTACAAGTCAGAGATTTTTAATTAACAAGACATAATTAGAAAAGAGCACAAATCCTCTCGTTTGAACACTAAAACTTATCAAATTTGTATTTTTTTGCTTGATAAATAACTCAAAGCAACTAATAGATGATTGGTCTCATAGTCGATTCATGTTCAGTCAAGCGACTTATCAATACCAGCCTGGTTTGCAGGACATAATGCACCAGAGCCCATCATGAGCGAGCTGCACCGGGCCGAGAACACCATTACACTCCAGGCTTTTCCTTGTAACCTGCAGCTTATCACAGTGAATCCATCTGAAATGAAATGCCCTCCTCTCCCAAAACATGAAACATGGGCACATTTGAGTTCGCGTGCACAAGGCTTTTGATCCTGATCCATCCTTTTTACCGTGGCTCCCGGGCAGCAGAGGCAGCGGCGGGCATTTACTGTACGAGTCGGCGAATCTCTGCTGTATCGAGGTCGGACTGCTCTGATGTGCGAACGGGGCTGTTTAGGTGATGGAGGCATTTCTCTCTGTGGGAACAATAAGGTTTTATCATCAGTCCTGCACCAGATGGGAACCAGAATCTGTGTGTTTGTGTGTGTGAGTGCAAAGACGGAGATTACACTGGAGCTCCGACACGAGGCTCTTGTCCTCATTTTATGGGGACGGTTGTACGTTGGGTGTCATCTTCTTTATTTAAATACAGAATCTGTTATGCAGGAACACTTGCGGGGACTTTCAGGGCCCCTGAAATGACAAAACTCACATATTATCATATGATCAAAAGATTTCTGTCATTAAGCCTCATTAATCCAAACTTTCTGAATCGCCTCCAGATTGCAGAGCCTTCGAAATCACTGACACCTGTTGATTGACAACAAAACAATCTGGTGATGAGAACCAGCTGTCTTAAATATGTAAAAATCCTTTTAAACAAGTTCCTGTTGCCACTGAGTTTACAGAATAATGCTCCCAGAAACATCAGCTGAATTCATACTCGGTTGTTTATTTGAAGGTCTGAATGGTTCTTGATAATGTGCCAATAAACTCCAATCAAATCATGGTCTTTTTTAAAAAAGTGGATGTTATGGAAAGCAGCTTTTCCATGAGAGCGTTCATTTTTATGCTGATAACACGCCATTCGACTCCAATCAAGTAATGAGATTTGAGACCTTACTGTACAATTTATGCACATCATTATGCCCTTAAACAAATAAGGCTGTTTTATTTTCATATTTAAAAGAAAATAAAGCCCTTACTTTTGATTTATTGATTTCAAAACCTTTTTTTTGTTTTTTCTGATGCTTTTCATTTTGTTTTTTTTCTTTTGCTTGATTTAATCTTTTAAGTTAATTTTGAAATGATAGAACATTCAGGACAAAAATTGGATTATAAAACAACTTTTTCGCTTTACAGTTTTGTAATTACTAATTTTTAATTACTGAGAGGCAGCCTGACTCTTGTGATCTGTGGGGAAATAAGTTGAAGTGCTGATGTACTACAGGCTATTTTTCATCAGATATCAGAAAAATAATAACTTTAGTTCTGCTCTCGTTGGTAAAAGAAGATCTGACCTTGGCAGCTGCTTCAACCAGAGCTGATTAACGTTCAATGAATATCAGAAACATTCAAAGTTAACCAGCCTGATGACACTCTCAGAGAGGGTTTTGATGATAACCGGGGTATTTAGAGATAAAATATTGATACAATGACAGTAAAACTCTTATAACAATGACTTATGAATAATTAAACTCCTCTTAAATAATTTGTTTCTTTTCGTTTTGCTTCGTCACATCAGGTGGTGAGGTTTCTCCTGCAATTATGCTGTAAAACTCATGTAATTAAACTGTTTTTAACCGTAAACTTTAGTATTTAATCAGTCAAATTAATTAAATTGTAAACTTCTGAACAGTTACGGTTACAAAGTTACAGCTTTTCTGTTTATTTGTAGTCGTTTTGCGTCTCTTTGTGGTCATTGTAGGTCATTTTGTGGTGTTTTGCATCTCTTTGTGGTCATTGTGCGTCTCCTTGTGGTCATTGTGGGTCATTTTGATGTGTTTTGCGTCTCTTTGTGGGTCATTTTGATGTGTTTTGCATCTCTTTGTGGTCATTGTGCGTCCTTTTGTGGTCATTGTGCGTCTCTTTGTGGGTCATTGTGGGTCATTTTGATGTGTTTTGCATCTCTTTGTGGTCAGTTCATGTCTCTCTTGTGTTCTTGGAGGTTGTTATAATGTCTCTTTGTCATCAACTTGTGTCTCTTCGGTGCGATTTGATTTTCTTTGCAACAATAAATATCAAGTCCTTTCAAACAGAGGCTCTGCACTGAGGCCCCCTGACACTCCATTTAGATCTCCTTTCATAATCACACAGCGAGACGTACGAGCACGCCGCTGTTCCTCGTCTCCGATGTGTTTGGATTTAAAAATATGTCTATAAAGAATTAACCGTCTAAAATGGCCTGCATGTTTTAGTGCTTTGGCCTTTTGAGGATTCAAATACTTACTGCTTGTGCATCATTTAAATGCTGCTCAGATTGTTATGTTAACACTTGAGCCATTAGCTCCTAACCTCCTCATTTATGCACAGTTATCATTATTAAAAGATTCTTTCAAGCATCTTTTGTGGCGTCTAATGGAAGAAAGTACCCCTAATGCATTCCAGCGCGCTTCTCGATGTGCTGTTAGGAAAGCATCTAATTTTCTTTTACACAAAGATGGCCCCCATTTTCTAGCTGGCCTGATGCGAGAACACAAAGACTAATTTCATGATGATTTCAAGTAGAGTCCAATATGTCAGACAGTGTTCTGAATAAAGGCCCTTTCAGAGTTTGTGCATTTGTGCTCTAGAAGCTCTGTTATGCCTCAATAACTTATTTTTTTGCCCAAAAAGAAAAGGCTTCATTAGTGTCATGGTTAAAGCTCAGAGTTGCAGGAAAACGTCTGCAAGCCAAAAATAGACGACCTACACAGTGTTTCTGTGCTGCAGATGGTTTAATTTACGCTGCTTTAAGTGGGCTCAAGAGATGGTAAATCAGTCAATTAATCAGTCTTCCCTTTATTGCAAATCAATAAACAAGTTAAAATCTGCGAGGTAGCCTGTGCAGCCTCTTTGGGCAACTGTTTAAAAGCTTAAAGGGTTTTCAATTTGCAGTCCAAAACGTCAAATCATGTCTTGTTCATGTCTTGTTCATGTCAAATTTCAGCAAGATTTACAACAGTAATCATTATTTGTATAAAACCCAGCATGTTTTCACACTTGAAAGTCCAGACCAAGGTTTGTGTTTTTGTCACATTTGTAAACATATGCAAATGGACTAACGTACTTTTTATGACAAACCGACGTCATATCGTCATCAAGAATGTGAGCTGAGTGTCTTTGTACTGTACATTGATTGGTTAATTGGTTTGTGTAAAGTCTTCTGACCAAAGGTTCTTAAGGGATGTGGTCTCCTCTTTCCTCCATGTAGTTCTTCAGCTCATTTTTTGTTTTGGTAACAGTTACTTATTTTTCCATTTTCCGGATAGCCTGCTGTAACTTGTCACTGGTACGAAGGTCCGTAGGTCCGAACCTTTGTTGTCACACTTGACATGAACTGAACTGTGGTTCAGTTTGATCTGCACAAAGACCACCTCTTCTGGTCAGACCAATTGTCCGTTGGGTCCGGACCTTGGACCAGGGAGGTTTCACACCTGCTATTTTGGTTGGGATCAAACTAAAAAAGTCAGAAAGTCCGGATCAAATGAGGCAGGTGTGAAAGTGTGCTCAGCGTTCTGTATACAGTTACATGGATTAAAGGGGGTGGCAATGACACGAATTCAATATTACAATCTGTCAAGTAACACACATTTTATTGGGAATCCATTTAAATGACCACTGCTGGGTCCCTGTGGCTTAAAATAAAAAATATTTTAATAACAGTAACTGTCCTCATGAGAAACTACATTTCAACCACCACATTAACGAGGCTGAGCTCACGGCGGATTCATTAGTATATTTATCAGTACTTTTGTACTGTGTGTTGTAATAATTCACTGTAATTACAATTGCAGCCTCTTGAGAACATGAATCCTTGTCCAAACAAAACCAACGTCCCCCCTCTTTCCTCCTCAGACATTTGCATATCTTTATAATGCAGCTCTCGAAAGTTCTCACAACTTTTTTCAAAGATTGTAAATGTTCCCCCCTGAGAGTTTCGGCAGATGGTTACACTGTGAACATGCAGTAAAATCTCTGGACTTGTGCCGTCGGTTCATCTGCGTGTTTTTAAAAAGCAGCCTGTTTCAGGAGGACAGAAAATATCCCGTTCTGTTGCAAACTTCTCCTCTTTTCCTCTTTTTGTGAGCGAGGAGAAGAATCGCTCGGTGGAAATCACTTACAACAAAATTACTTGAGTGTTTATGTCATATATTTGCTCTGACTTTGCTCCAAATAGTTGATCTCTTTTATAGTCTCGGGTTTTGTGGGATTTTTGACCTTTAATAACTTCAGTCTGCCCCCCAGATCCATTCCTGGTTATATAGTTATCCTTGAATCTTCGGTGTAAATTCTCTTTTCTTCGCAGCCCCACGTTTTTGTGTTTCCTGGCAAAGGGTTTTATCGGAGGGAAGTAGGATGATGGATAAGGTCTATTCCCAGGATCCCCTGCCCAGGGAAGGTATCATCAGTGTCAGACTTTGATAGCAACTCAAGGTGATGGGTGTCAAGGTCTGAAGCTGCAGCAGCAGCAGGAGGAAGGAAGGAAGTGTGGGATCAGAGCAATAATGGATCTCTGATCATGACTCAGTCTGCCTGTGGCCTCTCTTCGTGGACAGATATGGCTTTGTTGTGGACTCTGAAAGAGCAGGGAGATTTTTCAAGACTCCTCTGTGTATAATTAAACCAAGAAATTGACACTTTAATTCAGACATGCAGGAGGTCTGGTGTCTCACCCAAGGACACTTTGACAGTTTCTACTGATTGATGCAACGCTGTCGGAAACAGAAGCTGACGTGAACCTGCGACTTGCGGCGTAAAAGTTCTGCAGAAACACACAGTCTGCAACCAGCAACAAAATCATTTGCTCGTTTTTGTTAGTAAAAAAAAACTCAACTAACCTCTGTATCCATGTTAGCAGAGACAAATGTAGCCTAACAACATTTAAAAGACTGAAAGATTCAAATTGCATGATTAAAAATCTGAGAAAAACTGAAGCAGCATTTCTTTTTGTTGAGTAAAACCAAATTAAAACCAACAAAAATCCAATTACTCGTATTTGACTAAAAAATATTATGCACATTTTCCTACAAAATCAGGTGCCAACATTAAAACCGCCCAGCAAGAAGTGGTTGTATGCTAGCTAACCATTGGCTTTAAGTTATCAGGTGCATGAGCTCGTTTCGGGAAAAAATTCTGTTGGTGTAAAGGAAAAGGTCCACATCCGCTCTGTAAATGTTCCTCCTGCGAAGGGAACCTGATGTGACCGAAATGGAAGTGAAGAAGAGAAAATCTCCTGACTGTGTTCATGTGAACTGGAAGCTACATGAGGCTTCAGCAGTCGGAGTAAATCAAATCAATCCCAGTTTCTTCAGAAGTGAGACTGTTTTGTGCTCGATTCACTCATGAACACAGTCGCTGCATCTTTCCTCGATGGCAGAAACACTGAACGGCGACAAAAAGGGAATTTTACACTAAAACAATCTACATGAATTATTTATAAGATACAAACTTGGTTTGAGTGAGTGAGACTGTCGAAGCCTCAAATCAACTCTCCATCTTCACCAAAGAGTTCGGCAGAGTGAAACTGATAAGCAGATAACTTTTAATCCAACATGGACATGAATGTGTGTTTTGAACCTTTGCTTTATGATTTTAAACAGACGAGGACAGTCAATGTAACTGCTTGTGAATGAGCTCTCGAGTCGATGCTGACACAATTATAAACTGTTTTCTTGGTGTACAAACTTAAAACAGCAGTTAAGGCATCAATTTCTACAACAAACTCGTTCAATTTGATTCAGCAACTGTTTTCGTGGCTGTGAGTGAATATTGAACCACAGTTTTTAAGTCAATGAGGACAAAATGTCTGTAAAACGCTGGGAAAAAAGATTAAAGTATAAACATTTACAGTTCCATGACAACTGAGTAAACTCCATCAGATGATGAAGATTATGTGCTGTGATGAGAAGCCTCAGACTAAATGGACCCTGCGGTAAAAGTGTTTCCTGCCAAATGTATTGTTTTCTCAAAAGGACACGTCTTTCCTCCATCATGTTTCTGATGCTTGTTTCTTCAGCTTGTGTTTATTTGAACGGTGGCCGACGTCCGAACGGAGAAAGTTCAACAACTGGTCCGATGCAACAAATTGCATCCAGAAGATAAACTAATCAGCTCGTATTTAATTTGCAATTAAACCCCGAGATGGGCTTTTGTTGAAAGCAGATGTTTGAGAAAACGTGAAGAGTTCAGCAGCGTCGGGAGCCGGAGTCATCACCCTTCAGAGTCTGTTTCAGTTTGTCTTTCAGCTGCAGCAAATAATTATCAAACACGAGGTGAATTAG
>JAQNCA010000007.1:3239152-3249996 GCA_029783725.1 Acanthurus tractus | reverse complement strand
CACACACACACACACACACACAGATACACACTTGGACGTTTGCCTCCGGTTGGATTACTGATGCCTGATGCGATGGCCGCTTGTCAGAGTCGGCGTTCGTCTTCAGAAGGCCTCATTTATTTGGAGGAGACTTTTTTTTTTGCAGACACGCTCCCTCATGTGGAACAGTGAATATGAGATATGAAGAAGAAAAAAACCCGTCTGCTCGGAGACTTTCGGCCGCGGCGAGATCAAACGACGGGGGGAAAAAAAAACGATGAGGAAGAAGACGAGGAGGAGGAGAGGAACATGTTGGAAGTCTTTTCCAGATGACAGCTGGCTCGTCTTCAGCTCCGCGGTCAGTGAACGCCTCATCCTCACTGTTTTCATTTGCTGCTTTTAACTCCACCCTTCATGTGTGTGATCCTTGATCTTCGCCCTCCGTGGCTGCAGGCCTCGCCGCTGAAGCGTGACCCGACCTGCCGCCGTTGATTTAAGGTCACTCCGCATCACGACGGTGACCTTTTTTCCTTCTTTGTTTTCCAGATTTCAGTCATCTGTCCTCCAGAAGTTCTCATCTGGGGTTAAATATTCAACGTGAAACTGCTTTTGGGTTTTTCTCGGCTTCAAACGCCTTCGACGCTCCGCTTTTATGAAGGTTTTTTTTACATCTCGCAGCTCTTTAAAGGCTCTGCTGTCGCGGAGATGAAGGATTATGAGCAGAAACCCCTCGGAGGTCAGAGCCACTTGACTTTCCTCGACGCTCCTCGATGGTATCTGAGGAAGGTAACGCACACAGCTTCCCTTTAAAGAGCTGAGGAGGTGGAAGTGAAGTGGAAGCTTGGATGATTGCCCGTCCTGAGCAGATAAAGCCCCCCCCCTCTCGTCAGCCGCCGTGACCTCTCGTCCGATCGTCAACCTCGAACAAACCGGTAGCTCGCATTGTTCACGGAACAAGAGCGGCGCTCTGATCCGATCTGATAACCGGTCGATTGGATAAAAGCCATCGAGCCGCGGCAGAAAGCTCCTCGGTGCACTCGGGGGCCCTCGGCGGGGGTCCACGAGGTCCCCCCCCCCCCCAACATCAATATCGTTTAAGGGCCTCAGACGGTGTAACAGGAGTCCTGCGAGCTGTGCTGTTGTGCCCGTTACAAGAGCCAGCCGGCCAAGAATCTGCCAGCAGGGCCGCAGCCGTGATGGATGACGAGGCGGGCGAAGGTTGTTTTTTTTTTTTTTTTTTATTGAGGCTTGTCGCCGTGACGAGCAGGATGAATGAATGAATGAATGAATGAACGAGATCTGTGGGCATCCGTCACCCTCCGCTCCCGCTTTTTTCATCATTAATATTATTATTACTCCGTTCACGCACGGCCGTGATGTTTGTTCAATTTCTTCCGCCATCAATTCTGCAAAACTTGGCTGCTAAAGCTGTGAGTTATGCAACACTTGGACACACACACACACACACACACACACACACACACACACACACACGAGGAAAAATGATGGCGGCTAATCAACACGAGTGAGTCGAGGATATTTACAACCTCACTCGGCTCTCTGGAAGACTTTTCCACTCGTGGATGGAGGAAGCAGATGGAAACATACGAACACGTTTCTGCTGCGTCTCTTAAAGAACTAAATGATGCGTTCAAGCACAGTTTGATGATATTTACATCCAGTGATTAAGAGGCTTTTTCATGTCTTATCTGTTTGTGTCGCATTTGAAAAGGAAAGTCAGCAGGGTTTGATCATTAGAAAGCAGAAAAATGTGTCGTAATGTGGTTCGTTTATGGATTTTTGGGGTTTTTTTGTTCATTCTGCTTCATGTTTCGTGTGCAGTTCAGGTGCAGCCGATGCTTCTGCAGCTTTTCCTTCCTTTTCTCAGCAAAATCTGTCTTTTTTAATGTGCAGAAAGTGTTTTTTATCTTATTGTAAAAACTTTAGTCTAAATTTTTAACATTATTTTTAAAATAAAGCTCATGTTTGTTTTCAGTTAAAGTAGCAGTTCAACAGTGTAGAAAAACTCTTTTATTCAGCAGTTTACATAATGCAAAGAGATATTATTAACAAAATGTGCTTAAAATGTATTTTATTCATAAGAAAATACTGATGCATCAATCACAGATTATTGTTTAACATCTTCAGAGGTTTTTAAAGTAAATTTGAGAGGCTGTGAGATGATTAATGTGGTAAAAAGGTGGAAAAACAAAGTAACATTACACATATTTTTAAAGATTTGGGGGATTTTTCAATCTCTGCTTATATATATATAACCTAAATTATATTCATGTATGGAGGCATCTGAGTCACATCGAGGGTCCAGAAAGGTTGTTAACTCTGCATGAAGTTTGAGTATTTAGTACTTAGTTACCTTCCACCGCTGGCATTACAACCCCAGCATCAGCCGACCTTCTCAGAGTTTAGAAAACGGACATTATTCTTCCTTTCTCTTTTATTTTGGTGAAGTTTGCTTTGTTTTCCGAGTCGTTTCTTGTCGCAGCGATGCAGAGAAACAGGAATCATGAGGGAAATAAATTGCGGCCAAAGTCACCGAACAAACACAAAACCTCCTTTTAAAGTTTCTGTGTGTTTCTGCGTCACGTTAACGAAGCGGCTCTGTTGGTGAAACCGTCCACAGATGAAAACCGGCCACACGCTCGCATATTATTTCATTTTTCTGGTCCGAGGCAGAAGCTTTTTTTTTTCCGCCAGAGGGGAACTAATATTTAGCGGAAACTAATTTTGACAGCCGGCAGGAAGCTGCTGCTCGACGCCGGCGGTTTCAAACACGAATACAAAACGTTCACGTCGAGAAAACACCGTTTATTTCTGAACCGTTTCCGCTGATGCAGATCTGCAGCAGCGTTGTGTTTCCTCCGTCTGCGTTCATGCACATGTGGCGAGAACATGCAGTCGTGCATTTGTCAAGGATTTTTTCTGTCTCATCCTGACATTTGTGTTTCGAAGCAGCCGACCGACTCATCCGGCTCAGCGTTCCCGCTGCTGCAACCGTTCCTGAACAGGAACTGCTGAGATTCTCACCTCCCCCCCAGTTCTCAGTAAATCCTCCAACCGGAGTCATGTCACACTGATCCCCGGCCCCGTCATTAGGGGCCCATCGAGAGCGGCTAGCATGTTCGGCTTCGCTCGGCTGGATGATTCCCATTTATCCTCGACCCTCCCGCTCTCTTCCCAGACAGGAGCTGCCAGGTCGGTGTGTTTGCCTGTCTTCCCGACTTGTTAGAAGCTTCTGTCAGCCTTGTTACTGAGCCTGCTGATCCGTGGCCATAAACCTGTGCAAAGGTGGAGAGGCATTAACGAAAGCGGGGCTTTGCACAGCTGTCCGACGAGTGGCCGGCAGCCCAACATCTCCCTTTAAAAAAAAAACAAAACACCAAACTGCAGATACTTTTCATTGCTGACGTCGTTAGCAAACAAAAAAACAAACAAAAAAACGTCTAAAACAGGTCAACAAACCAGCGTTTCCTCGCCGCTGGAGTCCAGCCGCTGAAGTTTAAAAAGCTGACTTGCACACTCAGACAGATGCTCCGTCTGTCTCATTTACAATATTGGATTGTATCTGAATCATTTTGTGTAATGACCCCAAAGTAATGGTTTATGTCTACATCGCTCAGTAAAAGCAATGAACTGGTACCGTTTCCGAGCCCTGTAATCTCCCACTGTCCTCCAGTGCTGGCGTTTATGGCTTCCAGGTCTGCTGCCTTTAATATCCTGGTTTGTTAAAGCAGTGCATTTCACTGCTGGCTACGCGCTGATTTGTTTCCAAACGCTCGCTGTAATTACCCCGCATGGACTCTCGCTCCTGTTTGTGATGTTCACCAAACAAAAAAACACAACAAATGCACCCAAGGAGACGATGCGTTCGAGGCCGCTGGGAAATCTGCACAGGATCAACACCATTAATTACAAACAGTTGAATCCGGTTTTGGAAACGGAGTGTAAGGTCGGTACATGTTAAGCACACGCCGCACATGTGACTTTGATGCTTAATGAGCCTTTTAAAAAAGAGCAAAAAACACGATTGTTTTTCAAAAGTATCTCGTGTGTTGTTTGTATTTATTCATGAGCTTCTTTTTTTTAACTTTATCTGTTTGTTTGAACCCGTCTGGAGTGTTTTTTTCTCTTTTACGTCTTTTTTCTGTCGCCTCTGCACGCAGTTTTTTTTTTTCTCGTCTCTTTGCTTTGTGACTTTTGCTAACAGCCGGTAATGTTTGCAAACACGTTGTTTTTTTCCCTGTTTATTACCTCGTCTCCTCCCGGCGGGGATGGGACACCTTTCGCCGACACCTGGTCTGCAAGACGGCGGTGAAAAAAAAATCTGTCAGAAGTCATGTGACGCGGCGGCAGCATTGTTTCCAAAACACTGAGTGTGTGTTGTGAAGAATGCAGAAAAGCTATGATTTAAAGAAAAGGAGATATGTAAGCGCCGCACTGTGTTTCTTGTCCCTCGGCCCCCTGGGTAATATCCCTGCTGGCCCTCATTCTTAATGTTCTTGTCTCTGAGAAACACAGAGGGACAGAAATAGAAAAGAGGGGAGGACGGGGAGAAACCGGAGAGTTGACGGGGGAGACGGATTAAAAGGTGACGCCGGGGGTGAGAAAGAAACAGAGGAGCCGCGAGACGGAGGAAGGAGAGTGTTGAGGGAAAGCAGACAAGATTAATTAACTTATTTTCTACAACAGATTCTTATTAAAGTTGCTGTCGGCGCCGCTGAACCACTCAGCGACTCGCAGGAACTAAACTCCGGGAAGTTTTTCACTGTCATTTTTATTCAGGAAATAACAGACGGACCGCTTTGAAAAAAATGACTGATATGAAAGTGGAAAATTAGCATTTGAGGAACCTGCTGAAGGAAAAGTAAAAAAGTAACTAGTTTGTTAAGTATTCAAAGTGAAAGTAACTTTCAAGATTCTGTTAAGTTATAAGTTTTGTTTTTTATTTAAAAGCAAAACATAATTAGTAAAGCTGTTAAGTGATTAAACAAATAATAATCTAATTAATTACATGTTAGCTGTGATTAGCTGTGAATGCTAACAGTAAAGGCTCCGCTAACTGCCTGTCCTTCACCACCCAAATGGATCTGATGTTCATTGGAAACCATTTTGCCAGAGAGTCAGTTAATCGGTCACAAGTTTCTCAGTTTTTGTGTCTGAACGTCCAGTCGAGTGTCGCTTGCTAGCTGGCTAGCGTTAGCATTGAGTGTTGTGCTAGCTTACTAAGCTTGCTGCTAAGTGCTTTGCATCGAGGTGTTATTTCAGGCTAGAAGTCCTCCGATTGTACGAAAATTCAGTGCTACTGATGTTGTGCAGAACATTTCCGTCTGAATGTTTTCCAAAATGTAAATGTTACCATCATCAGGCCAAGCAGAGGCTTCTGATCTGCCTCAAAAGGTCAAAGGGCACATGAAGCACAAATAATCAGGCTCATTTTTTAAGTTAATTGTGTTATTTTGACGGCCCTTATAATTAGCAAAACATCCAACATTGACTTTCCACAGAAAACACTAAACAAAGCTAACGTTAGCTTGAAAACTGCAGTGTTTCATAATGAAACTTCATTATGTAGCTGTTGCATTTTCTGGATTTGGGTGTAAAAAGAGTGGCCAGATGTTGCCAGATGTTGTTGCAGGAAGCTGCCACTCGTTCCAGGTTTGCTTCGTCCTCATTGCATCATGACCAAGAGCCGGTTGGTGCTTGTTTTCCTTCAGAAACCTGCAGTCGATGTGCTGCTGGTTCAGTTCTGCATTCGTAGAAAACTGGTTGTAATAAAAGAGTAAAAAACAAAGTAGATTACTCCAGTGCAGATTAGATGTACGATCTGAAAACGGAAAGCACTTGTTCCTCCTCCTCTGTGACTCAGCCTGCACACACACACACACACACACACACACACACACAGGCGGCCGTCCAGTGTTTGCCGGCTGGTTTTTCTTTGATGGCTGCAGAGCTGCTATCTGTTGCTACGCTGCTGCAGAGGGCGGCTGATAGCCAAATGGCAGGTGGGTCTGTAAACACAACAAGGCCGGGAGTGATTCAGTGCAGCAGGCGTTCCTCCAGGACTGTAATGCAGAAGAGCGATGAAGAAGAAGAAGAAGAAGAGGAGGAGGAGGAGGAGGAGTGTGTGTGTGTGTGTGGGGTGAGAGGCCGGCTGCCAGAAGACAGCCGATGAAAGATTGATCAAGGAGGCCGATGTCTTTTCCAAGGTGTGATCTCGCTTCTGAAGGAGGAAGTGACCTCATCCTCACCTTCTCACCTCGCTCACTACAGCTCTCCACTCTCACTCCTTCTTTTCTCCTTTTTATTTATTTCCTCTCTCTCTCTCTCTCTCTCTCTCTCTCTCTCTCTCTCTTTCTTGCGCTCTCTCGGATCTCGGGAAGGCGAGCTGAGGCAGCAGGAAGTCTCAGATTAGGGAAGTGAACCACTGTCTGTTTTCCGTCCCCGGCGGACGCTTCTGACGCTCCGATGCTTCTCCCGCAGCACTTTTTTCAAACATTTCGCTCCCCTCAGAATATTTTGGTGAGTGCTTATTCCCCTCGCCTTTTATTATTATTATTTTTAATTTTTTTTCCGCGGTTCAGAGCCGTCCCGGTGGCCCCGCTGAGGCTTTTTAAACATTTGTAGAACTCCATTATGTCTGTCAGCATCATCAAACACGACGGCAACAACGCCTCTGGGCCTCCGTCTTCACCTTCCCTCATATTTACAGCAGCATCACTTGATCTTTAACGTCTTTCTTCATCCTCCCTCCTTCACAGAAAAAAAAGGGTTTGATGCCGCTTTGACAAAAAACCTCTCTGACACTTAAAAAGGCATCTCCCCACCGTTCCCCTCACACACACACACACACACACTCCTAACAGCGAGCAGGGGTAGTTAGCTATAAGTGCTAATTTCACATAATTGATTTCCCTCTCAATTCCATTTAACAGAATATAAAAAGGCTTAATTGGAGCTCTGTGTCATTCTGCCCAGTGTTTTTCACTTTCCATTATGTCCTCTGCTGCAGGCCTTCAGGGGGGGGGGAGGGAAAAAAAAAGTGTCTGCTTCAAAAAGGGATTTCATGAAATGTTTAGCATAGCAGCAGCAGCAGCAGCTCCGCAGGTTCACATGCAGGTTTTTCAGAGTTTGCATGTTCCTCTCTGCAGGCGTCTCTGGAGCTGCAGCGTCAACCACCGCCTCGCTGCTTCTCTTTAAGGGCCGACAAGGTGCCTTTAATCAAAGCACTTAGCGGAAAAATTACCCCTCGCTGTTCGAAATCATCAGTGATTTTCGGTGGGGGATTCCTGGAAATAATTTGTTCAAATCTTGTGCTCACTTCTGGCTCATTTTCCTCCATTTTAGCGATTGATTTCAGCTTTTTTTTTTTTTACCGCAATGCAATTCAACATCCTGCAGCAGACTCGTCTGGACGTGCAACTTCCAGAAAATGGCAGAAATGTCATTGTTTTCAACAACAGAGCAGGTTTCTGCATGTCAAGAGTGGAATAATCTCAACACGTGCGTCCTGTTTCTGCGTTTTAATCCGGTTTGCACGCAGAAATGCATGTAACCGAGCTGCTGCAGCTGATGAAGCTGTGGATTTTCACTCATAAAAGTTATTTTCCGCAGCTGTTTGAAAGTCTCTGCAGACCCGGTCACCTCTCGTTCGCTGCTCAGAGAAAAGGTTGCGTGGTGGAATATTTGCCTTGTTAAATCATCTCTTGTGTACATGTGCTGAGGCCGCGGCCGCTACAGGAAATTGCTAAGCATCAACAAAAAAAAAAAAAAAAAAACTGCTCTCAATTTAAATGCAAAGAAGGGCTTCTGTCCGCCTACGAGCGGTGCGTTCGCTGTCACACATGCATGTATATTAGGCGTCTGAAAATCGGTTATTCATTGCTGATTTGATGCTACATGTGCTCGGTCATACATGATCATATTTGAACACTGACACGAGGGTGTAAAGTTCACTCAGACGAGCAAACACGCGTGTGGACATGCCCCCCAAAGGTACACACACACACACACACACTCACAGCAAACACACACACTTAACAAACATCTATTACACGCTCTGTAAGTTACAGACACAAAAACACGTCACAAAGGAGGAGCAGTCTGACATTTGCTGCAGTGTGTTTTCATTTGCATCCTGCAAGAGCTTCACACCGTCGTGTGAGACGTTCGCTGCAAATTTACTGTCTTTCTTTCTGTCACACGAGCAGAAAGTTTGCAATGAGATTCATCTGATAAGTGAATTAAATTAAATTCTTTTGTTTTTTGCTCCAAAAACGAACACTTTGCACAAGTTTTTGTTTCCATGATGTGTTTATTTCAGAAACTTTGCGCGACTCTTTTGATCGTCGGGCCTCCGGATGTGCGAGTGTGTGGAGTCCTGGATCCACGTCGGTGTGTGAAGGATCTTCATACCTGAGTTACTCAGACGCTCAGCTGTTTCTCTGAGAAAACATTGGAATCAGAGGATGTTTCCGTGTTTTATGTGTTTGCATCGTTGAGCAGAAACTCAGCTCACTTCATGTTTGGATTTGAGTTTCTGCAGATTTTGCATCAAACAACAGAAGATCACATTCACTTCATTCATTCTGCAGCTCCAGGTGTCGTCACGTCCTCGTGGGATGAATCTGATTCCCTCGTTCGATCAGTTTCTAACATGTGTTGCAATTATAATTCAATAATTTGTGCAAACAGTTAACAGTTATGGAATAACAAAGCGTGTTTCTGGATCGGAGCCGTTAGCGAGTGAACGCTGCACATTTGTCAGATTTAATTGATCGTGCTGATGAACGCAGCCTGACATTCAGCTGAAAGGGAGAGATGATTCATTGAACGATGAACTTTGGTGATTGAAATTTGGATTTCTGAATCGTCGAGGCCTCACCTGGCGGCCAGGAAGCCAGGAGCAGCACGGAGAGCTGAACAGCGGATTTAACATGAACACAGTCTGAAAGCAGCTTCCAGATACGAGCTCACATTTCTTTCCACGTGCAAACTGAAATGCACATTTTCTGTCGTGCATAAAGAGGAAAACAGGGAATAAAACATGCAAAAAACCCAGCAATTTCAATGTAAATGAATCGTTTTAACAAACGCTCAGGTAGCTTTCATGGAAAGACGTTATCAGCTGATCAATCCTGGGATTAGATCACAGACGTCGGCGCTTGTTCGTCCCGTGTCATCGAGACGCTGCATCACAAGTTTTGTCTCAAACTGTTGACCAACAAGCTGCTCTCAGTTCAGTTGTTACTGTGTTGGATGATGATGTTTCTGTCATGTGGAACAAAGAAGTCAGTTAAACCTCCTTCTGTTAATCCGATACGTGTCTCCACTCGAGTCATGGCGAGATTTTTATCACCTTTAATCTCTTAATCTGACTAACTGAACTGAACCATCTGACTTCTTCTTCTTCTCTTCACACTCAGCTGTGCAGTTTTCAGTAGCATCAGTCTCACGATGACTCACCTGCAGTCAGACGGACCTTTGTGTTAGAAGTTCAGAACAGAAAGTGTCAAAAACACAAAAAACAAATAAAAGGAGTGAGTTTGACTTCTGCAAGCTGGATAACGAAGCGAAGCTCTGCAGGTTTTTATGCTGGACGTGCAGGTCAGCTGGAGAAGTGCTGAGTCACCTGAAGGACAGGTGATGGATGGAGGAACATGTGGAAACTCAGAAGAACCTCTGGAGATGATGCATGCAGTGTTTGTTTCATCTTGTAGGAAGTAATAGGATTCTTTCTTTATATGGAAGGAATCATTTTTGATTCATTATGGATTTACTGTGATTGACACCAGACGGCAGCGTCCATGTTGGAGAAACTTGGAGATTCTCATCCATCGTTGGCTTAAACTCAGTCAGCTTCCACGTGGTCTCAAACATCCTTCCTGCTCAGGAGAGAATGCAGACGTACTTGTAATCTGTAATGCTCATAAGTTACATGTGAAATATGCAGATGTTCAAATCAGTGCAGAAATATTATCAACACTTTTGACGGCGACTGAGCTGCAAAGTTCACGTTTTGTCTTTTGCAAAGTAACTTTTCACTGCAGCAGTCAGACAAATGTAATCGAGTACATAAAGTACAGCGTAGTTACATCCCAGCCTTGGTTTTCATTAGTTTGTCTCTGGCTGCAGATCTTCTCTTCATCTCCTCACACTCGTCCTGCAGAAGATACATTTCCTCTTCCCGTCTCTGTTTCCATGCCTCTGTCTCTCTCTGCAGCATCACCGTGGTTACGTGTATCTCATCTATTCATATCTGAGTGTAAAGATGGCGGCGGCGGCGGCGGCGGCGGCGGCGGCGGCGTGCAGAGTGCACTCCAGGTCTGCAGACGCTTTGTTCCCTCTGTATCTCCTCCGTCTTCTGCGGCGGCTTCCTGAATGTCCGAGGTCACAGAAGCGCCGCGTCCTCGCTCCTCCGTCCCTGAGCTCCTACAAACTCTCTCTTTTTCTTTCACCGCTGTTCTTCAATGCTTCCCTCCATCATCATCATCATCTCTCTCTCTCTCTTCCTGCTGAAGTTACATTATCTGGCTCTTCTCTCCTTTCTGTTTCACACTCTGATGCTCATTATCTTCTTCTGTCGATTTATATTCTGCAAATTTCCTCCTCGCTCTCGACACAAAGGCTCAGGATATTAGCTCTGTCTTCCTGTCCAACTCTGTCTTTTACTTTCTCTCTCTCTCTTTCTCTTCTCGTTTGGTTTTAAAAGCAGCTGCTCAGCCCTTTTTTGTGGCTTTTAACTACAAAAACAACAAAGAAAAACCTTCTTCAGGTCTTCTGTCGCAGGTTTGATCTCACAGGTTGAAGGTTTTCGCTGCGATGATCTGAGTCTGCGATGTGTTTTT
>JAQNCA010000007.1:3197247-3209489 GCA_029783725.1 Acanthurus tractus | reverse complement strand
TCTCGAATTTTAACAATCTAACCAGTAACATCACTTAAGTTCAGACTGTAAGGACTTTGACTGCTCTTACTTCTTGTATGAAGTTGGTTTAGATTTGCTAAATTGTACTTTTATACTTTATGGTCAGATGCTTTAGCTAGGAAACCCATGTGCTAATGCTAATGCTAACTCCTGAGCTTCTGAGGTCGACTACGACACGTGACATCAACGTAGTTCTGCTATTGGCTCAGAGAACCTTCGGCCACATCAGTAAAGAGGCCGTACCAAATGTAAATATTATGATCATTTCGGACCCATCAAAATTTCATAAAATAATTATTTTACCTCTATAATTTTATTTCAAGAAAATATAGACTTTCATTCTGCACCTTTCTTGAAATTTCGTGGCTGTATAATTTTTAAAAATTATTTGTTTGCATGCGATTGTTGTCTATATGAACTTTAAGTAACTGATTGCTGTTTGCACAGAAAACAAGGTCAGCGATACCTTTATTTTGTTGTTCATGTTGAAATCCTTCTTGGTAATTGGCTCAATATAAACCAACATTAGGAAAGAACATCATGACAGATATGACTCAATCGGAGAGAGCGTGGGTTTCTGCATTATCTTTTCTTCAGTGTTCACTTCTTAACCCTGAAATTTTTAAATATAAAACACAGTCAGCAGAGTTTTCAAAACCCTTCATTTTAAAGATTTTGAAAGACAGCAGTTGTGCAGATAACAGGCTTAAACATGGCTGAAGTTCTGTGATCAAAAGCATAGCAGCTCTTCTTTTGAAAAGCTGACATTGCAGAGATTCAAGGTTATCGCCTGACAGCGATAACATATACTGCCCACTGACCTCTGACCTCATAGCCCTTAACGTCATTTATCCTTCCACCAACTCAAAGACAAACGTAAAGGCCTCCCCTCACTACTGAGTGGAAGTAATCTCCTTGAAATATGGTCAGAAATGCAGCCGAACGCTGAAACGTTATGAGAAATGTTGAGTTCATCTGCAAAGTCAAGAGTGATCTCCATTTTTTATCCACACACAAACACTGCAGCTTGTGATGGAGCTGCTCCCGTTGGAAATCGCTGCAGATTTAGGAGCAATAAAGGCTTTATGATCAGCGAGAAACCAGTGAAGAAATGGTTTCAAGGCCTCGCAGCAGCTGATTTGTTCCTCACCAACATTACTTCCCAATGAGAACTGAGCCTGTGGTGCCAAATATGAACTTACAGGCCCCAAACTGTATTTAACCTGATGAAAAATTCATGTATCTTAAGCTCCTTTGATATATCTGTCCCCACAGTATTAATCTGTGTGAAAAAAAAAAGTTATATCTTCTTACTGTACTGTGTCAACTCGACACTTTGGCATCGAACATGATTCTTCGGATTTTATGCAGCTAACTGTACTTTTACTGCCAAAGTTCTTTCCCTCATTAGGCACTTATTTCCACATTATAATATCATTTGAGTGAAAAAAAACACACATTGGACTTAGAAAAGTAAAAATATCTTGTTTTGTATGTTTTTATTTGTTTGGTTTTTTTATTTTTCGTGGTCGAGTGTCGTGGCTCTGCATTCTTTATCCTCAGGGTTGAATATCATCGCTGCCATTTTCTAAACTTAAGATATGTAAAATAGGCTTAAATATTTAAAGTTTTAGGATGGTGCGATATTAAAACACCTCATTTTGCTATTTTTTAAATGCATGTCTACTGTCAAACCAATGGCCCCAAAGAAACCTACCTACTGAATGTATTTATGCATGTTGAAATCCCTTAGAAAGGAAAATCTATAATAAGATCTTAATTATGTGGTAAGGTGTCTAATGTGCATAAAGTAAACACCTAAAAGAATGTAAAAAAGTCTTAAAAACCTAGAAAAATCTGCCTGTCTTTCTCTGTTATTGGTTTGCAGCAGTTGTGGTTAAGTAGAGACGTAAGATATGTAATAAATGTCTTTAAATGAATATTTAAATGTGGTCGATGTGGCTTCCAATCATCTTCACCACAGGAGAAAAATGCACTGCACTTTTTTCTTTAACTAGATTGAATATTAGATTAGCTTGGAATGATGTGATAAGCCAACAAGCAGCCTCTTAGCTAACCAGATCTGTATTAAATACAGAGTCTATAAGTAGTTTAAGCAAATGTGTGTAAATATAAGAGGCGATTTCTGAATCACGAAGTAGAAATGTTGAAGCGAGCATTTGACAGTGTGATGATTTCATAGAAAGCAAAAATAAACAGTTTTTATGTTTAAGTTCAACCACTTTAAGTGTGTGTAGAAAAAATAAAGTGAATTTTATTTATTGACAAAGTTATATAATAATCGTGTTTTACTGCAGCTGCGGGCAATGACTGTCCTTCGTGGTGTGTTCAACAATGCTCAGACATCTAAATATCAATTGTAAAGTGCCAGGAAGCATCTTTCCAACAATGAAATCTGTACAAATAATGTACTTGAGGAAATGATAACACATTCTTGCTGTAAAGAAGGTTGTTGTGTAGCCGTGAATCAAGTCTCAAATATCTGCGTGTCCTTCAAAACACTGCCAAGAAAAACCAGCCGAGCATCCAAACAATCTCAGCTTGCAAACCTGCATTTCTTCACAGTGAGACGAGTCCAAACACTATAGTTCGACATTAATGTAAAATATGCCTGTTGTGTGGTAAATGGACTCAGACAAACAGCCACCAGTTTGGTCTTTTAATGCATTTATTGTGCATCAACTCTCTTTATGGTATAAAACTCCTCTAAAATAAAATCTATTCGCTCTCAAGGTGACGTCTACCGCAGCAGTTGTCGATTTTTAATTGTACACAAATCTGCTTCAGGGTTCCTGCTGGAACCTTTTTTCAGATAAAACATTTCGTCTCTTTTCTCTCCTAACAACCTCCGAACCCATCTGCATTCAGGAGGTGATGGAGAGCGAAGTTAGGAGCGAGGCAGGCAGAAGGAATGAGCAGTGGCCTTCGTCTTTGAGTGGAATCGATTGCTTGTACAAGTCGAGGGAAATGAGAGAGATCTGACCACCTTTGGATTGGCTGGATTCGCCCTCACGGACTGAATCACAACAAGGGAGGGAGCTTATGATCAGAGCCTGTGTGATGGTGTGAAGCAGGTTTATGTGCACGATGGTGTTTGTTAGAGAAAACCTTTCTAGTCTGTGTTTTTTAAGCATCAAATAACCATCTTCTCATATCTTTTTTTGTGTGTTTTATTATTTTCCAGGGGAGTGAATTACACTGCACTTTGCCGATTTGAGTCATTTCATAGATTTTTATTCACGGCGACGTTCAACTCGCATCAGGAAACATTCGCATCACCGTTTTTATTGCAGTGGCATTAAAGATTTGTGTATGTTTTAACTGCAAAACATCCTCAGATGTTGGATATGAGGAGCTGCTTCAGACATAAACATAAGTTTTGCTTTGTACGCTGAGTCTGACTATCAAGAACGTCCTCTTCAGAAAAACACCATCGAATATGCATTCAAATGTATAAAAAACACCTCTACATTTATACTTTCTAGACATGAGTTTCTTTTATGGTTGTCGAAATAATAACCATCCTTTTCTTGGAGGCAAAGATGGAAGTAGTGTGATGATGATGCAGCACCTCCAAACCTCTTGTGAGAGTGAATCATCAGGCCTTCAAAAGCTTCTGACTTCAGCACCAGAGATTGCAGTTCTTGTATTTGTCTCCTACCATCACACTAACCCTGCATCTGCCGGCGGTCGCAGCTGGTTTCAGGACAGCCATCTTTGCCTCCAACTAGTAATTCTACTTCCCTAAGCTCAACAAAACACAGAGGAGGCAGATTTGAGTTAATACCCCCTTTTTTTTTAGCAACCATCATTTTTCAAAGACCAGGAAAAATGTCATGTCTGTATCTCTGAATCACAACTCTTTGGACTGTTTTCACTTCACTCAGTCTGGGATTCTCTGTTCTTTTATGTTTTGCTGGTTTAAATTTAGTTTTTTAAAGATTAAGATCATAAAGATTGTAGGTCAACGACTCAGCAACAATATCTCCATTAGATTTATCACAGCCTTTGTTTCTTTAGCTTTTGCTTTCTTTCAGTCATCTTTAACAAGCCTAAGTTAACTAGCATAACTAGTTATAGTTAGTCACTTCCTGTCCATCAGGGTTAAACAAAGAAAAGGTGACAGTCACTACTATTCAGTACAGCTTAAAGCAAAATAGGCTACAAAGAACATTTACTTTCTGTTGATTCTGCAGAATGTTTGCACAACCTTGTTATATAAGGATTTGGATCTGTGGTGCTTTTATTTTGAAAGCACGTAAAAGATGCTACATATTTGTAAAGCTTTTTTAAGCTTATCTGTTTAAAGGATGCAGAGATGTTAGGTAAAGTAGATGGTGTCTTTTGTAGCTTTGTAAGATAAACAACTAATATGATGGTGAAATTAAGTAAATTTTGTTATAGTTACATTATTTGAAGGATAATGGAGTTTTCGTTTGTGATCAGTGGTGGGAAAGAAGCTGCAAGCTAAGACTAACTGTAGTCTTAATTGAAAAGCGATTGAATGACTTTTCTCAGGCTGTGGAACTGGTATTTGTATGTGGTTGAGTTACTCGAGTACAGTCTCGGCTTTTCACTCTTAAGAACAGAACTGAGAACAGTCACAAGTGGTGGTTCGAACTGATCTCGAGTACCATTCAAACATGGCTAATGCCAGCAGAGCTCAATTTAAGGAACTATCGGCGCTGAGAGGACTTTCGGCCCTGACCGGGTTAGAAGAGGGGCAGAGATTCAGCCAACGGAGACGAAGGTGGGAGTTAAGGGGGCTGCCGAGGCGGCGTCCCTGGAAAATGGAGGCCATAGATCTGTTTGTTTGGGGATTAGGTCGGGATTAGGCCTCTAATTCCCTTCCCTCGTGTGCATAATTGAAAAACATGTCTGCCCATCGAAGTAAGATGAGAAGCTGTGGAGCGCTTGATTTTTTTTTTTTTTTTTAGAGGAGGGGGTAGGAATCTCCGATGCGGAATGAAGAAGAGGAACTTTAAACAATGAGTTTCAGTCGAACCGATGTCCTGAATTGAATCCTGCTTAGCTGCACTGAGTCCGTCAGTCCCTCCATGTTGCTTTTTGCTTCTTGGTCGTGAGGAGAAAGTCATTGTAGTCTCAAATATTCTCATCTCCTTGGATTCTTTGTGTTTTTTCCTGGCAGTCACATGTATTTTATTCCCTACTGGTTTGCTTCTACAATAAGCCCAAGCGTCTGCTGGGAACATGCACAGTTTTTGATGCGCTACACCTCCCAACATGTGGGCAATCCAATGTAATTGTGCGGCTAATGCGGAGATCCGTACCGATCGGAGCCCCTGAGTCCACTTGAGGTGACAAAAATCCATTGTAATTGTGTTTCGTATCCCTCCGGTCTTTGGATACATCTGGCGCTGAATGATTGCATCGCAGGGTGAATGATGAAGCGAACAGAGATGCATTACTATAAATCTGATCAAATGGAGCCACAGAGCTGCATTAGAGTCCAGCATAAAAGGTATCTCTCATTTGTCAAAATCGCATGTAAAGATCTCCCTTCGTTCTAAAAAAGGGGGTTATATGTTTGAAATGTGGCCATAAATCCACCCGAACCGTCCGGACTTTAGTGAGAAATGTCGGGTTTATCCATGATTCCTCTCTTTTATGTCAGTCCAACTCAAATGCATCCTGGAATCATTGCAGCCTTTTATCTTAACTCCTGACAAATACGCACTGTACGCTTTGATGAGGTCGATTGTGTCGGAGCTCGGCGCAGATTGAGCCGTCACTTTACTCCGACTGCTGAAAGCTCCGCGTAGTCTGATAACAGATACGATTACACTTTGACTTTGACATCCAGATGCTTCTCATCTCAGGGCCAAATACACTCACTCATCTCTGATCTGGAAACGTAAGGACGAGAGATAAACCGCAGATGTATTCTTCAAAACTCCTCCGTTTTGAGAGTTATTTCAGTGACACAAGAAACCCGAGTTCCCGGAAAACTGGAGGCGTGTTGTCAGCAATATTTTAAGAAATGCAAAATTCTGGTTGGGTTAAATAATTAATTTCCTCTACAGACACATTTTAAAGTACAGAAAAGCAAAAATACTCGGCTATGATTTTGCTCAGCATGGTTTTTTTACAACAAAACATTAAAACAAAACTCAGGAAAGGAGGCTGGAGACACATTTATTTTTTTATCACATTCATCTATCAATCTATCAATCACAGGCCTTGTGCCCTGTTCACTGCATCTGATCAGTAAAAGAGGAGTATATATCAACATGGCTGACGGTTTGCTTCAGAGGAAACATGGAGATAATTAACTACAAGAGTGATAAGTGTAGTTAGCATCTTTTACTTGTTAGCGTGGTGTTTGTTAGCTTGTTAGCTTGTAACTGGCAGTTTCTCGGTTAGTGTTTGAATAACTTGTCATTGTCTCTACAAACTATCCCAGATATTTCAAATTTCTTTGACTGCAAATGCTTTTAAATTGTGATGTTCAAAATTAAGTTTGCTTGGTGTGAATCTGACTCTCTGATTTGAGGGAAATCCCCAGACATCGCCCCCTTCAGTGCAGGAATGTGAAAGCACCCATCCAGTGGCCAAGTATGCACTGATACAAGTCCGTATTGTTCAGGCTGGATATTTTAGAGGCTATAATTACAAGAACAACATTATTTTAGATGGAGAGGATCTTTGACACTTCCCTTCTTTCTTTACCGACTATTTTCACGATGCCTCCGAGCTGTCAGCGTCTGCAGCCAAGAGTAAAAGCCTGCTATGAGTTTATGACCAGTGAGTGTATGAATATAAAGTAGGCTGCTGATAAAGAAGAATATGTCTGCCAAGCAAACTTTCCCCGCGTGAAATAAAGGTTAAAAAACACTCGATCAGAATTTGGCTTAAATAGGATTAAATGATCTTTTGATTACTTACGGGAATACCAGACAAGAAGCCATATCGATCACATTATCACCCCACCGGGCCGAGCCGAGACGAGGAAGGAGGCAGTAAGATATTACATCTTTTCTACAGTTAATTATGGAGCTATTAAACACTGCGTTTGTATTTGATCAGGCCTCATTAATTACGTGCATTCTCCACTGGACTGCAGATATTTAATTGAAATGCAGATTTGAAAAAAAAAAGTGAGTTTTTCCGAATGGGAGGAATTTTTTCACCTTTTGAAAGCAGCTGAAAGGCCTGTGATTAGATGAGAACGAGTGATGACCTTTTATGAGTTTTCTCATAAACTAATTAAGATTCATCCTCCAAGGCTGAAAGACTTTCTCTCATCTGGGTGATGCATTCTCGAAAAATGGAAAGGTCGATTAGATTTGACCATTGCTACACTGAAGAGATGAACAGTCGATGCTGTTTTACTCGACTGGCGCTGAAAGAAAAGTAGCTAAGTAGTGTGAATAAAAAGTTATCAAATTTGAAAGGTCAGTCGCTAAAAATACAGCTGAGCCGGGAAGCTTTTTCTATGTTTATGCAGCTAAAGAAGCCAAAAAAGAGTTTGTCATTTCCATAATAAATGTGTAACTTCCAGTTTTACTTTTTATCACAAAATTTCAGAAGTGAATATTGTACATTTTTATTTCTCCTGCTCACTGAATCTTGAAATTTGGTGATTTGGAATTTGAATTTTTCTCATAACTAAAAGATGAAGTGAGAGTTTTGTGTTCAGAAAATTCTCTGACTTCTTAAGTCAAATAACTCATTTGAAGACTGAGCTGGGAAATACTCTTTGACTTTTTAGAGATATGCAGTTCTCAAAGGACCACCACACTACAAACGTATGATAATCTTATAAAATATGAAATTGTGATTCACTCATGTGAGATTAAACTGTCCAGTTAAAATCAGACCCAACACAAAGGTCAACACAGCAGTGCAGCAGAAGAAATGTGTTGCAGAAGCTTTTATGAAATAAATAGACAAAATACAGAAAAGATCATAATAAAAAGGCTCTGAAAAGTACAAATCTGAACAGTGCGTGCATACCTGATGAACGAATATCTGAATATTAAGAAAATAAATGCATCTTGCCGTACATACATTTTAGCAAACTATTGCTAATCCGGCAGGTTTGAGATATCATCAGCATTTATTCTGAGTCATGGTAACTGTCTATGTAGTGAATTTGCACCCTGTATTTACTCTCCTATTCGTTCTGTGTCGATCTTCATAAACTTCTGGAGGAAATATCTTGCTGTTTAGTGGCAACAGTGCCTCCATTTTTAATTATCAACTTGCTAACATATTATATCTATAGTATTTGTTCCTGGCTGGTTAGTTTTCGCCTGATTTTAAAGGTTTTTCACCTAAAACAGCTGCATGTTGTGGCTGGACACAACACCGGTGAGAGCAAAACAATAAAGATAACAATAATCTGTAGGTTTATCAAGAGCTTTAACTTTATAAAAGAAAAGTTGACAAAATAACCAAAGATGAACACATCTTAGGACGCTGTCACACCTTTCCCGTTTGGTCCGGACTTTCTGACTTTTCAGTTTGATCCGAACCAAAATAGCGAAAACCGAAACCTCCCCCAGTCAATAGTCCGGACCAAACGGGCGGATTTTGGTCCGACAAAAGAGGGGGTCTGGGTTTGGATCAAAGTTAATCATGGTTTGGTTTGTGTTCAGTGCGAAAGCAAAGGTTTGGACCTCTGGACCTTCGCGGGGATAAGAGGAGACCAAAATATCTTATTCACATTTGGTTCAAAGACTTTTTAAGGGCCAACAAAAAGAAAATTTGTAAATCTACAATCATTCAACGCACCAACATCAGACACCTTAATGTATAGAGTATAGAGACACACAACCCACGTACTTGATGACCATATGATGTAGGTGTTTGTCATGTAAAGTCCGTTACTTCGTTTGCATTATTGCAGAGTGAAACCGAAACTGTCCGGACCAAATGTATACAGTGTAACAAAAACACGAATCTTGGTCCGGACTTTCCGGACTTTTCTATGTCTTTTTTTCTTGAAGCTGTGACATTCAGATTCAGCACATCCTGGCTGTTACACACATTATTTACTATCACTTAAGTTATTCTAAACCTTGACCAAGACAACAAACAAAAAAATACCTGAACAAAAGGATGTTTCTTTGCATCTAGTTTTAAAGCTACCCTGGTCTTCAGATAACTGTAATTATTCCACCTCCTGATCATTTGTTCACATTCTTTACTGCTCCATTAGCACCGAATCAAAACAATGTTTTAAATCTCTTAAATTGACTGTTTTTGCACTTATAAATGTAACCCATATAACAATTTCTTAAACTCTGTGTGCTGGGTTGACGATGGCTTCCTTCCACATAATCAACACCCCCGATCAGGCGGTTTGTGCGCTGACGTGTGGCTGTTTTTTTTAGGTGTTTTCTGGTGTTTGTCTGCCGTTAATCAGATTGCACGGAGGTGTTGCTGAGAACTATGGGTTCTCTGATAAAACGTCCCCATGGGAACAGAGCACCTTAAACCATAAAAAAGGCTATTAACCCAGACTTGCTGCAAGTCTACCCCCAGCTTGAGGCTTTGTCCGTCATTACTGCCATTTCCTCTGGCCCGCTTCGGCTCTTGATTGCTGCCCTGATAGTCAGATAGATAGTGTGGCCGACCAAAGAAAGATTTTCTCCAGCCTCCTCTCTCTTTTTTTTCACCCCCTTAAGGTTGTCTGTACGAAATTCTGCAGAGATGCCGGGTATTCTGGTATATTTTGTTGTATTTTGGGGGCATTGAGAGGTCTGACAGGAAATGAATGGAGGGAGAAATTAGGGTTGACATGCAACAGAGATCAGCAGATGGGTTTGAACTTTGAGTGTCAACAGGATGTTTCTAACACACAAGGAACAGGATGCAGATCAGTAAGTGCTTCGAAATAGGTTTATAAAACTTAAACAAGCGGCGAATTCTCTCCTAAGATTAAACAAAGACTATTTTTTTGTCCTTAGGATGGTGATATGAGGTTATTTGCATTTTCACAAGTTTGGAGACTCGCTAACAAATTGATCCTTCTAACAAGTTTTTGTCCGTGAAACCAAAGAGTTTATTCCTTTTGTATCGCGGAGCTCCATTGTGGTGCAGAAACACATTAATTAGCCACACTGTTGTACCGGGTGACATGTTCCTCCATTACCAAGAACACACACACGAACACACACTGTAGTTTATTTTGATTCAGTCCCACACACACACACACACACACACTTTCACACAAACACACACACCATCCTGGTGGTGTAAATGCTTACATGAGTCCCCAATGTGAATTAATCAGCATCTGGAAACTGGTAGCAACAAATGTACTTTTTACTGCTGTTTGAATAATGACTGCTGAAACTACAGTGCCCAGATTTGTTTTGTTGGTACTGTTGAGACTTAAAACAAAGGAAACTGTATATTTGTGGTCTTTTCTTTAAGATTTCTGTCTTTAGTTTGAACCGAGGTACTTGAAGCTAAAAGCTAAACACATAAAAGTCTAAAAGTGTTGATGAATCTTCAAACATCTTGACTTAAGCTAAAATCTCTTTACATCGATAATTAGCTTTAATCTGCAGAGACCAAAACACATCTCATAAACTTCAAATTCATAATATTCTCTCTCAAAAAACAACAAACGTTGTCCACTGAGTTTAAAAACCATCACGGCCTAAAGGGCCAAATTTAGTCTCCTCTGGAAGTGACTTGCAATCAGAGGCTGACATTTTATCAGGAGTCCTGTGGGTCTTCTGATTCCTGTGGGTTTCCTGCAGGATGGGAATCAATTTCACTGCTCACAGTGTGAATGAAATGGGACGGGGAAAAGAAGTCCTGGGGAGTCTGCAGAGCGGGGATAAAAATAACAATGTGTCAGGGTTTTTTTATTCAAATATGCAGCTCTAATATAGTTAATTCTATTTCCTGTTTTGCGATCATATTTCTGCCTTTTTTTTGTTCGTTTTTATTCGCTCCTGTCGGCTCTGTTGGCTGGTTGCCGGCTGGTTGCAGCCACCTGACCGGCTCGTGATGTTTGTGGATTAATGTCGGATGATGCAGCAACCAAAATTCAAACACCAACAATGGAGTTGAATTTCAGAAACAGGATGGGACAGAAATCCTTCCTTTTCTTCTTCTTTTACTCTGTGGAAGGATTGAAACATGACAGGAGCTAAAACCTCCTCCCATGTCACCATCTGCTTGCAGTTCTTCTCTTCACATTTGGTGCATGTGCAGTATTTTTGCGTGTGCACGACTGTATGTTACCCATAATCCTGCACTCCCTGTGGTGTAGCTGCAACTGTGCACATTATGGTCTTATCAAGCCAATGACAATAGACACACTGCATGATGGTGACTGCAGGGTAGCTGTAATTGGACCGGACAAGGTCAAGTGCGGCACTCCCAGTTTTGAAGGGAGCTCAGTGTGCTTTTCTCCCACCGTAACTATGATGCCTACACAATCTGACATCTGTTGATATAATGTTGTGGCTACGCTGGCAGGCGAGTGTCGGGCGTTCGCGGGTCGGTGGCGTATCAATCTTCGCTCAAACCGAGAAATGAACCGGACGTGTTTGCGTACGGAGGTTGTTTACGGTGTCTTAGGTGAGAAAACATGTTTACCAGCAGCGAGAAATCAGGAGGGCATATATCATCAGAGATCTTAACTTCGTAAACATGTTTACTCGACAGAAGTGTTTGTGCTGGACTGATAAGGGTTTGTCCCGAAACGCAACGGGAGGCATCAGGGACCCGGGGCGCCCGGGCGAGCTGGCATCAGGGGCCCCTCAGAGTGGCTTTTTGGGAACGCTGATGGGTGAAACTTCACACAAACAGCCAGTTCATGTTTGCAGCCTCATGGTGTGCTCGGGTTAAGATAAGGGTTCACACGAGGTACAGAGGGATCTAATATCTGGCTGTCAAAATGATTAGTATTCTAGGAAAAGGTGGTGTGACGCACACGCTCTCTGAATTTGCATTATTCATCAGGACTTGGCGTACTTGCTGTGGGAAGCCCCTGCGTTTGTTTGGAGCCCATGGGAAAAAGCTTCCCGAGGAGTTTTCCTGCCAGGAGAAACTTTTTTTTTTTTTTTGCTTGCAACTCCTAAAAAAAAACAAAAAAAAAACAAAGTGCTGCCTCTTCAAAAAAAAAAAAAAAAAAATAGCCCGGATGCTCTTGTCTGAAATGGTGAAAGTGAAAGATGGCCAGTAAATCAGAGAGAATTTCAAAAACCCAGAAA
>JAQNCA010000007.1:3144115-3156262 GCA_029783725.1 Acanthurus tractus | reverse complement strand
CGGCTATCGATCAGGCATTATTCTCCAGCGCCACCCCGGTGGATGAAGTATCTCAAGCCTCCCCCCTCCTCCTCCCCTCCTCCCCTCCTCGCGCAGCTCGCCAATCCCACACCAGTCAGCTGGCATTAACCGGCAGCCTGCGGAGGATGCCTTCACTTACTGCACAGCCCATGAGTTTTTACGTACATCATTATAATGACATGACAAACGAGTGGAGAGCGGGGAGTTGCGATGCCCTGAGGGGGATCCAGTTGCAAATGCCAGTCGACGGGGGGGGGGGCGATGATGCGATATGATGGCTGGGATAGCCTTGTGCGATGATGATGATGATGATGATGATGATGATGATGATGAGGCTCGATGTCTGAGCCGGCTGGCAGGAAAGGTGAAAGAAGGGGAAGGGAGAGAGCGAGGCCGTGCGAGGAAGTGTTCGTATGAAAAGATCCATATTTGTCTGATCCGCTGGAGGTCGGACCCGCCGCTTCACTCTGCCCACGGTGTTTAGAGAGCGGAGCCAAGGCCCCGTCTTTGCCCCCTCATTGACTCGGTGCAGCCTGTCAGCCTCGGTGAGACGGCTCGCTGGGGGGAAGTGAAGGCAGGAAAGATGAAAGAGGGATGAGTGTCACAAGGGGTGACTGGAGTCAAGGCTGCAGTGAAGGATGGAGGCGGCTGATGTGGGAGTGTAGGCAGGTAGATGAGCCCTGTGGGGTTTTTTTTTTTTTTAAGATCCACATCCTGTTGTTTGAGAGGAAGCACCATTTCTGGCCTCGGCGACTCGGTGAGTGCGGCAGCCAAGCACGAGTAAATGATGGATGGCATGTTATCGCTCCCACAGGTCTCGCTGGGCGCAGTTCCAGTACGACTGCCAACCTTCCGAGCAGAGCGCCGGCGGCTGCAAGCAGGAAAACTACGGAGCATGTCTGCTTGCCTACACCGGCCTGATGGGTAAGAACTAAATCTTTTCTGTTCCAGCTCACCCACCTAAAACGTTACGGATCAGGGGGGGAAAAAAACAAAAAACAGGGTTGTAGAGGTGGAGGGAAAGGCGGAGGGGCAGACAAGTGCACCGAGCAGGACTCAAAAGAATGAATCAAGGATTGTGATGAGAAGCGCGCGGCTCAACGATCGATGAAGCGCTGATTAATGCGGCCGAGTCGTTGGCATTATAAGTAGCGCAATTACAACTATTGACCGCCGTTTTGAGAGGACTATCCGAGACGTGACGGCGAGCGGGGGACATGCAGAGGCGTCGCACGCCGCTCATTATGCTTTAGATTAACAAAAAAAAAGCAACAAAAGATCACATAACGCACAAAAGGTTGTTAAAAAACGCTCCGTTTAAGAAATGTCATTACGGCACAACAATGCCAAATTGAACTGCTACAAAAAGACAAAAAAAAAAAAGAAAAGAAAAAAGGTTGTTTAGTTTCTGAGGGATTGAAGGAGACAGATTAAGGAAGACGGAGACATTAAGCGGTGCAGCAGAGATTGGCCATTCCAGACAACTGAAGTAGAAGTGAGACGCTGAGCCGCCGCCGTCGTCGTCGTTGTTGTTGTTGTTGTTTTTGTTTGGAAGGCCGGGACGGAGAAAATCGATGGAGGTAAATCAGAACTTTTTCGCCACACTGCCCTCAAAGTGCAGCAATTCTATTTATTTTAAACTCTATCTCTTTTTTAAAAAGTAAGAGCTACGGGGCCATATTGCTCTTCCCCCCCGGAGAATGACTTCCTCAATCATTTCCTGCTACGGCAGAAAAGAATAATAATAAAAAAAAAGAAGAAGAATACATCTGAGAGACCTTTGTGTCCGTGCCGCCGCCGACTCTGCACTTATCAAAGTCCAGCCGGCTGCTCGGCCCCGCGGACACGCTCGTTAGAAATGCACAAGTCTGCAGACTGAAACAACTGCTGCAACACTCGTCTCTGTGACTTCATCTGTCGTAGCATCGAATCAGACGTCCTGAAAGATCAAGAGGAGGAATCGTGTATGAACCTCCTTTTTTTTTTTGTCTTTTATATGATAAGTATTTCCACGAGGAATGTTTCATTTCGGAAATAATTGCCTGTCACGAAAGATCTGAGTATTTTTAGCAAATGTTTGCCCGTTTCTACGACTTTGAAATACACATCCGATGCAACTCTATCAGCTTTTTAAAGTCAGTGTCAGTAACCGATAGAACCCGTCGACATTTGATCATCTCGGCGCCGAGTTGACGAACCCGTCGTTTTGTGTTTCTGCATCTTTTTACTTCACTTTCATCTCTCTCAGCGAGTGCGTTCGTGTGAATTTGCCATGTAAATGCCTGTATTTGATTACCTTGATCAGAGTGAGGCATTTGTAGTGCGATTACACACCTTGGATAAGCCGTTAGCTACGACTATGAGGTGTTTACAGAAAAATCAGTCTCAGAAGGCAGCAGGAAGAGTATCTTAAGTAAGAAAATCCAGCAGAAAACCGGCTGGTTCATCTCAGTTCAGCTAGAAAAGACTCCACATCTTGTTCACGTGGTTTTGTGCTCAGATTTCTCATGAACTCAGCAACATGAGAAGTTGTATTATTTCAGTTCACCTGTAAACAGACAGAACTGAGTTGTCCCACCTGTCCTCTCCTCCCCCCCCCTCCTCCCTCTACAGGAAGCACAATAACTCCCAACTACCTTGACAACTCCACATCCAACGTGGGACCGTGGTGCTCCTGCGCGGCGAGCGGCAACCACAGGGAGCAGTGCAACGACTTCCTCGCTTTTTTCCACGACAACATCTGCCTGAGTGAGTAACAGCTGCAGAGAAAGATCCCCCCCCCGAGTCCGAGCCTGTGATGTGCTGCAGCGCTAAACGCCAATCAGCCTAACCCACTTAATGGAAGTTTTTTAGACAAAACTTTAGATCCAGTTTGGAGTTTCTCACATGCACACAGAAACAAAAGAACACAACTTACAGACATTCAGTTAAAGCCGAACATGTGTGTGTGTGAACCTTTTTGGTTTTGTTGGTTTGTGTTTTATTTTGGACAAAACCAGTCTACTGGCGGTAAAGTGGCATCAATCTTCTCATTTACTTCTGAAAAAGAAAGCAAATGCAATAAATGAAATATACTTTTAAGATTTTAGCTTTAAATTTAACTTTACTTGAGCCTGTAATCTCAGTGTCAATGGAAGTTTTTAAAACATAACTTTAGATCCAGTTTGGAGTTTCTTTCATGCACACAGAAACAGAAGAACACAACATGTTGTTTTTTGACTGTGGACAAAAGCAGTCCAGCTCATTCTTGACTCCTGGCAGCAGGAGTGGCATCAATCTTCTCATTTACTAGAAAATGCATTAAATAAAATATATTTCTAAGATTATAGCTTTAAATTTGACATCACTTGAGCCTGTAATCTCAGTGCCAACTCTCTGCTTCTGCTCTGTTATTCTGCAGGAAAGAAAACAAGGTTCTGCCCACCTTGTCTGACAGGTCGCAGACCACTTTATTATATTCTTTATTATGAGAAGCAAAGACTCTCTTGACACATTAGTGACACGGCGAACGCTCAGTCACACCCCCCCCCCGTGTGTTGTTTGCTTCAGTCGATAATAATTTATATCTTTGCACGTGTGCGACTTAACAGACAAACAGCCCCCCTGAGTGACGGCAGCGGTGACATTTAGTGACATTAATGCAACGTTACAGCTGCTGGCTCACAGTAATAAATCAGCACATAGAATATCTGTTTCCTTTGATTAGGCTGGAAAGTGTATCGTATGATAGGAGGAAGACGAGTATTTTATATTTGCAGCACAAACGTTGAAACAGAGACATCAGTGAGTGATAAACTGCAGCTGATGATACATGAGGATCGTCCTCTGATCCTCTGCAGTCTTTCACCTTTTGTTGTAGCTTTTATTCATTCAAAGCAACAAAGCAGCGGTGATGACAGGGCATCATCTCTCCGGATGACTGATGGCTCCGCTGACACCAGAGTGACACCCATGACAGAGTAATGCAGACTTTAGCTGCTGGTGACACAGCAGACACTTCAGTTTATTTTGGGTTATAATTTTTTTTCTCCTAACAACAAAAGGAGACGAGTTCTTACGAAGCTGTCGCTGTGAGTAACGGCGCCGATGACAGAGCAAAACGACACCGGTGACAGAACAAAAAACGAAGTGCAGCCGCTGTCATCCGGTGACAAAACAAAACGTCAGTGTGAAAGTTTATTCCGGGTTACGTCTCAGTCCGATAACGA
Organism: Acanthurus tractus; assembly: GCA_029783725.1. Lineage (NCBI taxonomy): Eukaryota > Metazoa > Chordata > Actinopteri > Acanthuriformes > Acanthuridae > Acanthurus > Acanthurus tractus. The sequence goes on along the minus strand of JAQNCA010000007.1, from coordinate 3,152,033 downwards.
CCAAAGACGAGAAACAAGCCGAGGCTGTGAAGCAGAAAACTTTGCGTTCATACAAAACAAACCGCTGCATAAAAGATAATCTGAAAAGTAAGTTATAAAGTGCTACTGTAGGCATCAATAACAGGATGCTAAATGTTCCGAATGCGCTTATGAAACTTCTCCTTGACAGCTGTGAAAAAAGGCTGCATTGACTGACTCACAGATCAGAAGGCTGCATATCAGGTCCAGACCGAGTTCTGAACAGCTTTTATTCCTCGTTGTAAACTTCCCCGGCTACAGTTACAGTATTTTCAAGGTAAGATTTGATTTTTATGGCCATGGAAAAAGACACAACGCCGCTTGGCAAGCTCTGCTGTTAGCGTAACGTAAGCGTAATAAATATAGGAAGAGGCAGCAAGTCCTCGGCGTCGAAGACAAAGGCAGAAAAACAACCATCTGGAGGAGAACGGCCAATAAAGGAGAAGATAAAAGAGGACCAAGTACATGGGAGGGAGAAGAAAGATTCCTGAAGAACAAACAGTATTTCAGTTTCACTCATTACAAGCATTATCTAGTTCTCCAGCGACAAAACTCCCCGCATGATAAATCACCGGTATTAATTGTGCTCCACATACAGATTACCACTTGATGTGCTGTAATGGGTTTCAGTGATTTAGTCGGTGATTTAAACTCGCAGCGAGCAGGTTACCAATCAACCCAGCAACAATTCTTTACCGTCATTTCTCAGTTTACGAGAAAATTTCAGTTGAATTTAAAGCTCAGCAGCTTCTCTTCCTGGCAAGAAGATTGTTTTTTCTTTTTCAAATTACAGAAATTCCATCTCTTAGAAATACTTGACATAATTACATTCACTAACACGATGTAAGCAGCCATATTGGATATGTAAGTTTGCTTATAGACATAAATCAAAATGAATCATTGTTGACTTTCAGTTTGAAGCAGGAACACAAACTTCATTCTCTTTAAAGATCTAATTTTCACACATCCATCCACTGTCACTTCTTTAACACAGACTTTTTAAGTCCAGACTGCATCACTTTGCTCTCAGTGTCTCATATTTCCAAGGATGGAGTTACCTGAAAGCCTCATGTGTCTTATACGGATGTCGAAGGCGACCTCGAGCATCTAGATTCAAACTTTTCTGGTGGAATCTTGTGAAACACCAAAAATGTTTGTAGTCTTTCCCATTTACCAAATTCATTGATTGGCGACTTAAAAGATGAATTAAGTTCACAGAGCGAGAACAGAACGGCACTGTGAAGTCTGTTTTTACCGTCCGTCAGGTGCTGCCATTTAAAAAACGTAGAAACTAATAAGATTATAAATCGTGTAATCTTGTTCATTTCAACTATTCCCAGCCCACACCAAAGAGACCTGCCATCTGCTTCTAGAAATACCATAAAAAACTTGCACGACATAAATGCATTAATATGCAAAATCCCTATAAAAAGATAAAACACAATCGGACCTCTCAGCATGGAAACTACACAAACCAAAGATACAAAAACAAAAGAGAAAAATGGACACGTTCAGAAACTTAATTAAGGACAAAAACTGTTTAATTTAAGATTTTTTTAGACCAATTAACAACAAGCTGAATCCATGTTAAAGAACAGTTTCTACCTCACACACTTTGCACAATGAGAGAGGGACGTTTTTTCATCACTTCTGTTCCCCAATTAGCCGACCCTGGACGGCAAAAAAAGTTTACATTACTTTTCACGAGTCGCGTCTGTTTTTCGCCGCCTGATTGATGTCTTGTTTTTTAAACGAAACTCCTCATGTGCATCCTGCAGCCAGGACTCTGACTTGCCAAGGCAGCTCCTGTGTGCTGTTTACTGTAAGCTCCTTAGAGACCCAGAAAAACAAACCTCAAACTGACTGGCCTCATTTCCCTCCGTCTGAGCCGGAAAAAAAACAAAAAAAACACACACACAAAAAAAACACACAGACAAAAAGCTCCTCTCCTCCTGCCTGAGCGAATGGCTGAAGCCGACCGGCGCACACACTTCCTGATAATAAGGATGAGCAAGTTTCTGATGGGAGAGGCCATTCATGGACCAGCGGTGCATGTCGCGCTCTCATCTCAATTTGAGTTCGGTCTCGTTTGCCAGGCAAAGACGGCCCACAATTCTATTTTTGGGAGAAAGTGCGCGTAATGATTTGGCAAGGAAGAGTTTTGGATTCAAGCCAATAATTGGGAAAATGAATCCGCCCTGGGAGAGCTCCTGAATGTTTTTTTCTCTCCCCGATGTTCCTCATGTAATCACCGCGCACGGAGAATGAAATGCTATTCATTTTGAAAAGAACCAAAAGAGACTCTTCTCCTTTCGGTAATGGTTCTGTTTTGCATGATTGTCAATTAAATAAATCCTCCTGGTCTCTTTTTGGTTTCTCACGTCTTTTTTTTTTGCAGCTGGGTTCGGCGTTGTTCGGCACACAGGACCCCCCCCGTGCCGCTGTGCCGGGACAGGCTTGCTGAGACAGGACTTCAGATGGCCTTTGATGACTTTGTAATTGAACATAATTTGGTTTCCTGCCTCCGAAACTAATGAGGTGGACAGAGAAAATAGTGGCAGGGAAGAATACAGTCGTTTGCAGAGAGGGGACGGGGAAAGCTGCTAAAAAAAAAATAAAACAAATCACGGTGGAGCGAGCGCTCGGGTTTTAAAAAACAGCTGTCACCCTACCTTACCTCCTCATCACAGCGATAATAACCACATCACTATGCAGAACAGCAGCTCTGGACTTCTTCGCTCTCTGAAAGCTGAGTATGTCATGAAAAAGAGAGAGAGAGGACAGATGGAGGTGAAGCTCATTTATTTCTGCAATTATTTTAATTTTTCTGGAAGATAAATTGGCGGTGTAGCAGGAAAAGTGAGGGTAACCAGCGGCGTGTCAGGAGGGTTGGAACGAGCATGGGGGGGGGGTGTGCACAGGAAGTGCTCTGCAGGGCGGCTTTGGGGAACATGTGAAGTCGGTTAAAAAAAAAAAGAAAGAATCCCTCAGGGAGAAACTTAAAAGTCAAAGAGATGCGAGATGGCGGTGCTTGAACAGCCGTGTCCAAACATTTACAAAAGAACTGTCTCAACAGCTTTCCACTGAAGATATCAATTGGCACTTCATCTCTGCGTGACGGAGGTGGGTGAGGCGCGGTGGCGAGCAGCTGGAGTTGCACCCCCCTCGCCTCTCTCATCCGTCAACCTGCCAGGGGGATCGCTGCACGCCGACGAGCGCTAACTGCACACTTTCCCACCTGTCCTACCAATGCTAATGGCCCACAGCACCATTAGCAGGTCCGGAGCCTTTTTCAGTGTGATGCTGATGTATACACACCATGAACTGCGCTCAATCTGCACCCCCTCCCCTCCTCCCCAACAACTATTGACTGTTGTGTTGCAACTTGCAGATTTCGTAATTGGCTGCAGAGCACGTAGGTTTCCCTTCCACCGCCTCCATCTTTGTCAAGTAGTTGGTGCTCGACGTTGCAGCGGTGAAGGGAGTGGCATTTCTCAGTTTACGAGAAAATTTCAGTTGAATTTAAAGCTCAGCAGCTTCTCTTCCTGGCAAGAAGATTGTTTTTTCTTTTTCAAATTACAGAAATTCCATCTCTTAGAAATACTTGACATAATTACATTCACTAACACGATGTAAGCAGCCATATTGGATATGTAAGTTTGCTTATAGACATAAATCAAAATGAATCATTGTTGACTTTCAGTTTGAAGCAGGAACACAAACTTCATTCTCTTTAAAGATCTAATTTTCACACATCCATCCACTGTCACTTCTTTAACACAGACTTTTTAAGTCCAGACTGCATCACTTTGCTCTCAGTGTCTCATATTTCCAAGGATGGAGTTACCTGAAAGCCTCATGTGTCTTATACGGATGTCGAAGGCGACCTGGAGCATCTAGATTCAAACTTTTCCGGTGGAATCATGTGAAACACCAAAAATGGGCCGACTGAAAATGTTTGTAGTCTTTCCCATTTACCAAATTCATTGATTGGAGACTTTAAAGATGAATTAAGGTCACAGAGAGAAAACAAAACGGCACTGTGAAGTCGACTTTTACTGTCCGTCAGGTGCTGCCATTTAAAAAACTTGAAAACTAATAAGATTATAAATCGTGTAATCTAGTTTATTTCAACTATTCCCAGCCCACACCAAAGAGACCTGCCATCTACACACCATGAACTCCGCTCAATCTGCACCCCCTCCCCAACAACTACTGACTGTTGTGTTGCAACTTGCAGATTTTGTAATCGGCTGCAGAGCCGACGACGAGCATGTAGGTTACCCCTCCACCGCCTCCATCTTTGTCAAGTAGTTGGTGCTCGACGTTGCAGCGGTGAAGGGAGTGGAGTCAAGGCTCAGCATCGATCGCTGCAGGACTGCAAAAGTAACCTATCTCAGGAGGATGGATCAATTTGTTATGGGCCCTGCAAGAAATCGATGTTTGTGTGTCACACCCCGATACTCCACTGAAGGCTTCGAAATCCCATCACTAATAACCAGCCAGTCGTTCCTAAGTCAGGAGGTTTTTGCCGGGAATAGATGGAATAATGGTGTGATTTTTAATTTCTGAGGACCTGCATCCATCATATAGTGTAAGCTGAGGATTTTAATTGATGAATCTCTCATTTCATGTCTTCATTTGAGCATATTTTAATTGGAGTGACTTTGATGCAAACGTAATTGCTGCAGAGTAGCCCATTAGCTGAATGAAAATGAATGCTTATGGAATATTAATTCCTCATGTGAGTATAAATCATTCTGGTTGTGGTAAATCCAAGAACTTGATGTAGTGGGCGTCCTTTGGGGTGTAGAAAACCATATAAATCCGCCAGACTGTAAATTATACATAGTACAGAATGTACAAACTCTAAAATCCCTTCCAGTCACAGCCTACTTACTGTAAGTGGCCCTTTTAAATATTAAGATGATCATTATATCACACCAAAGATGAGAAATCACAAGACTCACTTCACTTTCTACAGAACTAATAGTTCAATGTCACTCTTCTTTTTTAATAATTACAGTTAAGGATGAACACGTTTCTCTGTCAATGGAAAGAAATCTGGAGCGAAAAGCTTGTTGACTTTATCTCACTGAATTACTTGTGTTATTTACTCGTTTTGAGTGTTGACAGCGAAGGAACGAGCCGTTATCTGTTTCCGTCAGGTGAAGATTCAAACCCGAAACACAAGAGAGCATCTGTTTGTTTAATTGTATCACATCCAAACTTGAACATCTGTTCTTTTTTAGCACCTGTGAAAGAGGCGGAGAAGTCTTTAAAGATTCACATTCTCTCGGTTCGCCACCGCAAACGAGCGGCTCTTCCATCACTTTAACAATAATGAATTATACCAATAAGTGGCTGTTTGCTCACACATTTGTGATATTGCCTCGGGTGCAGCCGCCGTGGGTTTTCTGGCTGTTACGGAGAGTTGACGGCTTCATGCCACCAGTTTTCACACACTGCACCTTTAAGGAGCTCTGAGGGAAACTGGAGATGATCTGCTACTGGAGACCCTTTAAATATTGATCATAGTAATTGGATTAAGTGGTGATATAAAATAACAATTAGTGCAGGATTTAAGGATTTGAGTTTATATTTTATAATGAATGAACTTGTTTTGGCTTGTAAGTGTTCGGATAGTGACACATTTTTATAGGTTTTGCCTCTTTATTCCATTACAAGAGATTTTTTTAAAAAAACTATCAAGATATGATTTAAGTGTAGACTTTGATATTTTTATTCGGAGGAGTTTAACAGAAATATTGCATTAACCTTTGAGGAAAAATAGTCGTTTTTATACACAGTCTCTCCTCTTTCAGCGGCTTAAAAGTAATTGGACTCTTAGCTGACAAGCAGTTTTACGGCCAGGTGTAACCTGTTCATTCATTATTTCAGGACAAATTAGCAGACAAAAGGTCTGGAGCTGATTCAGTCAGACAGGTAATGACCCAAAACATTCTGCAAGAGAGACCCGGGGAATTTTTATTTTCCTTCTCGAGACAAAGAAATAGGATATTTTACAATGATGAAGTCAGTGACCTACTCTCAACTCTCAACCCAACTAAGCTCCTGTTTCACTCCCTTATGACAAAACTGAAGGCAGAAAGAGGCAGGAAGCTGCAGCAAAGACCCGGAAAAGCATCTTATTGGAGGAAAGTCAGTGGAGGCCACACATGGATGCAAAGGATTTTCCTTCAAGTACTAAAAACAGTCTCACTATGACTTAAGATTGTCCAAAAATTGGGGGACTGTGTTTTGAAATTGGCATTAATTACAACAATTAATGCAAATAATTAATGCAATATTTCGTTAAACCTGCAGAATTAGAACTGGAAGTCGATACTTCAACATCTGGATGCTTTACTTTAAATCTATTAAAGCACTAAAAAGAGGAAAAATGTCACTAACCAAGTCCTTAAGGACAAATGTACTGAATATTTTGCTTTAAATGGGACGAATTATACATATTAAGTAAAAAATAGGACACTTTCCCAAAGGATTTCCTTGGAAACCTGTCGCACTTTCCTTTGATAACTACACATTTTTTGTCATCGTCAGTATAAACATGAGTGATGGATGTGGGTGGAAGGTGGATCCCTCCTGCTGAACTGTCCATCACCGAGTCACGCCACCTTCTCGACGTTACCATCCATCAAATGTGCTGCACAAAAATTTAAACTGTAAATTGTTGGAACACTCCAGAATTTATATTAAATCGGCTCCATAAAATACTTTGAAGCGACAGCAGAAAGATTGGTGGTTACTTCGTTACAGGAGGCGGCAATCGGAGACGACGTGACTTTAATTTGCGGTCTTTTGTTGAACATAATTGTTCGCTGCTGTTGCAAATCAAAATCTATTTAACGTCACCATTGTCTGGTGATTGAATGTTATGACTCAGCTGTTGTAGTGCTGCAGCCTTCAGAGTGTTTGTGTGTGTTTAGTCATTGCTTCACTTCTCCTGGAGACCGGACTCGATATTTACCGCACGGTGCCGGCGATGTCGACCCTTTTTCACTTTCATATCCATCCGTATCAAATCTCACAGATAAGTGTGACATCTTGGGATTTTAGCATTTTTGCTAGCATTTGCCTCTGCAGAGCCACTGACAGCTTCCAACATACTACTTAGCACACCGGGACAGTGTGTGAACTGGGGTGTCTGGAACATTATGACCCAGAAATACATGAGTTTGCATCGTATTTATGGTAATATTTCTGCATACAAGAGCTGCAAGTGTGATGATGGATCACACAGGAGTGTTCAGAGGTTTCTCTGTGGAAGTGAGGTCCTGGACACACTTCATTCGGTTTTCTTGGAAATCAGGCAAATTGAGAGAAAGGCTTTCTTTAGCATGTTGTCTCCACCAGAGGAGAACTCTAGGTGGCGCTTTATCGTGTTTTCTTGTTTATTTGTCTTGTAAAAAGTTCGTTGTGTGAGTTGCATGAGAAAAAGTTCATCTAGAAAAGGTTTTTTAGTCAGTTTTTCATTTTTTTATGAAGAAGAAGTGCATAATAGTGATATGTTTGAAGTCAAGTTGTAACTGCAGAAAGACAGTGAAACACTGGAGCGTCTGTGTGATGAGCAGTGCAATAATGCAGCGAGCTTATGTCTGTGAGATGATGTTCACATCTGGCATGCTGGTGCTCTCATGGACCTGCATCTCCTACCTGAGTGCAGGAGGTTGAACAGGTGTTGTGCTGGGTGGGCGTGGTCTCCGGAGGTGTCAGCAGGTGTCAGCAGTGGTGATATCTGGTAGTTGAGTCTATCTGCAGTCTTTCCAACCCTCTGGACTTTGAGCCGCTCTGCCTCTGTGCAGCCGGTAAACGAAGCTGCCACAGTAAATCAGCAGGATCTCGATGGCACAGTTGGTAGAAGATTGGCAGACGCTTT
>JAQNCA010000007.1:2978622-2998158 GCA_029783725.1 Acanthurus tractus | reverse complement strand
ACTCACTTCTCGATCCCTGACCGGGGCCTGATGGCTCTGACAGTCTTCTGAGTCCTCTGCAGCAGCAGCACGTCTTCAGCCTCCAGCTCTTCCTCCCCCCAGCGGCTGCAGCCCACCGCGGAGCAGATGTACCGAAGCTGAGGCGAAACACAAGAGGGGCAAATTAAAAAGACGGTTATTCTAATGTGGGAAAAACAATTTCACCATATTGAAAACATTTGTTGTGATTACTTGAAGTCACTCTCTGGGAAAAAAAGGTTTTTTTTGCTTCTTTAAAGACAGACGAGAAGCTTTGATCAAAGTGCTTCCACTGACCTTGCCGCTGTAGGCCCCCAGGCCATAGGTAGTGAGGGATTTGCCCCCAACCAGGACGGTGTCCTCTCCGATTCGGTAGGACGACTCCAGCAGAGACTCCACGCTGAAAGGCACTGCCTCCATACTCTCCCTGTCTCGGTTCCACTGAAACAAGGCACCGTCCAGTGAAGGGATGACCATCTTATTGCCAAACACCTGCAGGGACCAACAGGTCGATGTTTATGATTCGGGAAAAGCACAAATCCCAACAGAGGAAAAGGAATTGGATCATTAACACTTCTGTACAAGACAAGCTATTCAGCTAATGTCACATTAGCGTTGTTTTGTTTACAAATGTGGAGCTGGAGCTCAGCCAATGCGAGTACTATATTCACTTTTTGCTGTAAATCAGTCTATTGATTTGCAAGCAGCTGAGCACAAAGAGGTGCGCGCTGCCAGTTTACCTTGAGTCACCTTTCGCATGTTCGAGGAAGTTTAAAAACTGTTGAGGCAAAGAATCGTGGCCTTTACAATGAATCGTTCCCGTCGCTGAAGAAATGACAGCATACATCATCACAACAACCTGCTTAAGCGTCACTTAACGAAAGGAACAAATGCCATTTCTATCATTTCCGTCTGATGCAACGGCTTTCAACACACATCAGCGCGACTGGAATCTCTTTTGCAGTTTGAAAAGTCGTTCTCGGCTCAGACAGACAATCGTTCGAGCACAAAAACACTTGCCCACGCAGACAACTCTGGCCGACACACATCCACCTACACAGCAGCAGCTTTAGCCCCCGCACACTTGGACTCAATCCACAGGCTTGGGACCATTACACAACTAAGAGCCTAAGTAATTAACCTGGATCTTTATAAAAGCATGCAACCATGGGTAATGTATGAGCGTTCCTGTGTGAGTGTGTGTGCGACTAGGTGCTCACTGTAGGGGGGCGGCAAGCATGACATCATCGCAAAAACCTGAACCTAATCCTGATTTAACCTTCACAGCTTTAGCTTGAGGGGGGGGGGACGTGAGGACCACTGTTTTCTTCAAGGACTTCAGGCATTGTTACATGAGACTGTCATCAAAAGTTTATCCAGACGTCCATGTTGTGACTCAGTCTTTTTTAACAAACATTACAGCACTTTTTGGACCAAAGATTGGTCCCTTGTTGAGTGAGATGAACACATCAGGTGCTGGGGGAGCCGAACCCTGTGACCTTAACATATCCTCTTTTTTAAAAATCCTATCAGACTCTTTAAAGGAGAAAAAAAAGTAGGTGAAGTTGCTTTGCGGTGGATTAAACGAATGCCAGAGGGGAAAGATGTGTGGCAGAATGATTTACTAGAGAGCAGAGCCCGGAGCAGAGGTGATGTCATCTTTTCGGGGGGGGGGGGGCTGGTTTTAAGACAAGGCGTGAGGGTAAATTTAGCATGTGAAAGGAGGAGGGATTATCAATCTGACCATCACATCACACCACGCTGAGAGAGATTTACAGCGGAGGGGGAGCTTCTCAGTGCAACGGATGAGTCATCCCGCTCCTGATGCCTTAATCCACATCTCTGATCCGACCCGGCGTCTTAACACCAGTTACCCCGGATCTCCTCTCTCAGCTGCTCGTCTCCTTCACCTCCTCCATGTCCGCAGACTTGCACACTGTACACCAGCGGCCCCGGTGATCCACCGTTAATGGCCTCATTAACGTGGCCTTGACAATCATTATGTTTCGACACAGCTGAGTTTGAATGAGTCTGCAGAGGCTTTTCGCGGCTCGTGGGATGATTCACTTTGACATGTTTTGACAGCTCTTGAATGACAAAACAGTCAGTCCACATGGAAGTCATCAAGGAGGATAGAAATGCTTAGTGATTAAAAATGTCTGAGGCAAGATGAGGCTGAGATGACCTCTGAGAGTAATTTATTAACAGCTAAGGACTCTAAACTCAACCTGCATGGCCAACGGATGTTTTCTATTATGACATTTTATTAAAAAAGTATGTTGTTGTTTCCTAAAATGCATAAAAAAGGTAGAATATAAATGAGAAGCTCTTGACTGATTTATGTTTTCATGCTGCATCGATACACATCTAATACTAAACTCATTGTAAGTATGAAAAAGATCAAACTTTTTCCCTTTAAGGGATCCTAAACAGACAGAAACTCCCATTTGATTTGATTTTGTCACATCTATTCTATAGAAATATCGCTTATCATAAAAAGTGTATGAAACATTGACCAAAATAGTCATGCATATAAAAGGATGTAGTTGGTTAATTAAAAATATGGCAGTCATTACCCGACTGTATGTTTAAAAAACCATCAAAGCAAATTAAAAGCATCTTTTGACGAACAGTGTATGAAATTATTATGAACATCCCGCCCCCGTCCTGGTTTTTCATGTCTTTGTCTTGTCTGTTTGTATAAAACGGTCTTTTTTGAAAGAAGCTGTCTGTTATTACATGAAAAAAAAAAACCAGCAGCAGAAAAAGGGCTTAGATTTTGCATTTTTAAATTTCGGGGGGATGATAATAAAAGTGAAGGTTCCAAGAGGCCTATTACTTATTTAAAAAAACTGATGTCTCAGCACAAACACTTCCCTTCTCCGTACGCTTTCTTATGAATCGTCTGAGCCTAATTATGTTTGAAGAGCCGGATTCATTCAAGTCTTACCCCATCTTTCTATTTAAAAAAAAAAGAAAAACCCATCTTATCAAACAGCCATTCAGAAATTGAGAGATATTCATCTGTTGGCTGCAGGGAGTCAGATTGTAGTGTAATAGATTCATATTTGTAGCTTTAATACTGCGAGTGCACAACAACACGACGGTCATTAGTTCATCTCTAATTGCATAATTGTTTTGTTTTATTTTGAAAATGTCATTTCTAGAGTCTTTTTTTAAATGAGCAGCAGCAGCACTTAATGATATTTTGATGGTAATAATCATGTCATTGTATTCCACCCTTGGGTAATGTGGGGGGCGGGGGTTCAGAGGGAATTGGGTGTGGGCTGGGGGGGTCGTGGCAGTGTTTATGTGTGTGTGTGTGTGTGTGTGTGTTCCTGCGGACGCTCCAGTGATCCTGTCAAACAGTGTCAGCTCTCGCCCGCCAGTAATGTGCCACTGTTGGCCCACAAGGCTGCTGCTCCACTTAAAGACGGCAGACAGCTCAGGACTGAGTAATGCCGGCGCTTTCAGCAAAACAAAATAAAAACACACACACACAAACAGACACACATAAAAAAAAGAACCGACAACAACAAAAATCCGAGCGGCAGGAAGAAGGATCGACTTTCTGCCAAAAATATCGCCCGTGTGGCCTTTTTTCATTTCCATCGCCACGCTGGAAGAATTACTGCTTGTCACATTAGTCACAGTTAGGTGATCAATCGCCGGCCATTGTGTAGCAATCAATCAAACTCGCTCATCATTCATTCGTTCATTCATTCACACTGCATGCCGGCAGACGTACGCAACTCTGTGTGTGTGTGTGTGTGTGTGTGTGTGTGTTGTCTATTCTGTGATGACATCATCTCTGGTTTTGGCATTACCTCACCTCCCTGATCACCCAACCTCCCCCCTCTTCTTCATCCCTTAACCTCCCCCCCCCCCCAAGCATGACTCACTCCACGTTGGCACAGACCCCCTGCATGTGACCCCCCCCCCACAGCCCCCCTCTAACACCCCCCCAAGCAACTCCTGGCTTTTTTGAAGTGATGGCTTCTTTTTCTGCAGACAATGCTGTTTGTGGCTCTGCTGTCCCTCATTTCACTACAAAAAAAAAAAAAAGAAAAAAGAAAAGACGACACACATACACACTCTGCAGGATGCAGCAGGTGACTGGCTGTTTCCTCCCCGGCATGCCGAGGCCAGCCAATGGCACGGCGGCAGACCCCCCCCAGCCTCTAATCACCGAGCAGACTGGTGTCTCAGGGACTCGGCAAGCGCCAATAAAACCGTCGCTGAGCGCTCAGGAGGCGTATGGGTGGTGGTGGCGGTGGGGGGGTGGCGTTGGGGGTGGGGGCACTGACAGCCCCCCCCCACACAACCATCACAGACGCACAGATACAGCAGGAAGGCATCCCAGGTTACTGAGGGCAGAGAGGGCATGGCTGGATTTGAACTGGCGTAAAGTACATGGGAGTAACAAACACAGACACACACACACACACACACACACACACACGCATGCACACGCACACGCACATGTACGCTTTGGGATCATAACAAATGACGTCACAGCGAGTCACCGGGTTCGGAGCAGACAGCCATCTCTCCTCGTTCCGCTCTGTCAGTCAAATTAAAGCCAACAGGTGAAAACACACAGAGACAGAGGGAGTCAAACACACACTCTCTCACACACACACACACACAAACAGGGGTCAGCATCCTCTGTCACAACATGAGCACACGGGGGGACGACCGGAAGATGTTAGATGTGTGTATGTCTAATTTCTTGACACTTCTTGTAAAGTCTGGCACACTGAACGGAGACGAGAAGGGAAGGAAAACAGCGTGACGTCCTCAGAGAGACGACAGAGCAGCTGTGCAGAATGAAGACAGCCAGTCTTTGTTATTGCTACTATTACTTCTACTGTTTCTACTCTGATTTCACTTTAAATTAATCATATTTGAATACCTGAGTGAAATTTCTAGAGAACTTCTAACTAACTGCTTCTAACTAACAGTAAAGAAAGGTATTTTTGTTTATAGTCCAGAGTAAAATTCTGTCTGTTTTAAGGCAAAAAAAGTATGTTTACATGCATGTGTGATATAAAGGCTACTTCTGTTTTGTAACTTAAAGTGAAGGAAATGAAAGTGAAAAACTTAGAAAAGCAGCCGAGTCTTTGGCTGACTTGCAAAAGAGTTTGTTTTTTTTGTAAGTTTTTATAATATCTAATAAACAAGTTTGAGGTTTTTCATCAGACCATACAGAATCCTGTTATCCTTCCAATGAAGGCATGAAAATCACCAAAACAGCAGTTTCCACATAACAAGTGTGATATCTTGAAATGCATTATATGCATTTTCATATTCAAGGACAAATTTACATTCAACAGAGAAGCTTTTTTGCGCTCAGACAGTCTCTGCTGTATGAATTTTGTATGCTTCCAGGAACCTTCAGGGGTTCTCCACATCATAACCTCTGAGGACTCCGAGATGGTTTATGATTTTTTAAAAAAATCTCAAACAGAACATTTCTCAACACCGTGAGATCCAGAAGCACAAGTTCCTCTTCTTAAATAAATCTCATATTCGCGCTGCAGTTGATGATTTCACTAATTGGTCCTTTCTTTCTAATTGCAGGTTTCAGTGAACTTCTCAGACTTTTCGGGCTGAACTGCACCCACTTGAGAACCACTTCACAGACCAGTGTGGGGGGGGTTTAAACACTTGAGATTTGAGATTTTTTATTTTTCTATGGTGAGTGACATACTGAGACTAATATATTTAGATTGCTGGAACAGCTTATTTTTGATCTTCTGTGCTCATTTATTATGTACTTCCCAGAAGTGACCTTTCAAACAAACATTTTTTAAAATCCATACTAACCATCGCACACAGATTTTTAACAGTTCATGTGTTTTTGTGGGATCAATGATGTGTCACATCGTCAAGCTGTGAACCAGGTTTTCTGTCCAGCTGATAGAAGGCATGAACTGGCTCCAGAGATTGCTCTCTTATTGTGTGTTTGGAGAGTTTATCAGACTCGAACACCCCTCTCCAGCACCAGAAGACTAATACTGCAGTGATTTCAGCAGCCACACAGACCCTTGTTAGTATCTGAGGCTTTTTCCCCGGAGCGAAACTCTCACAGACACAGAGCAAGTCCACATCAAAGTAAACCGTGAACATGTTTCTAGTGTGTATCTCGGAGAGCAGCACTCCGGTCTTGCTCTGGGCTACACTTCACTTTCAGCATGTCGGTGTGGGCGGTTTAAGCCTCTGTATACATGTACAGACGAGGGTCTTGCTGTGCTAGTATGTGTAAACCAGCGCAGTCAACAAAGAGGCTAATCCCCCAGGCGAAATGCTACTCTCAGATATATGTGGGGGTGTACAGTATGTCTGGTGTGTGCTGTGTATGTGTTTACATGAAGTGAATGTAAGCAACGGCAGCCCTTGGTTGACTGTTCAAAGTGCACTGAGTTCAATTACTGCCCCGGCTGTCTACAGAAAGAAAGCCAGGAGGGACAGCGTTTGTTCTGAGGCAAAGAATAAGATGAGATTGCATCCTTAACCTCACGCTGACATGTCAAGACTGTGGAAAGTGACTTTTTCATCTACTGGTTGATATTAATCAGCCTGAAAACGTCTGTTTAACCTGTCTAAGTGGCTGTGTGACTGAAAATTGTGCATTTGTAAACACAGACTAGAATCTATTTATTATGGTAAACAGAAAAGATTTAGATTGTTGATGAATTCAGCAACTTTTTTTGCACGTGTGCTTGTTCAGTATCGGGTAGATTTCCCAATTTTTTAAATAAATAAAAATATAAAAAGGAAACACAGGTGTTGGTCTACCTCAGGTTTGCTCAGGCTGGACGACACCAGGCACCCTGAGCCGACGTCTAGGTCCCATTGCTTCCTGCCCTGGTTGTGAGGATCCAACGCCGAGATCCGCCCATCCAGTGTGCTGATGATCACAAGAGACCTGTGGACAAAACACAACGTCTTTACTCACTCAGATAAGGATTTTCAGACACCTGCTGCAGCTTAACATATTTGCAACACAACCATTTTTGAGTCTTTGTTTTGAGGAACAATGCACACAAGACTAGCTTGCGCTTATGAAGCCAGAAATGTGTCTCTGTAAGAGTTTAATTTCACAAGTGCTGTCCTTTACTTGGCTGTTTAAGCTTAATGCCATCATAGATAAGACAATAAAGGGCAAAGGATTTGGTGGTGGCGCAGATGTTGTCTTTCTTTCTCCAGTCCTCACCCTTGTTTAGCAATCAGGGTGACCTTCAACTGCAGCCAACAGCACACCTGTGCCGTGACAAACCCCATCCTGTCAGCCAGTTTGGGTGCCATGTTGATTAAAGACAGAAGGAACCAGACCTGAGGTTTATTAAAACCTGACCACATATCAACCTATTTGCATACGGGATACAGCGTGACTGTGTAAGGCAATAAATTCTTAGTTGTTAGCGAACCTAAACAAGAATCTATCCAACAGACACCTTTTTCATTTGAATTGCAATTTGCACAGCAAAGGAGAACCACATGAGAAAAAAAAATCAGTAATGGCTGAAATGCTGGATGAGGAGACGTTTGCTAAAAAGACTATAAAGTCCGCAGAGGGAGCTGGAGGTGAATGAACTTTGCAAAAAAATTGATGGATGAACTGGATTAATGAGCTCTGCTCAATTACTCAGAGCACATGACTCCATTTTTCAACCTTATTAACACACATCTATCAATCCTGATCCAACTAATCGAGCACACTTGAAACAAGTGGGACTGAATCTGAGATCAGCCTCAAAATCAAAATAAAGAAACAAAGCCGGCAGGAACGATTTCTACAAACACTGGAATTAGTTTTCTCTTCTTATCGACTCATTTTAGAAGAGAAGACTTTTTGCTTTTTTTCTTTATTTCAGGGAAGACATAAGAGCTGCCCTTCATGCGCACTGTATGTATGGGAGGAGCAAACCAGCGATGCTGTGAAGCAGATGTAAACAGCAGCTGTTTAGAGTAAACAGGGGGGATTTGACATGGTTACTTTTCTCAGGTTTTAAAAACTGCTATCACTGCCACAAAAATCTGCTCATTTACATGGAAAACTGCGATGTGTCGACAAAAACCACATTTTATTCAGTGTTGATGGTTGTTCAGGACAATTATAATTAGTCTTGTATTTCTTCTGGGCTTTTCAAGATTGGCAAAAAATAAAAATTAGTGTTCACGATGACAGCTCAGAAAAAATACCACATCAGCGTTGTTCAAAAAAACAAACAAACCAACCTTCAGAGACTAACTGGTAAAATTTCACTTCCAGGACAACAAGGAAGAAACCTCGGTTTAAGCTGTTTGGTTATAAAAGAATGTTTGACCATCAGAGAAAAAAACAAACTGTGTTTACTCAATATTGTGTTTCCTGAATTTGTTTTTTGGAGACTAAAAGGAAAAAACTGAATACTGTTATTGCAAAATATAGTGAACATGTTTTCTAGATATTTCATTGGCAGAGACACAGTGAGCAGCTAAAAATAAGTTGCTGGAGGAAAAAAAGGATGCAGGGGGTGAAAGTGTTTCCCCTCAGATGATATATGGGCTACGAGTTTCTCACAGCATGTCTGCTTTACCTCTGAGAATTCTTAAAAAAATATTGTCATAATGGATTTTTACATTTTTTTATCCTCCCTTTCCAAACCGTCCTACAGCTCCGGCAAAAAGAGTACTCGGTCTGGGGTTTTGTCTTCATTAGTAGTAAAGCACAAACTATGAAAACGAGTTCAGTTCCTCTTAAGTGCCCACACAGCAACATTCAGCTCCCCAGCTCTCCTCTCTTTCGTCTGGTAACTCCAGGCTAAATTCACTCTAACTGACTTGAATTAATCGAGACATCCAGCCCCACCCTTCGCCTGGCTCTTAACGGTTCTGCCGCATTGCCTGTCAGTCCCGTCCTGAGCGCTGGCAGAACTACCTCCTGACTATTGATTTGTATCTGTCTAGAGGTGATGCTGTCAACGGGGCTTGTAGCTTTATTTAAACAAGCCGAGGGTCGGCTGAGCGCACACGTTGTCTCCGGGTGCCCACCGCTTCACATCCGAGCAGCTGGGACCCGAACTGCTCCCCTCTGTTGGCCACTGGGGCATGTGGGGTTTTAACTGCCTCCCTGGAGGGCAACTAGACAGCAGTTGCGGAGGGAAGAGACAGTGTTACACTTGTTCACTTTTACTGCTCGGACAGAAAAAAAAAAACAGAAAACAGGGAAAAAGTGGACTTGTCACTACCCATTATCTTTAGCTTCACTGTGGCAGTAAGTAACTAAGCGGAGTGTATATTACATGGGCAGCACCTATTCGTTATTTATACTAAGCAGGTGAACTGCTATTGACTGGCAATAATCCTTATTGATTCCACATATCGAACAATCTTCAGTAGTTAAGGGGATGAGGCATGTTCAAGGATGTTAAAGGATTAGTACGACTAAGAAATGGATTGTTTCAGAGGCTGCAGATCGATTTTAGGGAAAGTTTTTCTTAAATTCCACTGCAGTCACACTCACATTTACAAGGAGTTACAGTTGCTGCTCCGGACCAGCTAGCTGTTTCAGCTCAACTGGAGCTGGAAGTTTGCATAAAGATGCAAATAGGATCACTTAACAGTAATGAGCCATGTGTCTTTCAGCCCCATCAAAGCCAAGATTATCTCCCCAAATCTGCTTGTAGCTTTATCAGTCTCGCCACTAGCACTGAGGTGTAGAGTACTAAGAAAAACATTGTTTTTCCACTCATCCACCAATAAAAACAGAGTGCTAAAGCCCGCTCTCACCCTCTCCATTGGCTGCGGGACTCTGCCAAAAATATTAGGCTGATTGGTTGTTGCTAAGCAGTCGGCTCTCTGAGAGGGTGGAAGCTTTGGCGGCCTTCACTCTTCTGGCCCCGCCCCCTCAAAGTCATGCTGTGAATGTAGAAGTGAAGACGAAGTCACTGAGAGCATCGAGTTCAACTTCAGGGATGGAAAGAGGGTGAGCAAGGGATAGAAGAGTTTCTGAGAGGGAGATCAAAGGCTTTTGTGGACTCTTTGTACTCCAGATAAAGGGAGAGAAGGAGTAGAAAAGGGGGTCAGGATGGAGGAGGGGGCTACTCTACAACTAAGGTATCACGAGGGTGATAGAGAAAATGAGCAGTGGAGGAGTAGAAGACAAAAATAGACACTAAACCGAACAATAAAAACAACTCAAACAAAACAAACAGCCCGACTGTATCATTTAGAACTCGGGGCAATTTATTTTCTACGTCTGCGCCCCGAGACACCGTCGCTCTGCTCACCACCAAAGGGATGTAACATGTAGCCTGTGGGGCTGATGCTGCTGCCGCTGCTGCTGCTGCTGCCGATGCGACAGATGCAGGCAGCAGAGACGCTGAAGAAGATGTTTGAATGGAGAATGAAGAAAGAGAAGGAGTGAGAGCAGCGAGGCTGCCGACAGACTGAGGGTTGTTAGCGTCCTCGCCTGTAATGCTGTCAAAGTGTCATAATAGTGCGGAGAGCTTCTTCAATCACAAAGCGTATGGCGGGGCAGGGAGCCAATTAGCCTGACTCTCACCAGACTTTCTGCTCCTCAGAGACACTCAGCCTCAGTCTGCACACACCGGCAAAACCGAGCTGCTGGTAAACACACTCCATTGAAAGAAACAACCAGGATGTTTACACAGGCCGAGTCTCCAAGGAGCGGGAGCCGTCGAGCCGGACCAATTGCAACAGCCTGCCTTTTCGCAGCAGCCAATGGAGGCAGTGTTTTTCTACTCGCTTAACCAATGCACGGGCGGCTCTGCAGACGCCGAGCAAATGGCAGAGCAGAGCCGCTTGTAACCATGCAACAGCGAGCAGCCTGAATGCACGTAAGACTGTGGAGTTTTGCTGCCACGCAGCTGCCACTCAGCCTGCCGTGCAGCCACCAAGAGGCAGAACAAAAATACGAGAGCATGGGGAGCACGTGGGGAGAAAGTTATAGATGCAGCTCCGAGCCGGCCGCACCCAGCACCACCAGCTGCACCAGCAGGAGGGGAAAATTGCTGCGAAGAGCATTCCTTCAAAGTGTGCACATACTGACAGATAATGCTAGAGAAATGAGCCCTAAAGAGGGGAAGGTCTGAGACATTCATTTAAGAATATTTATCCAGAACGAGAATCAAAACAAAACCAGTTGGTTGCGGTGAAAACAAATATTTAAAGCCACAAAGGCCAATGCAAAACATATCCAGTTTTGAAATCCTGAAGAGCCCCCTAAGTCTTTGAATTTGTGGTAATCAAAGAATACAAGATGTTTTAAGGCTTAAGGATCTGTGTTTATCTTTGACTAACATGAATGTGTTCTGATGTGTCTCACAACTCCTTATATAAATAAACACAAGAGGACTGTATAAAAAACTCAAACAAACCCCAACTGTGGGTGTCACAGAGGTGACAGACATGGACATAATACACCACCGAGCCTAAAGACACATTAATAACAAAAGATGACATAACACCAACACTTAAACACAGCTTAACGAAGCTCGAAGCTTTATATAACTGTCCTCTAAACCAGTTAAATAAACAAGGGGTGGCTTTGCTTTTTTTTTTTTTTTCATTTCTCTGTCACAGCGAATGAAGTCTGACGGGGACGGACCCGCGATGTGCAGTCTGCTTTAAAAAAAAATCTGACTTGACATCCATCGGGGTCACTGCAGCAGACCACCGCGGCAAAGAGCAAAGGGTGTGGTTTACAAAAAAAATAAAAAACTTTGAGTACCAGAATAAAAAAAAACACGCACACTCCGTTTAAAAGCGTTACCATCACCCTCTCTCTCCTCCTGCACAAGTGCGGTCCCTTCATCAACTCGTTTCAACTCACACGTGGTAAAATCCAAACTCTATGGCGCCACACTCCTGCCTGCCGATTGGCTGGCCTGCAGCTCTGATCTGAGGATCTGATTCGTTGTTGCTAAGCAGTGAGGAGCCATCGAGAGTGAAAACAAGTCAGCATGGTCCTACTAACTACCAGCTAACTCCTTGTTTTCATCCTCCTCTCGCTCCCCTCCCCTCCTCACTCTGTCTCAGAGTATCCCACCTTTTTGCCTCTGCCCCACCCATACTGCAGTGCTGCAGGATGGGTCCTGCCGACTTACCAAAATAGCCACTGACCTAATAAATTCACTCCTCTTGGTAATCATATTCAAAAGGTGGTACTGTTTAGCAATCACACAATCACAGTGAAGAACCAGGTACTATTTCTGTCACCATGTACGGTTATAAAAGAGTGCAAAAAACATCTAGTCAAAAGAGTGAGAGGCACTTCTGCAACCCAGACTGTTCATCAAGTGCAGAGACAGTCAGTAAGTCAGTGACGACAAAATACTAAAAGTCATAACATCTCTTAACAGTTCTCAAATTTTTATGTACCTTCTGTACACTTTATAATAACATTACTACAGAGAGAAATAATATAAGAAACAGTTGAATAAGACAAAAAACAGCACCAGACACAAATAAAAACATGGTTACGTAAGTACAAGACAATGAGGATGAAATAGGTTAAAAGAGATTATATAAGCTTGTTTGAGGTGACACTGAGTTCAGCCGCTGGTGTTTTACATTCAGACCTCTCCAGTGTAAAACAACCGCTGTACACGGACGGAGTTTGAAGAGTTTAAAGTGCTCTGAGGGAGTTCAATTATCTCCATCTTGACCTGTTATTCTGGGGACAGTTGCTAATAATAAAACCCACAACATCTCCCCGGTTACAGAGAGCAGACTATTGAAAGAAAGTAAGAAGGGGAAAAAAAAAAAACAACAAGGAAATGAACTCTCCCCTTTCAAAAAAAAGGGAGGAAAAAAAAAGTCCTCTCCTCCTAACTATAGCCAGACCCATGCGGCCAACTCAAATTCTGAGCACTAGCCCGTCTCTCCGATGCAATTGGCCGACAAGTCGCCCGACTTGGCCGATTGGCTGTTGCTAAGCAGTTGGCTGGTGGGAGCCAGCCGGCGAGCACGGCGGCCCAGAAGAGCTGTTGCAGCAACAGGGCCCTGAGGGGGACGTGGGGGGCGGGGGGGTACAGAGGGTAGGGGGGTGGGTGTCAGTGGGGGTAGCAGGTTCAAACAAAGCTGACGTCCTCCCTCCTCTCACCTCTGAGTGCTCCCTAAGGTGCATGAGGCCCCGGCGGAGTGCTCGCTGGCAGAGGCATCAAACCTGGCAGCGCCATCACATGCATGATTCACACACACACACACACACACACACACACACAAAAGCCTTCAAACATATATGCACACACACACATACATGCAATGAGACAGATGTAAACACCAATTCTCCAGAGCGAAGTTTGTAACCTATAGACGGCAGAGTTAAAGGTGAGGTGACAGCCGTCAGCCGACATGACGGCAGCCCCTCGTCACCTGCTGAAGGCCGGATCAAAGCCAACATCTAGAATATTTATAGATTACAGGATACGGGGGCGGAGGAGGGATCGAGAATACAAAAACAACTGCGACTGACAGAAACATAAAAATGTTGACATCTGAGCGCAGACTGTTTTTTCAAGCTGTCCGTGTGAAATGTTTTCAAGAGTCTGTGTTTGAAGTGCTCCACTCCAAAATCTAATTTGGAAGGAGAGAAAAGGGCTTTACTGGAGGTCCATTTTCCTTAACACACAGAGAAATCCAGGCTGTGGGAGTTATGATATTGTCAACAAAGCACTAAAGTTGCCAAGATCCTTCCAAAGTGGAATAATTGGATCCTTGGTTGTTTGAAATTTGTGTCACAAACAGAGTCATTATTCTTTTCTGTCTTACACTGTGACAATTCATTCAGATTTCTGCAGATATTCACGAGCCAAAATGATCAAAGGGTGTGTTTGCATTGTTATTGTCACAGGGTGGCACTTATCACCACGAGACCCTGGTCTGTTTGACTTGGAAAACAGCAGCAGCTGCAAGTGGAGCTTTGAAAGGTCACGAAAGGAAGTGGCAATAAGTTTACAAAAGGCTGACCTAATTAATGCCGGATGAATACTTACAAAAAGTGTTCAGTTTGAGTGTCTCACAATTAATCATAGCTGGCTTTCTCTCACTCTTTTTTCAATTCAGACTCAATTCAAATTTTAAGGTTACAGCGTCAACAATTCATTATATGCTTTTGTTTACGGTTATGCCCCGTGTATGACATACTGCTTAAGTGATACATAACAACTTGCTCAAAATAAAGTGATCTCAAGACATCATTCTTCCACTGTAAATGTGTTTTCTGACATTTAGAAAGCCTTTTTTGTTTAAATTGGTCCATTTGAAGGGAAACTCGTCTAACTCATGTTTCGTTACTTGTGACATTTCTAAAGTTCAACAGCAATTCTCTTGACAGATGGATGGAAACAGAGCGTGGAGCAGATTATATACTCAAGGGGGGACATTAAAAAGCAACGTGTATGTGTGAAGGTAAGGGAGAGCATTAGGGAAGAAGCTGAGTGTAAGATGAGAGAGAGTAAATACGAGAGTGAGAGACAATGAGAATAAATGCGAGGGAGAGACAGACTTAAACAAAGCCATACAGACAGAGACAGACACGCTGTGATCCTGTTTTGACACTTCAAAAACAGAACGCCTTCTCTTCAAGTTCATTATTTTCTTACTTCACAAAAATGTTTCATGTTTTACATATTTCTTGTCATTTTACAGACAGGGTTTTTTTTTTTTAAAGTCCACATGAAACTGCATTTTGAAATTATCCTGCTCACGTACTGTGACGTCTTTCCACGTCAAAACAGGATACGCAGGCCACAGGCGGGACAGCAACACCGAGAGGAATATGATTCAAACACCGACACTGAGGAGTGGGTGTGTCATAACAAACATGAAAAGTTACGGTGATTCAGAGTTGGATGCTGGCTTCCATTCAATTGAAAGGGACAACTTGCCCTCATTACAGAAGCAGGCAGACATACTCTTTGGACTGCAGGAGGTGCTATCCTGACTGTGCGCACCACCTGGACAGCAGTAACCAAAGGGACACACCAATGTGCCATGCTGCTACAAGCTAGGTAGCTAATAAACCTTAGCTTTGTGCAGGGCTATTAAAAGTTGAAGAATTTTAAAGACATTCTTCTTTTCATCTCAAATTCAATAAAACATTCACCTGTTTTTACTGCCATGCCATGTAAATTCACATTCTCTACGACAGAATTATGAAAACTGAGCAGGAATGATATTAAAAATTCCAGGTAATTATTACATAACAACACAGGTACAAAAATGCCCTTTTGTGAGCTCAATATTTCAAGCAGCCGTTTCTTCAAATATTTCTACTGATTGCCAATAAGTGGTGACAGAGGAGCTGCGAGTATGAGAGAAATATAAGGAGAGAAAGACAAGAGGATGCAGGATGAGGACTGTGAATAAGTGAGAAAAGAACAGGAATGAGCAGCAGAAACCAACAGAAAGTGACAGAGAGTGAGGTATATTGTATAGGAATAGATGCAGGAACGAGCAGTGGCAGGGTGTGACCAGCAGCAGGATGGCACTCAGGAGTTTTCCTGCAGCAGCTGAGGTGCCTCACAAGGGATTAGCCCGCTTCTATCAGGACAAACTGCTCAGCTAATTACTTTCGATTTCCTCTTGATACTGTATTGCACATGACAGACTGAAGCCTTATTCCCCCCGAAGTCCTTCAGCATGTTTTACCTCCATACACCAAAATTATTTTACTAACACTTTAAAAAGTCCTTATGAGTTTACATCCTGGACGACGCACAGGGTGTAAAACAACAATGTACAAATATTTTCATGTGAAAACATTTGTTTCTCTGCCTTACGCAATTTTTCACAATAACATACGACACACAATCACACCTATTTCTCTTCAGTTGAGCTTCATGGGGCTGACTGCACAGTGTGCTCAATAGCTCCCTGTTGTGACAAAGCTGTGTTTGCATGGCACCTCAGATAATAGGAACTACTATCGGATGCTTTGGGGGTTGTCAGAAAGCTTTCAAGTAAGCCTCAAGAATAAAACTGTTGACGGCAAATGGGAAATTTTGCAGCATTCTTACCACCAAGAGAATAGAGCAGCAGCAAGTTGTAATATTAAAGTGGGAACACTGCAAACAGCCCTCGAAAGATTTGACTCTAATAAGGATTTCAGTTTAATGACTGACTTAGATCCAACTTTTTCTTGAAAAGCAGAGAGGACTTTTAGAAAACTACAAAGAGAATAATTTAGTGAAGGACCTTCTATGCTTCTGCGAAGAAAATTCAATGAAATAAAAATGATCCAAGTTGCTGCATCAGTAAAAAATACGTGTAATGGTCTTGGGAAGAGGAAAATAACGAGACAGGGAGAAGTATCATCATGAAGAACACACTGCACCAAACATCCAAGGTGGGCGTCAAACCTACTGTTTACCAAGGAAGACAAAATCAATGCCCTACCCACTGCACCAAGAACTGCATCTCACTTTGGGCAACAGCAGTGAGTCTAACAGGGTTCGGTAAACCAGCGTGAAGCCATAAAACTTTTGACTGGCAGGTTTCTGGAGATTGTTTTTTTTCCAGCTGAGAGACATGCCTTTGCATGACAGGCAGTCGTAAAATACAAACATGCACTTGGCATGTTTGATTTGCATTCATGGCGTGTGAGCCGAGCAGCCAGCAAATGTTTGCTTAACATTTAGAACAACTGATTTCAGGTTAGAAAAATTCCTCCACTGGGAACAAAAATTGTGTAATATACATATATATCTTAAGAAAACTGGCAGACTTAGCAACTTCTACTTGTTAGATAACAGCAGATCCAAGCATTCAGGCAGAAACACAACATGAGAAGAAAACATTTCACTGTATACGAAATCCCCATTGTGCTGTGAAGCCACTTTGTCACAGCTTTAAATTACTACATTATCACTTGCTTCTTCTGCCAAAATGTCCAATTAACTCCGGTTAAAACAGCCTGCTTTTTTTCTTTTAACTTTTTTCAGCTAAGAAGTAGCTTATCTGGAGACAGGAGGAGATAAGCGATGGAACATGAAAAGGATGGTATCTCTGTTGTCAAGTGATTAGGATGGTGCCCTTCATTTAACGGGACTTTGTATGATAATAAATGGAAAGGAAATTAACTCAACAGTGCGATCTGACGACTGAATGAGAGGAGAAAAAAATGACAAGACAGACACAGCAAGCAAAACAGAAGGAGTTATGCACATTACATCACACAGCCTCAAAAACCCATCCATCCATCCATCCATCCACCTTTGTTTAATCATTACATTAGCAGGACAAAATGCAGAGTTTAATTGCTCAGATGCGGGACTCAACAGGACTGATGGAGCAATAGTTTGTAACATAACATGCGCCAAATGTTTCTGTATTTTGAGTAAATTACAGCACATAACGTTTCTGTATCGACAGCAGTTACAACAAACCCATATAACAACCAATGCATGGCAGCTTTGCGGTGCAGAATGTAGACGCGGCTGTTGTCAGTCAGTGCGGGAAGGACTCATCCTCCTCGCGCACAAACTTTCTGCGCCGTGAACGGAAGCGCGTTTCGCCCCGACATGCCTCAGACCACTTTCTGTAAACTTTTACTTTCACAAGCATGCTATGACTGGTGTAAATAATTACTTCACAAATTAAAAAAACGCTATCTATAGTTGTAACCTAGAGGCATATCTCTGTCGACTTCGACGTTACGCCCACTTTTACGGGATTTTCCAATCTTTGGTCGAAATTCTCTGAATACTAAGTGGTTCATTAACGCTGTTTTTTTTCATATTTTGTTTTCTGACAGTTCGCCAGAACAGCTTAAAACTTCTCCCACGACTATTTATGAATAATCTGGGGAATTATGTGAGAAAATACCCGTTAAACAAGGTTTAACCGTTATAAGCAACCGAGACCACAACAAGTTTGTTGAGGCGGAGCAAAACTCTGCATGCGCACGAAGCACGAGACTGAATGTTAGCTAGCTAACAGCAGATAAAATCGACGTTCAACTGCATTAAATTATTTAAATTAAAAGTTGATATGCATTTACATAGTTAATTATTGTTTATTTGAGGTCGTACACAGTTTGCAGGTGCAAAAAGGTGTGTCACAGCGGACGTGTCCGATAATGGGTCTACGTTGCAATGTTAGCTGCTAGCTTAATTTTTTTTTTTTTTTAAAACAACGTACCTCGTCTGCCGGACGTTTCCGTTACTTTCTCCAAACGATTCGTCGGATTCTCCCGCCGACCCGTTGTCGTCGTCCTCCACGGTTACGTCTCCTACAAACGGTGGGGTGCCTACGTTCTCCAAGCCCCGCTCCATGACTCTTGCACCATCTTCCTCCGAGGTCGAGCCTGGACCCCGGGTGACGGACTGCGGCTCCCTCCCGACGGCGGAGCCCTGAGCTTGCGAAGTCCCAGATCCGATGAGCGCTTTCAGCAACAGCAGGAGCACCAGGGAAATGCTCACGTTTCCAAAGTGAAGCCCCCTTTCCATTTGTAAGACTGGCACATTAGTGAAATATGAGATTTACATGCCACTGGCCTTGTAAATCTTAACATAAAAAAAACGTAAAGTGCAAAAAACAATGTGACAGTAAAGAAAACTCCGTTGTGTCTCGCAAAACGCCCTCTCAATTCTGTTCTTTAAGTAAACATAAACAGCCACTGGGACACCATGTTATTCCCTTTATACTTGACTCAGACTTGCCTTGGTAACGCTAATTCCCGCCTTGTTTCTACACTGGGATTGGTCGGTAAAGTCTCTACGTTAATGAAAAATTAATATAACCTCTTCTCATTGGGCCGTGACCTGTCAATCATCCATACTCACATACTAAGCAGAAAATGATTGCATCAGATGGAAGTCACTCAAAGAGGCGGGCTCAGAATGTTCCAGCCCCCCCAAACAGTCCACCCCATTGGCCAATCCGCCGCCTGTCAAATTCACGCAGGCGCACTGGCGGCTGACACACACGTGAGCAAAAGGTGACGCAAAAAAGTCCCCGATGGCGTTTCCTGTGGCGGGCGTGTGATTGGTCGAAAGAGTTGTCTCCCGTCCAATCAGAGCGACCATGCTGATAAACAGCCACGCCATTGGTCGAAGCCTCCCATCGCTGAGTAAATGCAAACCCTGATTGGATGTCGCATCTGTCACTCGTGTGTAGTTGTCAAGACAGCCGATATGAAAGCACCAACGTGGCCTCACTGTAGATGATAGGTACAGTTCCTGTTCCTGATCACGAGTTATGTTTTTTCACTTTCGGACAAACAACGAGCGAACGATGACATAATGTGTCTGACGAACTCTAAAGGTCATAAAAGATTACGTTTTTATAGGAACCTTCTGGAAAACGTCATCCCAGCCACCAAGCTCTTTGTTATGTTCATTTTATAGATATTTATTACATGACAGTTATTTTAAAGTATCTCACAGAATATTTGTTGCGTTATATTGTATAGTTTTGCATTATTTATTGGTTCCAGGTGGCGCATCAGGTCACTGTAAACCCACAGTTTGCTATGCAAAAGGTATACACCTTGCAGCAGAACCA
>JAQNCA010000007.1:2925928-2936840 GCA_029783725.1 Acanthurus tractus | reverse complement strand
TTGATCAACTACTTGAAAAAACTGATTGACTGTTTCAACTCTGAACCTCAAACATGCACACACACACACACACACACACACACACACACACACACACACAGACACACACACACACAGACACACACACACTCTCTGGCTTACAGGATGCAAAGCCAGGACTGCTGGTACTGGAACCCGGTGGACGTGACCGTGACCCCCTGGATCGTCTCTGCCAGCAGGTGGACTGTGGGGGAAAAAGGTCAGAGGTCAAACACAAGTTGACTGAGAACAACCTCAGGTCCATCAGTGTTGGACTCCTTCTTTTCTAAACGGTCTTTACATCCACTGCGGCTGACTGTGACCTGAAATGTTTACTTACTTAATTGCCACATTTATCTGAGCTTCTGGTGTTTAAATCTGAAAATATGTATGTATTAACAACATAAAACCTGTCTCAGATTTGTTTTCCGGCCTAACGATGTCGGCCAAACGTCTGAAATGTTCGATGGAAATCTAGAGCCTTGTCTGCTGTGCCAAGCCTCTCAATATGATGTCTACATCAGAAGTGTCTAACAAGCTCGCCTTCTGCTTTAGTCGGTGATGCCAGTCTGCGCTGTGTGCAAACACCACACCATGACACGCTAATAACGATGTCCATCTAACCCCAGAAAACACCAACGCTCCTGTTTGCAGATTAAAAAAAAAAAAAAACACATTTCATTATGCTGCCATGTTTACACTGCGCAAATCATTAAAACGGGCAACTAGAGGCGCTGCTGATACCGGCTCTTCGCTTTCTAATAAAAGGAATCTCCCCTTTTGAATTTCTCACGCTGAGAGTGATGAATAATAGTGTTTTGGGGGGATATTCTCCAGCAGCCCCGACTATCCCAAATCCCTCAAGAAGCTTCGGCATGCTCTGGCTTGCAACGTCCTCTTCGACTCATCAGCGAGGAGCAAATTACAGGGTGGAAATGTTTTGTACCGTAAGCAGCGGGGACGATCATTTCCATATCATTCGGATTTTCCCTGCCAGTGGTTTCTCCCTTTTTTCCCCCTTTGTCTGTCTTTGTCTCTCCTTCCATCACTCTCCTTTTCTCTCTCTCTGCCATGCCATCTCATCAATAAAGTATCCTCCATTCATGCCAGAAAATGATGGGCGTCACCATGACAACAGTATCACAGCGCTTAAGAAGTGAGAGAGTCAAGAAGGGAGGATAAAGGAGGGGGGCAAGAGAGACAGAGAAATAAGAGGGAGAGAGCGTGTAGATAAAGAGTAAGAGGGGGAAGAAAGGATGGAGAGAAACCTGTAGAGAAGGAGAATGACGGGGAGGGAAAAAAAAGCTGGCATGCAGGTTAGAAAAGCGTATGGGAAACGGGAGGAAGGAGGGAAATGAGAGACACAAGGAGACAAAAATAAAAAAAAGGAGAGAGATTGGAAGAAGGAGGAGACATGTAGAGAGAGAGAGAATGAATCAGAGAGAGAGGGAAAACTGGAGAAACAGGGGCAAAAAAGGACAAAGCAAATGAAAAAAATCTAACAAAAAAAAACAAATAATATAAACAAATGGAAAAAGGGAGTCAGATAAGATGAAAAGAAGAACGAGAGAGAGACAGAGAAGTGAAGGAGGTGGACTGGGATTCAATTCAATTAATAGCAGTAAGCCTGACAGCCATGTAATAATCAAAAACCATCCAATTTCTCATTGACGTCATGGAGGAGAGGAGGAAAGAGAGAGAGAGAGACAGAACGACAGACGGATGCAAACAGAACAAAGGACAGATTAAAAAGATAAAAAAAGAGGATGAAAAAAAGAAGGAGGCAGAGGTTACAGGAGAGCAGAGTGAAGATGAGGGTGATGATGTGTGGTGTGGGGGTATCTGTGGCTGAAGACGGACCACCCACGAGAAGATAAGGCTGCTAGCTGTGAGCCTTCACATCGCAACCACTTTGACGTTTTTCTTTCTTTTTTTTTTAGTGACAAATGTCCTTTCTGAGTGGGAGAGATTGTTTTCGGTGCTGAGAAGTTGAACAGCCAGAGCAAAGAACGAGTGTTCAGGGTTAAATATCGCTATTACTGAAAGTGGGAAGCTTCGACAAAGTGACATGTGATATTAGCGTCTGAACGGGCACTTTGTCATAAAGCTGTCACCGTCCTTGTTCTCACTTCAGCCAAGCGGCAAACTCCGTCTCTGCAGCTTAAACCGTTTTCTTATTTAAAGTTCCCTCCGGACGAGATTAAAGACAAATTAAAGTTCTCTGCTTGGGACAATAATTAGCATCAGCTGGGTTTTTTCCCTCCAAAAACAAACTGTAACCATGTAATGAATATGCAAATGTTTTTGTTGTCAAAAGTTTAACTTCAGGTGGAAAGTGTGTGTGTGTGTGTGCTCTGCAGGTTTCAAGTCGCGCCTCTGTAAGTCGGACCATGATCGGCCCTTGTGAGGTTTCAAAATCCCACTTAGAAGTTCAAAAAGTAAGAAAACATTCCACCTTAAGGAGACAAATGTGGAAACAGCAAAAAATTCTGCACAAACCACATGATTCTGCACAATGATGCTCAAGTAAAAATAAGCAATATTCATTTTTAAGTGAATTTTTTAGCTAACGGGGGGTTCAGTTTGGTGTGAAAGCGTCTTTACTTTGCTGAATAACTCACGCCAACATCATTTCCAACCTAAACTCCTTCGTTAATAATCAGAATTACATGCGGGACGTCTGAATACACTGTATCTTCCACCTGGGGTAAAGAAACCTGCCTTGGATGCAAGAGGACAGGTGAAGTGTGTGAGTAAGGTCGCTGATGTGATCAAGTGAGACGCTAATTAAGACACGCACCTTTGATGATTTGTCAGTTATGTTAAGATTTCTGCATGGTTTCATCAGCTTTTCGTATGCAAACACCACTGTTTCCACATAAAGAAAAGGGGGGGGGAATCACAGATGCTCACACGCAGCATATCAAATGTGACAAACTTCAATGGAAAGTGATGAAAAAAAACGAGGACGGCACAGAAGGCTGGATGGCTGGATTGCCCTCTTTGATCTGCGGGGATTCTTGGTTGAATTCTTTAACTGCATTATCCACACGGTTTGGTTGGAGGGAGAAAAACAGATTGCAATTTCTGTAAATCACACGAGGATAATGCAGTCTGTCACAAATCAGGGAGGGACGAATCGATACGTACGCTAAACCAGTCGAGAAACAGTTATGTTAATGTTTCTGCTGGCTGAGGTGCTGCTCTGAAGTCGGCAGCAGAAAATCTACAGAGATGTGCAGGTTCAGAAAAACAGAGACTCACGGTTCCTCTGTATGTTTGTGAAAAGGGCAGGAAGCCTTTGAGCAAGGAGACTATTTACATTATGATCAGAGGTGACCTCTGTGTGACCCCCAGATCTTATTCTGCCTTTAAGATGAACTGGTTTTTCACCACTGGTAAACCTGCCAGCCAACACAAACACACACACACACACACACTCGCAGGTACACAAGTGATTGGTTTCCTTCAAAGTGTGGGTTGTGGAGAGCACTTTGAAGGAGGTGATTAAACACAGGAGGGCTCCATACAGCGACGGCAGATGAAACACTTACTGTACATCAGGTATCCATCACAGCCAATCACCATGCAGGACACAGATGCTATGATGTCACATGGCAATGAGAGGGCCACTAGGACTGGGTCAACACTGAAACCTTGTTATCTGGAGAGGTTGTCAATTCTAATCTTCGACTCGCTTGCATTAAACAAACCACATTAGTGGTGAACAAACCAACGCCCCACGTGGATACAGTGTCAAAGTCAAGTGCCGCATGTTTGACCAGCTAAATTACAATTATATAACACTTTGGAGAGACCATTTATCTGAATATAAAACCTCCACAACATGTCTCCTCCATGGGCACAAATAGCTTGATTTAATGATTGGAATTTCAACCTTTCAAGCCCAATCAAATGTTATTACAAATTTTTGACTATTTGAACTCTAAGTATTCACACGGAACAAGGAGGCCTCTAAAAACGGACTAATAACATTATTGGACAATGAGTCCGCTGGACGCAGAGGGCGTTGATTTGAGGGGCAGCTGAAGAGGCATCGATATCTGTGACACGGGAGAGATTGCTGGTGCCTGTAATCATTTGATGACTCAATGGATCGACCCAGTCCCGAGCGTGGAGAGGAACACAAACGGCATACTGATGGTGATTGGTGCAGAAGCAAAACCACTGATTGCAGCCTCATGGCGGCTGATGCTGACATTTTCATCCAATTAGCACAGCTTACCGTCATCAAAGAAAACGAAACTTTGAGACTTGTCTGCAGGGGGAGAAGCAGGAAGAGAAAAAAAACCAAGAGGAGAGACCAGAGAGTCAGTTCAGTCACCTTTTCCGATCAACAGGCGAGCAGCTTCTTAGTTACAAACAGACACTCAAACACACACTCTGCAACCACACACACTTTCTGGTTAACAGGCACGCACACAAATATCTCTGCTGCACAGAAGCTTCATTTCCTGCCCTCCTTTACCTCATGCATATTAAATATCATTTTCCAGAGAAAATCCCTCAATGTCTGGTCTTTGTTGGGCACAGAGAGATCTTATCTTGATTACCGTCTACGGGCTATTAGTAAAAATTGGATTTTATCACTGATAGCAGTTATGTGTTAAGCAAGTGCAGAGAAACCCACAGACGTCGACGATGAAGACGTCAAGATGAGGAAAAACGACATGTATGACCGCCATTTTTCATGTGGTAAAGAGCTTGAATTAATGTTTTCACTTTAGTATTCTGATCATTCCTGCAGAGCGTTACAGGGAAATTTTCCCAGTGAAAAGTCATGCCGCCGGCCTGGAAGAGATGTATTATTACAGGGGAGAGACACAGTCAGGTGATTCAAAAACACACAGCATCTTTCCTGTTGAACAGAGGTAATTATATCCAGATTATTTACAGTACCTGTTGCCTGAAAATAAACATGAAACCGAAAATGAACCACAGACGTATGAATAAGTAATAATCCTGCCGCTTTATCAAAGACTCTCATATATTTTTTGATGTATTAAACATGTTCCATGCGATCGCAGGGCCTGAAGGAATTGGACAGTAGAAATGACTGTGTACATTTCTTGTAGTTTTATCTTTTTCTTAGACAGTCCTGAACACACACAAGCATCTTGTTATGAAGAAGAAACCAGAGCTACACCTTTGAAGCCTTTAAAATTTATGGATACGTGACTGTTTTTCTGCTCGACTCGAGCTAGAAAATAATGAAAAAAAATAATAAAATAAAAAGAATAACAGAGGAGGATTATGCAAATCGAGGCAAAGTGGAGAGCCAGTGAGATCGATCAAAGGTGACAGCAATTTAGGCAGAAATTATGGTACAGTCATCACAAATAGGGCACACAATCAGCGGCTCACACTGCACTGAGCGCTGTAGATGTGAACAGCATCGCAGAGGTAGAGAGGAAAATACGATTATACAATACATCATTACTCAAAATATTGACAATTAGTCATTCTGCTACAGCTGCTCATCACTACTGTGAGCACTGTCATCCTCCTCAGCAGCCCATAATTATTTATTGTTTAAACTATCTTAAAGGATGAAGTGGAGTTTCTTTTTTTCCGACAGACGCAGCTTTAGTTCTTATAATAGAGGCTGAAGGAATATTATTATCAATTCATTGCATCATCAGAAATGCTGTTCGTTTCTCCTCTGCACAATGTGAATATTGTGCTCCATCACCGAATCCCAGGAGAGGAGTGAACAAAAAAAAAAAAAAACACAGTACAAGTTGGCCTCCAAAAAATCGACTCCTCTGTACAAGTTGGAGCAGGACTAATTATCTCTGTGGGCTTTCATCTTTTTCATTTCTGTAATTCTCCGTTCTTTCTGTGCCTGTTATAATCTCGCCCTGTTCTCTTTATCTCACAGCTGTACAGAATTACACTCCAAATGAGCCGGTCCGCTCGCCAGCCGTATCGCCCCACTGTGGCACGCCGAACGCAGATACGGCAGAAATTAATACCTGAAGAGATATGTCCCCTTGATTACATACTTATGTGCAGTATGAATGCATTCCCCTAGGAGGAGCCTTTGTTCCTCCCCCAGGAGATATTTCTCCCCCACAGCCGTGACGTGGACTGTTTTTCGCGTGTGAATGTTTGTGATTTTAGTTCAGGGATCCTACATGCAACGTGGGGATTCGAAGCCTCAGCGAACTCTGAGTCATTGCTAAACAAGATGCTGAAGAGTAAGATTTCAAAATGAAAAATCAATCTTTTGAAGAGGTGCATGTTCTTTTGAAATAATTAGTAAAACCAAAATTACGAGTCGTAGGTAATTAAAATCAGATCACTGCTGGAAAAGAAACCTTTAATCACGAAATACTTCTTTATATCTTTTCTGCACTTTTGAAAGTATTTTCTTGAGGCACATTCATCTGCAGCTGTAAGTCAGCAGCTACTGTACAGTCGCGCTGCTCATTTGCATGTTTCAAACTGTAAATATTTCCCATCTTTATTTGTTGCAGAATTGTGGAGCTGTTACATCATCCGCTGTGCAACTAATTATCATCTAATTCTTATCTTTGCAATTATCTTATGACTTCTGCTGCAACTAACGCATTTCCCCAGAGTGAAAACCCGAATTTCAGCTTATTTAAAACTGCTCATATTGTTGCAAAATATAAAAATAAAGTCATAACTGAATATTGTTTCTGTGAATCTTTGGTTGGTTAGTTAGGGTTCATAACTATAAAAAGGATGTACGCTTTACTAGACTGCTCGCACATCAGCAGAAAATATACTAAGACTTGATGGAATGTAGGATTTATTAGCAATGAGCTGCGAAGTTGCACGTTGAAACTGACTGAAAATTCTTCTGTTTACTTCCAAAAGTGTGGGAGAAGCTACAGTGTCTGTGGAGCTCATAAATAATGTGAAATGCTCCTTTTAAAGCCAGTGTTTGTTCTGTCCGTTCTGGGCTCCTGTAGAAACATGGTGGACACCACGGAGGATGAACTGCTCCCTCTGTGGATACCATACTGCAGATAAAAGGCTCATTCTAACGGGATATAATGTTAAATAAACTTCTGATAGATAGAAAAAGAGAAAGCAGTCGGGTTGCAGTCAAACAGAATCTCCAGCTCACTTGAGCTTCCTGGGGTTTCGTCCAATCGGGTCACACTCTCAGAACCAACTGAGGACTGTCGTATTACATCTAAACCCTGGTTGCTCCCGCCTACATCAATGAACCCCTTTTGTTGAAAACTGATCACTATTATTTGGTGAAAAAGAAATACAAATATCTCCCATGATTAATTGACTAGACGACATCTTTGGGAGTATTTGATGACCTCTGAAATGAAGAAGTCATGAATGCCCCTTTTTATAATAAAGCATCACATATTAAACTACTTTGCATTATTTTTCCACATTGCTTTCATCCATTTCAAAACAGTGCAACCCCTGAAAGCTCAAACTGATTTTTCAAAAGCTCAGACCTGTGCAGGAAGCCTTTTTGTTAAGATGGCGGCCACAAAGAAAAAAATAAAAAAAGTCTCCTCCTTCGCCCTCTTTGTGGGGTATTCTGGGAGAGAAACAGTCAAGTAGCAGCAGCCGCCACAGCCTGAGAGTCTCAGAGAGCCATTTGAAAAGCTAAGCGAGTGATCGATGACAGAAGTCAATTATCACCTCGCGGATCTGTCAAAGGCGGCTGTGCAGGGTGAGCGTCACACACCACCCACCTCTGACTAACCATCAACAACTGCGGACAACCCGCCCAGCCAGACGGGAAAACACTGGAGACGGAGTGTGTGACAGGCAGCCCTTACAGTACCATTACCTCCACACGCTCTTACAGCGACCAGAAAACCCCCGTCATGTTTTTCCAGCATCAGCTCAGCATCTTTTAAGCTACAGCAAAGATTTAACAGTCAGGCGAAATTAATGTACTGAAAAAAAAAATATTTTTCTTCAATTCTTTGTGAAATCGTTTAATTTGCCAAATAATATCTTTTGGGACTGCGGTGTTCGGTACAGCTTGCAGCAGACAGCGAGGCTCCAACAATGGATACATACTGTTATGTAAGAAGGCGGATTTCTCCTGCTCTAATGGGCTGAGGAGATTCATCTTAACCAAGAGGCTTTGCTGCTCAGCCAAAAGGACCTG
Source organism: Acanthurus tractus (assembly GCA_029783725.1). Classification (NCBI taxonomy): domain Eukaryota; kingdom Metazoa; phylum Chordata; class Actinopteri; order Acanthuriformes; family Acanthuridae; genus Acanthurus; species Acanthurus tractus. Next base: position 2,928,682 of record JAQNCA010000007.1, on the reverse strand, counting down.
CGCTGGAGGGACCGAACTAATGTGACAGGGATCTGTAAGCCCACAAATGGGCACCAAACACGGGAAACTGTGGCACATAGCAGAAATGAGTTTCTGCATTAGAGGTGTGCACGAAACTTAACTAAGCACACCTTAAACACTTGTGGATATATTAAATATAAGCTTTCAGGTTTTATAGAGGAATATTAATATGCGTGTGTGCAATTTCTTTAGGGAAAAATCTTTTTTTTGTTATTAGATTTAAGTGATTTAATGTTTTTGGGGTGGAGACTACAGGGATTAAAAAATGCAAACAAACATCTCAAAAAATTTTATAGATCAGAAAAATTGTGAACTACTAGAAGATACATAGAAGTAACAGATGTTATCCTTCATAGCTGTGATTATTAAAAAAATATTTATCTATCTTCTGCTTGTGCATTAATGTTTACGATAACCACTTGGCAGCTTTCCTGGGAAACATTGGATGTCTGCACATGTAAATGGCTGCCAACACGATTCAGCACATCGGGCTCTGCTTGTGTCTTCTGTGCAAAGCTGCAGGGAAAGCAAACAACCTCAATTCAAACATCACAAACTTTCCTTTGGGTCTTTAAAGCTTCCTGAACCATTCTCAAGTCCATCTGACATTTCAGCAGCTGAGCCTGAGGTGAAGCCATTTCTCAGGTAGGTGTTGACATGCAGACGTCAGATGTTCTTAGGTCAGGCGTCAGATGTTAGAGGGTTTTGGTTTGAATGCAAGCAGGCAAAGTTCTCAAGCTCAAGTTCCCTGATTTGTTTCGCTTTGTGTGCCTGTGACTACATTTTCACATATTTTTCAACATGTTAGTTTATTTCTGTCAGCAGGTTCTCTGCTTACCGTTGACCTCCTGGGCTCCTGCATCTGTGAAGAGCATGCTCATCACCTCCTCGAAGTTGCAGCTGGGCTCGGACGCATGGTTGTCCTGGCCCACATGGTGCAGCATTCTCTTCAGGACATCGTCCAGGGAGGCAGCCGTCTCATCCAGCAAGATGGTAGCCCTCGCCAGGAAGCCGTCCACGTCCCGGTGTGCCCGGACTTCCTCTTCAAAGTCCATCAGCTTTACATACTGTGGAGAAAATTTTTCAAAGACTGGTATGGTTTTGATTGACAATTCTGAGCTGATATTGCTAATCAACATCATTTCAAAGACCAGAATTTAACCAAAGGCATCATAGTAAGTTTGTACAGTTGTTTAGCTACACAGCTTCACCACACAGCAGATGATATCGGTTATATCTTATTTTAACTCCCACAGTTTTAGAGTCAGGATGAGTTTTTTGCTGGATCATTTGATTGCAGCTGATTATTTCAGTCAAAGATCTGACTGTCGGATGATTTGATGCTTTTCTAGGTCAGAAATTCTAGCTGGTCGTCTAGCAGTTTGAGCAGTTCTGATCCTGCATGGCGGCAGTTGAAATATTCAAACTTGCATGAGTTTGTTAGGCCGTTAACACTACTGTTGCATCACACATGGAGTGATTACTATCAGTGAACACAACTTAAAAAAATAAAACAGTTTCTGCTTATTTTAAGTCAATGCAGTTTGCATCTGATCCCTCCTTCATGTCTGTTGTGGTCTATTCTCCTGTTTCAGTGTAGATTTGCATGCAGTCAAGTCATCAACATAAATTTTAAATTTTAACACAAAATCAGGTTTAGAGTAACTCAAGTCTCAGATAAGACCGATACCACAAGTGTCCTACAGCTTCCACCTCAAAGTATCCACGACTCAGAGTCAAACAGAGCTTTTTTTTGTTTTAAATTAACGGTATGGGGCAAAGGCCTCACGCCTCCAAAGTCCTTTAGAATTGGACCATCGGTGTCTAAGGGTCACCTGAGAGGCTTGCAAATGGACAGAGATGAACACAGCTCGATTAAGAGCCCAGACACCCGGAGAGCCTGGATTTCATTGATCTGGTGATTGACAGAAAGTCTGAAGATAAATGGATTTCCTGCTGCTCTTTTTAAAAATCTAACAACTGGGCAGGAAATCTGGAGTCTCTGGAGTTATTTGTGTACAACTCTCTGAATCAATTTTTATTTTGTCTGTGCAAATAAGTCATGGCTGAGGTCTGAGGGTCTGTTTTACTTTGGGTCGAGCGATTAAAAAGTTGAGAAATTGAATTCACTGGCATTAATTTGTTCGCAAAATTTCATGAATTGTTCATAAAGGCAGCGAAAAACCACACAGTTGTAGCAGAAACATGACAACAGCATGTCAAAATTATATGGCTGTGGTCTACAAAATGCAGAGGGAGAGAGCAAAGACACAGAAATGGAATACAGAACGAGCGGATTAGTGGAAGGAACGAGGCGAGCGGTTGGCAGGAACAAGGCACAACAAACTGAGAGATCTGACAGGCTCGTTCTGAGGAAGTCTAACTCTTGACAGCCTTGGTCACCAGTTTAAACTGATGCCCTCTGGGTGCCGCTTTAAACTCCTTGAACTGTGAAGGGAAAGAAACATCCATTATCTCCACAGAGAGAGACGGCTCGTTGTAAACACGAGAATCTGTTAATGTTTTTTCTACTCTTTAAAATGCTCGCTGGCATCAAAGATCATGTTTTGGTTTAATAGCTTTGGACAGTTTTAGCTTCTCTTGGTCAAATTTTTGTTTTGGATGTTTTATTGAACTTGAATGATTTATTTTTTGCAATGCTAACATATTAGAGTCGGTTTATATTCTGAAAAAATAATGATGAATGCTGTGAATAAAATAAAACGGGATGTG
>JAQNCA010000007.1:2907545-2919159 GCA_029783725.1 Acanthurus tractus | reverse complement strand
AGGATTTGTAGATTTTTTAAATTTTGACCTGCTGGTGACACGAGATAAAGTAATTAGGGATTACATAAGTCATGGCAGTATAAGTATCTGCACCAAATTTTGTACAAATCCATCTAATATTTGTTAAGACACTCGGCTCTTTAAATGGTGACCTCGTGGCTGTGCTGGATGAAAGTGATCACCAAGTTCAGTAACATTCACTGTCTGCACAACACGCAACGGGCAAGAGTCGAACTACCAAACAACATTTCCAAAATCAGAGTCAAGCTGCTGGCAAGGCCAAAAAAGTCGGCGAGATGCAGTAATATTACATGAGGTGAGATGTTTGCTCCAACACTGATGCATCTTCATGGGGAGTTGTGGGTTTTAGCGTCCTTAGCTTTGATCACACTGCAGCCTGACAGGCCTGATGAAGGCCAGCAGGGATCAATAAACCACTAAAGACGTGTCGGCCTCATCTTCTGTACATGAACTGTAGTAAATGCTTTAAGGCGAATCCTTGAATGCATTCTGATTTTGACTGACAATTTAAAAGAGGTGAGTGTTTCGTGGAGTTAAATAAAGAAAACAAGAGAAATGTCAGAGTGTCAACACAAAAAGCGAAACGCAGCTCTGACTACATTGCTTTGATTTTTAAAAAATACTGTAAATGTTCTTCTGCATAATGAATTTTCTCTTGAATTTTAGAGAGAAAACACCTTAATTTGAGACAATCTGTCTCTAAATGGGCCTGTCACTGAAACCTAGTGTTCTGTACTTTTAAAGAGCTTTTTTCAATTGAACATCATAGCTGCCCAAAAATCTAAAACAACAAAATGGGACCAAGATATACATAATATTGTCAATGGTTGTTTTAAAGTCTTTTACTGTGAACGGATCATTAACTACAGATTTTACAATTCAGAATTTCTCCCCATCATATGAAAACTGTCACCATTTTTCATTTTTTCCATTTTTTCCTCGCCTCATCTTCTGTCTGGTTTCTGTTGTTTCTAAGAGACAAATTCATAGCCACCATAACTCACTTAGTCATTAAAAAGCTTTACAATTCAAAATTCAGTGTTTCAACGATGAATCCTGTTTTTTTTTCCTCCTCTGAATGATGATGGCTCTGCGGTAAAAACAAGAGAACTGCAGCAGGAAGAGGCTGAGCTTGTTTTTGGGACGTTAAATTATAAATGCTCTTTTAATAACTCAAATGCAGAAAGCCTTTGTAAAAACATATCTTTAGTGTGCTGCAAATATCCTACATGCACAGCATAATAAAGGTCAAGACTGAAAACTGTCCCAGAAACCAGGGACACTTTACGGATCAGAAAGCTTTGCTGCATTTCGTGGCAGAAGAAGCCACAGTTAAATACACACAGAGAAACTGATTAATTATAACAGACGGATGTTTTTGAAATTAGATTCAGGGAGGAGTCGACGCTATTTACTGCTCTAACCGCTGCCTCTGTAGTCGGAGAGGATGTGATTAAAAGTCCGACACTGATTTGATACGGAGGATATTTTCCACAGCTGCCTGCTGATGTGGAATAACAGAATGACCTAATAATTAGTGACATAAATTAAAAGCATAAACAGGCACGCAAACAGTTAATGACACTGGGATCAAATGTATATGACAACTAGACTCGGGGCGGGGAGCGGGAATAAAAACAAAACACGCTAATCAACATTCAGCGAAGAATGTCAATGAATAATGCACCGAAAATCTGGGAACAAACACTGCTGGGCATGACAAACACTCCGCATCTGCGGGTGAGAATTTTGCCTGATGACAGTGGTGAAAATTCAACATATTACAGCTGTTCAGAGGGAGATGAGTGCAGATAAACAGTGCCAGGTTTCAAGGTTCGGCTCAAACTAAAGCCAGGGGTGTGAATCAATGGTGTGTGATTGAAACGGCGATTATATAGAATTAGAGGATACAACAGCGATTCAAATAAAGTTGTGGCGCTGTGTAAAAACCTGAACAAAAACCGGCTGCAATTATTTGCAGACAAACTGTGGTAACTTCAGCATGGTTTTACAAAACTCGTGTTGCAATATCCTTTATGCAGTTGTGTTTTTCACAAAGTTTTGAACCTCGCTTTTTAAATGACTGAGCCTTTCCAGGTTTTATAATGACTGCGTGACAGTTCCATGTATTTATGAAGTGATGGCACAAAACTAACACAACAATAAATGGGAAAAATCCCAAATTCAGCTCCAACCAGAAACACTGGTGAACTCTGGAAGGTCTGGAAACCTTCAATAAAGAAGCACTGCTTTGGTTTTGGGAGTTATAAGTTCTTCTGTTTATGGTCCAATAATAAACTTCATGTTTAAATTAAGGCTTGAGGGTCCAAAACGAGCACATAAGTGTCATGTAAATCAACACTAATGAATATAGACCGTGACATCTGTTCTGCTACAACTGTTTACACTAAGCCACTCTGGTATTCTGTGCTCTTGTTTTAGACTCGACGTTCACCTGTCCGACTTGACAGGGACCGTTTTTCATTGTTGTTTTCTGCCTTTAACTTGTTCCCAGCTTGCAACACTCCAGCTCTCTTGTCAGACGCCTTAAGTGTTACTATGTATGGAGAATCAGCCCGAGTGACATGGTCACCTGTCACATCTCTCTCCCTTTCCCTTCTCTCCCCGTGGTGCACCTGTGACTGTCGCCATGGCAACGGTAACCTGTTGACTTGTGGGGTTTCTGGTGATGGGGTCAAAATCATCTGCACCTGCAGCTGAGGAGCTGTCCGTCAAGTCAACACCTGCCATCGGGCTTGGAGAAGACTCGGAGCCCACCAGACCGGAGACCTCCGAGGATTCCACAGAAATGAGTTAAAGGTTGTTTTTAAAAGGGTTTTCTGGACTTTTTCTTTCAATTTATACTTGAATGACACAATAGAGAGTCACATTCAACCTCTAAAGAATGGTCTTTGTGTTATGGAATAACACATTTACAGAAAAGATGAAAAAAGGTGAATTTGATCACACAGTGAAACAACAGATGACATTAATGACTGGAAGTGGCAAATGCAGAGAGGCAGCTCCAAAAATCTTTTTTTTCTTTTTTACTTCTGGGCAAGAAATCTGTTTGTTTCCACACAAAAATTGGACTAAGGTAAAGGTTGTAATGAGACAGAAGCATAAAATGATGCTAGCTATTTAAAATAAGTAAATATAAGGCTGATAAAAAGATAATAATGATAATGTTAATGCTAATAAAAGTTTAGCTATTATTCCTGTTTCTCAATAATGACCCTTTTAGGTAAAATGTCACAGCTTGACTGAAGCCCATCGGCCAGCAAAGGGAACACAGTTCGTTCAACAAGTTTTAGAAATAGCAGAACTGGGAGGTACAAACGCTCGCAAAAGTTTTCAGACAGAAGAGATCACAACTGAAAGATTAGAAATATCATTTCGCCAGGAGCTTGGATAGTTTTATGCAAATAAGTGATGACGTTTGAACCCATGCTGTCATGCATGTTAATTTTTTTCTGGGAGCTGTACTTTTATTCTGTGACAAAGGGATCATTTGGATGTTAAAAAGCAGCAAAATGCTTATGTTTTTCCAAAAGAAAAATGAAAAAAAAACACTAAATGACAGTTTGTATTAAATAACAAAAGCTTCTGAATAAGTTCTTAAGCTAACTTCGTCTGACAGCTAGCACACAGTGGGTTTATCCGGAAACAGCTGCCTGCTGTGGCTTGAAATGACACTTAAGAGACGTGAGACACCAATGCAAAAAGAAAAGTTACAGGCCACAAAATCAAAACAATGAGCCGGAAGAAGCTGGAAAGTTCAGGTGAACTTCAGAATCAACTGAAAATCCTCTCTGGATTCATCATAAACACTGTACATCTAGAGTCATATAGTGACTCACTATGTTAGATTTTAAGCTAAGTTAAGCTACAACTTTGATTGCTGCTTACTTAGTCACTAAACTGTAATGACTCTGAGGTAGATGAGCATATCTGAGACAGAAAAACACACATAATTTCTCTTTTTCTTTCTCTTTTCCCACTCTCCATCATCTACCATCTTCCTTTCTTTCTCACTTCCCAAGCATTGTTTCTCCTTCCTGTTTTTGTCTCTTCAATCTCTTTATCCAGTTGTTCTTCTCCCTCTTTATCCCCAGCGAACACTCTGACCCCTGCCGCCCTCAGACTCTCCGTCTGTCTCTCTCTCTCGGTACTGACCTGGCCCAGGGCTGATCTGGTTGTCATAGAGGTGAATGTCATCTCCGCAGGCAATCGGCGAGTCTTGTCCCTCCTCCCGGCACTCGCTGCCCTCCTCCTGCTCCACCTCCCGCTGCTCTGGGGACACAACAGCACAGGGTCATCTCCTGGACCTCAACGGCTACCAGGTGTCAGGGATGGAGTCGTTACGTTGTGGTTTATCTCGTTCACATTCTGTTTTATTTTGATAGTCTCCATAGTTTACTTCCTCCCTTTGTTCCTTTCCTGCCTTTTGTGATCACCCTAATGTGTTTCACCTGTGTCTTGTCGTCTCCCCGCCCTCATGTGCATTTAAGTTGTGCTTCCCTTCCTTCTGTCGCCAGTTCATCTTGTCTTTCTTGTGAGCAGCGTTCCAGCAATTATTGTCTACTAGTTTCCTCGTGCATGACCTTTGTTCCTGGTTTACAGGTTGCTGAGTTTGTCTGACGATTCTGTACTTTTGACTTGAGCTGTTATTTACCGTGTATAGACTGTATTAACGACCTTGAGATTGCCGATTCCTGTGTGCAGCTTCTGCGTTTTTGTGTCCGCCTGCCTGTGATTTCCTGACACCAGGCAGAGCAACAAGCTCACTTTGTTGTTATCATCTTCAGGAAGAGTAGGTGGCGAGTCCAGGAATTCAACATGTGACCACTATACATTATATTACCTGTTAGCATGACTTTTGAGACCGAAAACATGAAATGATTCTCCTCTAGTTGTCACACTAAAAGATATTATTTTCTGCTGTAGTTAATTTTAATTATACAGCAGAATAAATCTTATTCTGAGACTATTTTACAAGAAGAGATCCCATAGATTTTTTTTTACAGTATTTTAATTGTATTAATAAGCATAATAACAATAATATAAGTTAAAAAAAAAACATTACAGAACCCCTTAAGGTAAAATCCTGTCAGTGTAGCGCTCAAAAAGATGGTGACAAGATTTGATGCTTTTCTATAACAGGCAGTTTACCATTCTGAAATTGCAATGAACATCTGGTAAAAAACACAAAAAAACAGAATTATAAGTAAATATTGTTTTAGTGTCACCTGAAAGATGTCATGAGGAGGTTCACTTGTCAGACACGCTCAGATCTCACTGCAGCTTTCCTGTCTCGTCATTTTACTTAATTCTGTTTGGTATCATACCTGCAGTCTTCTGGAAGTGCACAAGGTTTTCATACAGGGAACAGTAAAACACAGGCTTTATTTTGAGTTTGTTAATCCTCTTAAAATCTTACAGTTCCCTAAATGCCCATTATGAGTGACCACAGACTCTGGAGACATCTTAAAATGTTTTGTTTGACCAAGAGTCTAAAACCCAGAGACATTTATTCGACTAGCTTGGCCACATCTGTAGTGCATTTTAGTTTTATAGGATTTGTATTTTCTTTAATTTTGTAATTTTTTTGCATAAGTAGAAACTAAACTGGCAGAGAAGACACTGGTTAGTAGCTGTTTAGATATCAGGTCAAGTATTTGATGCGGGTGGACGTGTTTCTAGCAGGTTTCTGGGTGTGTGATGGAAAGCATTTTGTATGGTAGAAAGCATCGCAGGACCCAGCCTGGAGCCTGTTCGTATGACTCATCCATTCTCTCTTACTGACACAGCAGCCGCTTGAATGCAGTCCTACAGTTACTAGTGGGCTCCCAAATATCATCTTGCCATCGACTTGATGCGACGAAAATAATATTTCATACTGATGCTCTTTATCTGCTGACCTTATCTGTGAGGGGCCCCAATTTCAGTTCATTCAGTTTGTCTTGCATCAGGATCATCCTTCAGCACTTGACATTATTTGAACCTGGCTGTGTCGTCGCCTCGCCTGCATCCTTCTGTGCCTCAGACTCACCGGCTGGGCTCTGACTTTCAAATCACCTTGGGAGGGAACAGCGGCTGCAGAGCAGGAGGAGCAGATCGCCGGCTTTAAGACGCAACGCTATCAATTTCAGGGAAAGTTTTAAAATGTTGATTACTTATCTCCGTTTATCCATTTATTTTTTGATATTAAACTTGACAATATGCAATTTACTATTCAGCAAAATAACAATCTTTATTATTTCCCAAATGTCATCGGAATAATAAATTGAATCAGGGCTGCAGCATTAGAATTCAGAGTCTTGGCATGAAGCAGAGCTCAGTAACTGTGACCAGTCAATACGAACATGCAACATGTAGAAGGAACGAGGGACGTTTGATATGAAAACACTGAATGATTGATGTGTTTCCTTCAAACGGTGTGCAGCGTTTGGGATGTGTTTGGAGCTGTCACGTACACAATCACTGCAGTGTCACAAACAGCCACGGCAGCGTTGGGGTTTGCATCATTTAAGATGTTTTAAACTTTGATGCTTTGTTGTTCTGAGAATTAGTCAAAGAAGATGCACGGCTGATGTCACTGTAATGTTATATAAGGCTGCAATGAAACACAGTTTGCATGCATAGATTAAAATGTCATTTATGTCACTGAATAATTTATATACGAAATGCATAATTAATGTCTATAATTTTTTGGTTTTGACGGACCTACAGTAGAAAATAGAGCTAAAAGAATTGGTTGATTATTCAATATGTTTATCAACAACACAGATTTTTATTAACTTAATTACTTAAGTCGTTTTTTGTAAAACAAAAAAAAATCTGCATTAGCCCCCATTTGGTTGTATTATTCAACAGTACACTAAAAGTTTATCAGGTACACAGAACAACTTCAGTAAATTACAATGGGAATAAACAACTACTTGAATAGGTACGAAAATAATGTGCAGGCCAATCAATGATAAAAATCATATTTTCATTCAGCTCAAACATTACATATTTATAATAAAAAGACAGAAAAGCATCAAATTTTCTCATTTGAGACGCTCTGAACAGAAAAGACTTTTAATCATTGTCCAAAATTCTTTTTCTTTTGCACGACTTTAGGTGATGTCATTGTTTTCATAGGCACCTAAATTAAACGTTTTTGTAAATTTGTGCATATTTAGTAGCTACGCTTTATTAGAATTTAACAAAATCTCAAAAAAATATATTTTTCCAATGTATGTCATCAACTGTGGAAGTTAAATAGTGTTATCACATTTTGCCGTTTTGACCAGTTTTGTCTTATTTTCTAAAATTGTAAGAAACTTTACAGTAAATAAGCGTATTTTATATTAAACCCTGATCCAGAAATCTCCACATCAGTAGCAGTTACACACATTACACTTTCCAGTTTTTTACCAGAGTGGTTTGTTCATTAATCATTCATGGCCTGATTTATATAACAGTTTATTCCTAAGGAAGGTGGAAATAGATCATCTATGGTTGCTGACAGTTGTTTTGGAGATGTATGCTAATTAACACATATTTATCTAAATTATCCCCCATTTGCATACATAAACATCAGAGAAAACCTGCACTGCAAAAAATAAATGTCTCAGTGTAAGAAACCAACCGGGGGGATTTCATGGTGATATGTGCTGGTTAAATTTTTAGTTCGTTCACCTGTAGGGTCTCCCCTCGCGAACAGTGATGACAGCTTAATTAAAGGGTTTTCCCAAAGTGTTTTAAAGCGGAGACGGGCCACCTTGCCTGAACTACAGATCACTTCCACCAATAAAAAATTTATATTCATACATAAAGTGAGACATTAGTAAAAGAGCTGAGGTATTATTTCACATGGAAAGTTTCATATATTGCATGTGCCTGTTGTTTTGAGCATTTTTAATGAACTGAAAGATGCCATGATAAATCATGACAGGAACTGTGTGGCTTACAACCTGCTAAACAGTTTCCTCTGACCTTTAGTACAATCCCCACGTTGCATCACTTCAAAAACAGCTTTCCTGAAAACCTTGTCCGCTGCATCGAGGACATGACAACATTTCCACATAATTTCCACAAATATTTTATATTATTGTTTTGACATTAATTTATATTCCATTCTGCCCACGTGAACGTTTTTTTGTCGCTTGTGTGTGTGTGTCTATATGTAATCTGACCCATGAACGTGCAGTCAGACTCGCTCAGTCACTCAAAGCTGCTAAACAAGCAGAGTAAATGAGTGCATTCATAACTGACTTGTCTTGGTGACATATTAAGCATTGCTGCACTAATGAAGAACATAACAAGGCACCGGTACAACAGGTTCACTTCTATGGTGCAAAAAGTACAACAATTATTATTTTTCATGTTAACCTGCTCACAGCTTTTCGGTTGCCGAGTGCAACTGAAGAGGATTTTCGACATCCAGACCAAACTTCACTAATGAACCTCCTGGATGACGGTGGTGGATAATGCTTACTTGCCAACAATAATGTAATTGCATTTATATCCTGATAAAAGGTTTCCTAATAAAGATGGTTATGTTCGTGTGCAGCAGGGGGCCTTCTGTATATCTGCTGAGTGAATCGGTGTGTTGCAGGAGGGGAATAATTGGCTGGGGGAGACAGGGAGATCCAATGCAAGCATATTCTGTCCCGACTGCTTGTGCTGCACATACTAATTGGGTGCCTCTCCTTGGCTTGAAGGTAATGAAACTGCCGTTATCATAACAGCAAAGTTCATTATTTATATCCAAATGCAGTGGACTGTGAGAGCTGGGAGAGTTTTCTGTGCAGCTCCAATCTTTAATTCACATCTTTTATACTGTACAACAGACTACTGGCATCATTCAGACAGAAGAGATTCCTCGAACTATTACGCTATTACAACGCGAGGATCACACTCTCTTATTATTATTATTTGTTTTGTCTTCCAATCGAGGAAAACTGGATAACACTGAAGATGTAATGCACAGTGCAATCATATTTCCTTGTGGTGGTTCATACTCACCCATTTCCTGGAAGAAATAGCCGTTTCTGCCAGGGGTAGGTGCCTCTGCAGGAGAGAGCAAAAAACAGAGAAAGGCAGTAATCAATGAGGTGAAACTGGGCAACAGTAAGAGACCCTGCGGGGAGCCATTTTCACTCTGGATCAGATTATTTGTTATTATTTTTACACAGTAGTTGCTGGTCTGGGAGATGGCTACACAAATATAAGCCATTATCAGACCTGACTAAATGTCTGTCTGTCCTTCAGTTTTTATCGCCAATCGCTCATCCGTTTGACTTCACACTCGGCAGGTTTATTGCAGAGGAGTCAGAGAAGTGCAGCGCAAGCTCTTCATATGAGACATATTTATTAATAGTTACTACCATTACAAGTGCATACAGTGTAGCGCATTGAAGGGACACCCCTAAAAACTGTAACACGGTCAAATGGCACCATGGGTAAAGCTCACTCACTGTCTCAGCTACATTACTGTGAAATAAAGAAGACCAAAAATGTTAAATTGCTGCAAAGTCGTCTGGGATTCGCTTTTTTGTGTTTATCTCAAACAATAATTCCAAAAATCAGCAGAAAAAGTTGAAAACTCAAATGAAAACTCCAGTTCCCAGAGAAAATCTGGTCTAACAGAGCTTAAATAGCCTCGTCCAAAAATCGCTAGCTCTCAGTAACAACTGCAGCTGGTTGGTTATCTAACATCCACCAAGGTTTCATGTTGTGAGTTTATGTTAAACTACTAAACAATCATTTTTATTTTATTTTATTTTTTTTTTGCAAAAGACACAGTTTCCAAACCATCTAACGAAAGGTCCATCATTTGAAACTGCCTCAGGGAAGATGCACATTGACTGGATTCTCCCATCAGCAACATCGTTTGTCTTTGCCTTATAGAAATGTTATACACTTTTTACTAAGATTAAGTTTTGGATAGATTTCGATATGACTGGCTTGAAGTTGAGGTTTTAAGAGTCACAGTTTTGCTTCTTCGCTCCCAACAGCAAATATTTTCTAGAGCCACTAAAGGTTTTATTATCGCTTGGACATGAATATTTGTTGGTTTTGCTGAAACCATTAATGCTGTTATTTCTCATTTAATGTTGTTCTGGGTCTTATATGCTACTAATTCCACAGATTTCTTGGAAACGTCCTCTGGGCTGTAGATTTCACTCTGCCGCCTGCTGTCATCAGTCGTACGCACTGACAGTGATAAAGCATCTTTTATGTGAATCTAAATTTTAAATCCCTCTAAATAAGAGCCAAACCAAAAGTGCCCGAAAGGATTCACTGATGCTGCTGATGAGTAAATTGTTCAACTTGTTGCTCTGATTGATTTAAACTTTAAAATAATGAAGAGCAGTGACACCCTGCAAACAGCTTTACTGAGAGAGCTGGCTGACTTTCCTCAATCAGTGACCTCGACAAAGATCTGCGAAGATTTGCCAACAGAGGAAAAAATGAGCTGTTAAGCCGTGAATAGACTGTTTGGACGATGTAAAACAGGTTTGGTAAGTAAAACGCTGCCTCCTAATGGGACCATAGCTGTCAAAGACACTCGGAGTGAGAGCGAACACAAACTGGAAACCCTGCAGTTCGACCAGGAGGCAAAAAAGAGGAATTCGCTTCAGGGAAACACTATCACAAAAAATGCAAGGTTTTCATCCCTAACATGTTCATTAGGTAAAAGAAATGTTAACAGGCAGTGAATACATGCAATGCACACTCTTTTCATCAGCAGAGGTCTTGGCTTTGGTCATGCATTCAGTGATAATCCACAGTGAGTTTTGCCTTCAGCAAGAAATCGGTTTGCAATGGCAGGGTGCAGCATTTTTAAAATGGTGGATATCTCGTTTTGGAATTAAACTTAATCTGGCGAGGAGCTCCACTACAAATACACAGAGAGGAAATTTAGAGTACAGCATTTCAGAGTATTTGTCACGCGGCCCTGTGGACGCATGCAGCATGCGGATGGCACAGAAAGACGAGGCAGATATGGAGGGGGGGGGAGTACTTTGAAGGTTATTGAGACATTGGCTGAGGAAAATGGGGGGGTGCTGCTGCTGTGCTTCCAGACTTGTGCGAGGCTTTTCCTGACCATTAAGCCAATATGTTTACATATTCATCCTATAACCAAAGATCAACAGCATGTCTCGGGGGTTCGTCCCTGACTGCCCCAGACAACAGACACAATGACTCACACACCTACAAGCACACACACGAGCACACGAACGCCGTCCTCTGGAAGTATCAAACTCTGATATAGAAGAGAGACGTCAAAACATGCACAGCGTCCCTTCCTGAATGGACTCTTTGATGTGAAAAAGCCTAGGATACAAATACAGCGCTTCACTTTAACGTTTTTTAATCTACAGCTTATGTTGTAATTTCTCGGGTCTTAATTAGATGCATTTCTGTCTCTTTCTGCTTTGCTTCCACACTCTGGCACTTTAACTATTGTTGTAATTTCACATCCTGTATGCAAACTAAGTTTTCTCTGCAGAATACAGACAAATGCAAGATTAGTTTGACAGTTTGGGAAATATTTGATTTCTTGCACTCAGTTATATAAGAAGATCTTTAACACACT
>JAQNCA010000007.1:2876998-2901457 GCA_029783725.1 Acanthurus tractus | reverse complement strand
GACGAAGGGCTACCGGTTTGATATAAACCAGTATGATATATTCTGAAATATTACTCACCTTTAACTGCCTTTAACTCTCGGGCTTTTTCTGCCCGCAGTGCGCCGCTGGGTGGCAAGTTAGCATCAGGTTAGCATGGTAGCTTTCGTGTCTCTCCACATCGTGCCGCTTTGCCGTCGCCACCGCCACAGTTGCCCCGCTCGATACACACACTTTTCTCTCAAATCGTTCAAAAATAATTCTTCCTCCCAAACACTGTGAAAACGATAAGTTTTCCTCGTTTTTTCTGCCATGTTTTTGAGGATAGAAATCCCATCCAGCTACTCGTTTTAGCAGCGCCCGTTAGCTTATCTCACGCGCACTGCTGACCTTTGAACCAGACTAGGTCAGAGTTCATGTATACATAAAACATTTTTATTTTTTTATTTTTTTCGTTTTCAAATTTACATCAATGCAAGTGTGATTCAAAACGGATAGCAACACAATTTAAAAAAATAAGCGGGGATTATTGGTGATTATTTTTAGATTTTCCTCGCAGGCGACTCATGTGGTCCCGGTGGGCGCCATGTTGGTGACCCCTGCTTTATATGATGCATGCAAGTGTTTCTAAAGCCAGTTACCAGTTACCTAATAAGTTAAAGATAAACTTACTGTACTAATTCATTTTTAATATACTTTAGTTTCACTCTTGCTTGTGGAATCTGACTATTTTCTGAATTTTAGTCAGTCGGTCAGTTTAATCTGAATTTTAAGGCAGACTTCTGTCGTTAACCTTTACTGATAAAGTGTTAATCAGGCTGCATAGCTGTGCACCTACATGTGAGGGCAAAGGGGTGCAGAACGATGCAGGGCCATGTTGAAAAACCTGGCTGACGCAACACCAGTTGTGAGATTGTGCGATTTTTTTTTACTGTACTCTTTAATAAAAAGATTTTAAAGCAAACAGCAAAGCAAGTGGTGTGCATGTATTTTAGGGTTAACTGTGTTTCATGAGTCGGGCCTGTGTAGCAGCACAGCAACAGAAAAGAAATAAACAAATGTATGGCTGAATAAAGAGTAAACAGAGTAAGTGCTTATTTCTGTCTTCCCGCATACACACAGTTGTATTTGTGAACCTACAAAGAGTCTGCGGCATGTTGCACTTCGTCTTTGATTGTGACAAAGAATTACTGACTTTTTCTTGTAAAACAATAACAGAATAGAAAAGAAAAGAATAGAGTAGAACAAATGTGCAGGAACAAACCCAACTTCCTCATGCTTCTTATAGTGCAGCCATACAATACACAAAAGGAAATTCCGCTTCACATTTCGGATCAGGGTTGTGTTTAATTTCTTTTTGAGTGACTATTAAAAGCTACTTCCGCTTATTCATCCTTCAAAACCAGTTTTTTAACCCTCGCTCATTTTATGATGAAATAAAGACAAACAATGGTTTGTTATCATAAGTAACCTGTAAGACAACTTTTCCAGGAAGAGAGATTATAGAAGAACAGGTCGTGCAAAACAAGATGTATGATAACCTTCTGCAGAAAAGAGGAAGCTGTCTACTTGCAAGCAGGAAGTCAGTACTGGTTAGAATGGTAGCTCAGGAACGTCGCATCACTTTCACTGATCTGCTCAGTGTGTGTGTGTGTGTATGTGTGCGTTTTCGGGGGTGTTTGTGAGTCACTTGGTTAGAGTCAGTCCTTTCATCATTGCCCAACATATACAATACTTGGGGGAAATATCTGTCAGTCAGCCGAGTTTACATGTCACAAACCCACAAGCAAGGCAACATCTGCTCTGCTCGTAACTCGACGCTGTGTCAGTATATGCCACACGACAAACTCCTTCTTCCCGATAAACCCGAACCATCTTCTGATACAAGTTATCTGCAGAGAAGATGGCAGGCAGCTGCTCGTTGCCTTTGCAGCGACGGAGGTTTATGCATCAGCAATCTTTGAGGCTGGATTCCATTTTGATTCTTGTGTCTCAATTCGATTAAAAATTGATTCAAGTTACAAACTGATTCTTCATTTAAAACCGCTTTGTTGTTGAATAAACTGGGCTCAGTTTTCAGTCCCTTGCATAAAGCCGTTGGTGTCATGGGTCCACTGAAACACAATGTGAAACATAACAGGCAATTTAGATAAATAAGATCATTTTTTTAGTCATCAAATCAAAGAATTCTTGCAACTCCGGCCTCTTTTAAAAATTAAAATGTTGAGTCAGAATATAAATCCAGCACATGTGCACATTGACGATTGAAAACATTGATTTGAATTGATTTTAAACAGTAGGAGATAAGAATCTTGATTCCTTCATGAACCGCTTTTTTTCAAATGCCATAGTTATAGATGTTATGCTGGTTTCTGAACAACAAATATTTCTATGGGCTGCAAATCAAACAGGAGCCAAACCATCCTTCTGCTCGAATCCCCCTTTTGATCCTCGTGTTATCGAAGGAGAGAAAGAAAATCTGGAGAGAACATGACTTTCCACAGTCCTTAAGAAGAAAAAAAAATAACATCTACAAAGCACGTTCAGGGATAGTTTTAGTGATTCAGATGCTCCGGGCAAAGATAAAGATTGAGCCCACGCGATACAGTATGCTCGTGTCCACATTTAATATGATTTAGCACCTCTTTTATAAAATCACAGAGCTCCTTGACAGCCTAACACTGCAGGAAACCAGTCCTTCCCTACCTAGCATGACACAGTCATACAGAGAACAAAACTATTTACAGACAGCTTGGTTCACTGCACTAAACAAAGCCAAATGAAAACTCTCTATCAGGACCATAAATGCTCTTCACTTATTTAAAGAAGATAATGGGACTAAAAGAAGATTAAAGCGAATACTCAAAGTTCCTCAGTCTGAAGTAAAACCACAACTCACAGCACAAAAGCATGAAGATGGAACTCGTTTTTGAAACTCTGGCGACCACAGGCGAAAGTTCAATCATGCGGCAACATCTCGAGGAGGCAAAAGCAGGATGGAGACAATTTTAGTGGAAGTTTATCCTTTTAAAAACAACAGGCAGTTCAGCGGTTTAGAGAGGAGTAAGAAACAAATACACAGAACCACACGGAGAGACTGAAAATAAAAAAAAAGAGAGTTTGGAAGTCTAGGTTTTATTTCATGAGACATCATTTTGTCCTGTGCAAAACACTAAACTGCGTTTCCTCTGTCAGTACTGCTGCCTTTTGCCTCGCTGTTTACTTCATGTAAAATGTTTTAGTTCAGTCACATGTTGTTACATTTGTGCACAACAGTGACATCAGTGCAAATACTGTGAGAAAAGCAACAGGCCGCTCAATGGTGGAGACTGAGTTTGATTAGAACAACCGAAAATTATGTAAATGCCGCTGTGTTTGCAAAGCCCCTTCAGGTATTTGGCGAGAGGTTTCAGGACACAAGAAGTAAACAAAAGGAAATGAACTCGCTATGCTGTTTAATGTTGAACTAGCCGATGTTCCTCCCGACCTGCAACCTACCAAACGCCTTCAACCCTGAACACCAGCTGCAAGAAGCTTCACAACCATCTGTCATCAGGAGCCTCGTCCAAAAAGAAGCAGTTGTAGCCATCGCATTAGAGCTTAGTGTGATATACTGTATGTGTTCAATAATTCAACTTGGCCCTGGAAGGATGTTAGGAAGATTGAAATGGCTCTTTATAGAAGGTTCCCTACCACTGGCTTCCAGTTAAGACTAGCAATATTCTATATTTGTTAATGCCAAGAAATCATTCCAAGAAAGACCAAAACCAAGGATGTGTTGGTCCATCTCTTAGTAGTTCTCAACTTCCACTTTCATTCTCTCTGTAGCACTCCTGCTGAAGATGTAAATCTTTAAAAACCAGTAAAGAATATATGCTTTTACTTTTTAAAAAGGCTAAATTATACATAAGCAGGCACTGTGTTTTTTTTACGAAATGATACTCAAAAAAAGGTGTAAAAAGTGCATTTGTTAGGAACCATTTTCAGCTATGGACCATAAAAAGATATAGAATATCAGCAGAGTTATCCATCTTTAAACACCGAAAGTTTTTTAAAGGAAAATCCTGAAAAAAAAAACTGTTTTATCGGTTAGTTTTACTTATTAAACTGGGAAAAAGGTTTCTACAAAAACACAGAGGGTTGTCGACCAAATGTTCTGGATCAAAATAAAACAATACAGCCATACTTTAATAAAAGCAGGAACACATGCTGTTTGACCTTTGCTTAATTACACGGTGTGTTGCTTAAAGACTGCTGTTTAAAGGCTCCAGGTATTTTTATCAACTGAAAGGGAGGAACCTTGTGCATCGTACAAGCAGTTGTGGATAACTTTACTGGCAAGAATCACTCATTAATCTAACAGAGTGCAGACTCTGTCGTAATTGGATTTTTTTTTAAAAACCCCAGAAGAAATCAACTTGTGCAGCCCTTATTGTGCATATTACCAGTCAGGTTGAAAGTGAGTCAACCTTTATTCCCATGCAGGCCAATCTAATGCGGGGCAGTGTGCTGCAGGTACATGCAGAACAGATGCCAGGAGCCCCAGGAGGGACGAGCCTTGGAATTTAAGGGAGAGGTAAAGCTGAGAAGTGAAGAGGGCAAAAGATTAAAAGGTGCCCCTGCTGCGTTTGTAGGGGAATCTACGAGGGCCGGGCCAGAACCGAGGAGGAGGCCGGGCCTTTTGTTAGCTAATTGCGCCCACAGGCTTTCTTGGCACCCGCCGTCTCTGGAGCTGTGGTCGTTGAGAGAGCCCAGGCGGAGAGGGAATTCCTCCCGATGCTCCGCTCCTCCAGGCCGGCCTGTTTGCTCGTATACACATTTTAAACAGCAGGCCCACATTTGGCCTTTATTTTTTTCTTATTTTTTTCCCACAGGAATTTTAAAGAACTTCTGTCGGCATGCTAATTGCACACATATTGTTCAAGGCAATCTATGGTATGTGTTCGCATGGTATTTCCCAAAAAGTGTAAGACATACTGGAGCCTCGAGTGAGTTGCGAGGACAAGATTGAGCATTTTGTTTTTTCCAGGTTCTGAAACATATTGAAAACATTTGCTCTGACGCAGAACTGAATATCATTGACTCAGGTTCTTAGCAAGTTAAACTTGTCAGACTTCCATGTTCATTAGACAGAGACAATTCGGAAAGGAAAACAAATTTCGTTTCTCAGACCGAGATCGACCCTTTTTTATCAGTTAAGCAAAAAAATCATCAGCAGATTGATCCAAATGAAAACAATCAGACAATGCAAGTGTGCGTCAAACACTCCAGATGTAAAATAACTAGTGCTAAATGTGTGAATGTGAGCCTCAAGGTCACATTTAAAGAACAACAGAGATACAAAACTGCTTCAGGTTATTACACCTCCACAACAAATTCTTGGGTATCATCCAACTGCTCCTCTACAAGCTCCTCCATACATCTCAGATCATTATCCTATCTCTGAGGGAGCTCCTCGGCTCCCTATGAAGGAGTGCAAGTGTAACTGCTTGTATTTCAGATCTTATCCTTTCCATTGCCAGGTGAGGGAAAATCCACATCACGCTGGCCTGGAAAAGCCTCTTGAAGAGCCGGTGGTAAAGGGACTCCTCTGTAATCTCGTTCCAGATAAGCAGCCAAAACTGGATGGATTGATTGCTCAGGTGGGAAGCCACCCTGGCGTTCCACACTGTGTGCCTGTGCGATACCGTAACCACTGAGCTGTTATAAGCACACCAGTGAGGGGAGGTGTAGTTTTAAGCCAAATCTAGTTTGGATGGAAAAAAATATGTGCAGAAGCCCGTGATTGGACTCGATTCTTCAGCTCATTTTGACCCTGTGAGGTCACGGTCACATTCAGCTCCATCAGAACAAGTCTCTGCTAGTCTCTCATCACACTCACAGTCTCACACTTTCACTGTGATTTGCCACTTTTGTTTTTTCAGCTCCACTTGTCACCTAAAGCCTTCCCACAGTTCAGTTACATACTTTTAATACATAATCTGTAATGTTTATTCATGCTGAGGTTCAAACTACAGCAGCTAAAAAACCCAGAGTTTGACTAATCAATTTTAATTTCAGGAGTCGGTATAATCTCACGTATCAGGAGGTGACACATTCACTGTACTGTTTCGAATCAGTGTCTGTATACAATCCTAAAGTATTTCTGTCAATACAATGAATTTCTCTCATGATGACAAACTGACCCAATACAGAGCAGTCGACATAAAACCAACTGCTGGAACGATTATCAATTAATTTAATAGTTCAAAGACAAAAAAAATCTAAGAATCAATGAAGTCGTAAATCTGTTGGGCTAAAAAATGCATTCTAAGGCATTCAAGTGCCAAAAAAAGGTGCAGTTCCCCCACTGGCCACTTGAGGCAGGCTTCAGTTGCAGATCGCTCCACATAGAGTTTCACACAAAAATGCACAAGTTCACAGCAGAGTAAACATGTTTACAGCCTGGTTAAGAACACAGTGTTGGTCTTGTTGATGAAAGCTGCAAAGGGGCAAGTTCTCATACAATACACTCAAAAATCAGACTAAAGCTTAAAGATGTGAATAACTGAGATGCCATGCAGCTAACTTGTTTTTCTCTTCTGCCCAAATCTCTTTGTCCTGCATGTGCTTGCTTGTTTTTCCCTTTTACCACTTACACAGCCCTGTGCTGAGGGTTTATTAGTATTATCTGTAGGTTATCAATATGTCCTTTCATTTCAATAAGCTAAACAAGTCCGTACTGTCCTCCAGCCAGGCATCCAAGGTAAACATCACATTATTTGATGGACGCTTTTCTCCAAAGAACCTTGAAGTACAATGAGTCACATAGACGGAGAAAAATCTTTTTGTCCTTCAGTTTCCTTGAGGCAGATTGGAAGAAATCCTTATTCAAACTCAAGGGTATAATGAACCATGTTTGCAAAAAGCTCTCCCCATGTTTTCAGCGAGTGATGCTTACATTGTTAACAAGGGAAAGTGGAGAAATGTGTTTGAAACTTCACACTGTGACAAATTGGCAAAAAAATAAAGAAATAAATAAATAATGGCTTTTTCTTGCACACATCCCATGACAACAGTGCTATTGAAATGTCTATAGAAAATTTGACAACAAAATGATCTATCAGTCAAGTTCATCTTTACTTGTGTCTGTTTTGGCAACTGAATTGGACTTAAAATCTGAGTGCAGGAAGGTGACAATAACTCTAAAAAAGTGTATAAAAGATCAGTTACAATTAATATTTATTTCCTTTTTTTATGACGGGTGTTTAGTGTCATCACAGCCGCCCATGATAATGAAGTGACAATGGAGAGAAATTTAAGAGGCACTTTATTATTTGTATATATTATTAAAGGTGTATTACCACAGTATCAATATTTCACTTTTTAGTAACAAGCTCATAATCAGTACTCGAATACAGCGACAACCCTGCAAAATGTAATGATTAAATTTGATGTGTGGTCTCCAGGATACAGTCTGCTATCTCTACTTTCATTACTGACTGTTTAATCAATGACTTTTTTCTTTTATTTCAGATGCTGATGTTGAAAATGTTCTCTCTCTCAGTCAATATTTACATTTACACAGGAAAAAAACAGTGAAGCCTCTTTTTTTGAACGTTAGAAAAATTAAAATATGAGTTCGGATGATTGCTCGTTTGAGGAGCTGCTGGCTCTGCTGCAGACAGCTGTGTCCTCAGGCTGGCGGCTGACGTTGATGATGTCACAGCGGAGCCTTGACCACCGGGCTGGCTACAAGCGAGCGAGCTGTCTGGCAAGCAGGTGGACTCTGGCTGGGCTGATGCTGGACGGCAGTTTAAGTGTGTGCACTCAGCCATATGCTGTTGATGTGTGTGCGTGGGAGTGAGTTTCTGTTTCTGTTTTCTGTTCCCACATCGATGTGTATAATTTGTCTGTGAGAAGAGACGAGTTTTAACTCGTGCGAGGGCTTCGCGCATGTATGTTTTTATGCAAATTGGTTGAAGAATATGACAGCAGAGTTGTTTCCGGCTGAGGTGAAGCAAAGTGTTCAAGAGACGTAGCCACGGGCGAACATGACCATGCCAGTTAAAATAAGAAAGCAACCGCAAGAAAAAACATGCAAGAATGTTTCATACTGTGACAGCCAGATGGCTGTGCGACAGGCCAGGGTTTGCCATCAGTGCAGTTCATTTCTAATCATTTCCTAATTGAGAATTTACATCGGTGCAAAATTCCATCCTGCAGCATTTCTGCTTCCCGGTCTGTTTTTTTCATGCATGTTAGATCTGTCTCTGAGCCTCAGGTCTGTGGACTTAAAAGCTCTGCAGTAATCCTCTGGTCCTTTTTACCTGAGAGGGATTGATAGTTATAGTGAGCTGGCTACTGTGAGTTCACAGATGAATCCGGCCCTGTCTGCAGCGCGGCGAGACGAGGCATCGTGACTGAGGGTAGTGCAGGAACACGCTCCTGATAAACTCCTCCACCCACAATGCTTCATCATTTTCTTACCCCCCTTTCTCCTTTATGCCCATCCTGCATCTATTTGTATATCTGATCTTCCATTTTTCATGTTCTCTTCCCTCTCGTCGACCCTTTTTTTCATGCTTCCCTGTCCTCTTTCAATCTCTAACACACACACACACACACAGGTATGGGATTATGCCTAGGTGCTGCAGCAGGGATGCTCTGCTGTGTGTTTGTTCCTAGTGAGCAAGCCAGGCTGTGGATGAGCTGGAGAGTGAGTGAGTGAGTGAGTGTGTGACTGAGTGAGTGAGTAAGTGACTGACTGAGGGTGTTGTTCCACTACACACACACACACCAGCAACCGCTCGCTGAAGAAATTGGCTGCCTTGATTTTCATAGAAGGTTGGGAGGGGGTTGGAGGGGGGGGACGCCAGTGCTAGGGGATTCCTGCTAATTGCTTGCACATTCCCCTCTTTCCTCTGGCTCTATTAAAGACAGACCAACATCTCTCCCTTTCAAGTCTGCTGTTCTCCACACAGCTCTCTACTGTACGCCGCTGCTGCCTGCCTGCCCGCCATCCGACAGCATATCTCACTGCTTTTTCATTTCTGGTGTTCCCCCACAGAACTACACAGGCACAGTTTCAGCCGAATCGATGTGAGGCAGCAGGAGAGAAAATGCCGGCAAAGTCTTGCCTACTGTATATCTGTCAGGCTGTCTGCTTCCACTGAATGTGAGGTCCATTTATGTGCTCACCCCTTGTGAAATATTGGTGATTTAGATTCTAGCATTTTAGCTTCTTATTTTAAGAAAATGACATTTCAATCAAAGTATAATTTCTTCATTTAAATCAACCGATGCGTATTCATACGTTTTTGGAACGTGGGGCTGTGGTGAGAATCAAACAGGAACCACGGCGGTGTCAGTTCCTGCCGTGTGGAGGAGTTTGAGCACGTTTTTGTCCATTTTTGTGTTTGAGTGTCTCTTTGAACTGAAGGTGAGATCATTTCACTCTTATACGTCACTCAGTGTGAACTGAGCTGAGCTACGTACTCAGTCTCAGTCCTATGCATTTATTGTACGACAGCATGGAACGAGGGCAGATCATAACTGCTGATATTATGTTAACTGCACTATCTGAAGTGGGATATGGAAGCAATTTTGGTGCTGCAGTACAAACATGATGTTAATTACATCGTCACGACAAGCAACAAGGACGAAAGGACACCTCTAATGGACAAAGACCACACGTGCCATGTTTGCAAACCCAGCATTCTACATCTGCATTAAAACAGCAGTCAGTATAAATAACCTCAGTCTAAAGCGGGAACGAGGAAATGACTGCACAACTTGTTTCTGCAGTCCTGCTTGAATTGCGTGGGTCATACAAAATAAGATGTGTGTGTGTGCATGCTCTTGTGTGCGCATCAGAGAGATTATAAAAAAAAAGTGTGTGTGCAAACACCCTCATGAGTTTGCTTTATACCTGCTGTACAGGTTGCCACACTCTATTTGGCACATTGATATTTCTGCTCGGTCACATGGAGAAGAAAGCTTTACATAGAAGGTTTGGGGATTCATCGACACGGGCATCCTCAGACATTTTGGACTTTTTAATGTTGCAGAGGTGGCGAACAAAACAGGAGGGGGAGCAGCAAAGCGCCATGTCTACAACTCCGTTCTGTTTGTTGGGTTTTGAATTAAATTCACTGCAAAGAATAATGTACTCTGTGCAGTACAAATTGTTCAGTGCTGGAACCGCCTTCGTAGATCATACAAGAGCAATATTAAATAGGATCTGAAACACACACCTGGCCTGTGCATAGTTCTGCTTCCCTGGCTGTAACCTGTAGAGTGAGCTTTAGTCTGTAGTGAACGGGTGTGTACATGCTGGAGGGTGGTGGTAAACTGTGGCCTAATTACACAACGACAAACCAGAGCAGCTGTCATGACCAAAGATGGGAGACGACCACCAACATTGTGTGTGTTTTTTTTCTTTCTAAACATGTGCATTTATGTGAGTTTAATATGTGCAAAAGTCGTGAAGATGTAAGAAATAATGTCGACGTCCACATCTGTGTGCATTTTACCTCGCTTCATCTCGACTCTACTATAAATCTTAATTTTCTGCACTAAAATCATCTTTTAGATTTTCAGAGAGATTAAGACACAATCTATCTGTGGAGTCAAATTAAAGTGATTCAGATCGTAACTGCGAGGCTCCTAACATTAGTTACTCACCGTCCACTTTCACCCACTAAGAAACCCTTAAATGCTGCAAAAAACAAAGCAAACTAGAGGAAACAACTGTGGAGAAACAACAGCTATACATCCAATTATGTGAATAGAAGACCTCCCCATTAATTGTCATTGACTGTGACTGCCTTTGTAATCAGGGTAAAAATAACTTTACTGGTGCAGCTATTACAACTTGATTTATGATTACTGGTTGTTTTCTGGGATGCGGCACACTGGTATTTAAACCCAATTTTGTCTGACCATTAAAAAGAAGACAAAACAGTTTTGCTTTCATCCTCGCAATAATAGCTGCTTTGTACTGCTGCAATAAAGCAAACGAAGACATGTGGAATTAAAAGGTTTGCGAAAGTAACAAGTGGAATACCATGTCAAACTGCACGGCTATTTTTGTACCTGCTGTTAATAGGCTGCTTTAATAGCTTGTAAATTCCACATTGAGCTATGATTCAGAGTAGATTTTGTACAGGTCAGAATACTGTGAATACCAAAATACAATGGAGATGTCATGGAGCACTACGACCATATTGTTTACAAAATGTTGCTTACTCTTTGCCATGGCTCTCTTTGGCTCTAGCTAGTAGCTGCCATTGGCTTGTTAGCCCTGTTAGCAGTGCAGCTAGTTGGCCCCATTAGCTGATCTGTCTAACTGGAACAGGAACTTGTAGCACTGGGTGATATTGGGGTGTTTATACTGTGCAAACACAGCCAGACTGGGACTCAACAAAGTCGTGGAGACCAACAGAGTCCAGATTGGCAACAGGGATTACAGTACCATAGTGATTTACAGTGACTCTGACCAGGAATCTGATGCCAAGCAAACTACAAAGACATGCTGAGCAGGGACAGGAGCAAAAGAATAGTCGGGCATCACCAGCAGGAGTTTTCACATCTAAGTCAGTGAATGAGGGTTTGTTTTGATCAAAACAAGTGTGATGACAGTCAGAACAGTGGACAGACAAACCAAAATGGTTTTGGTGAGGTTTAATTTCTTTTGTTCCTCTCCTGTATGAATTAATTGTGTTTATCCAGGACACCAAACTCAGGGCAAGATGGGCCAGAGCTAGCTGGTTAGCATGCTAACTTCAGGGTATCTCTTCAACAAAACACACATTTGTTTGACAAATTGTCAGAACTGTCACATGATTACTGTTTCTTTTTATGGACCTAACTTTTCATTTATTCTTTCATTTCATTGTTTCAAACATATTCCTACCAATTGCAACTTTTAGAACACTGAAGCTGTTTTTCCAGTAATAGCACAAACAAACCATGTTTCTTCGACTGCTAACGTTGCTTTAACTTTCATTTATGCTACCATTAGAACAGCACTGGACGTTGCGGTAATTGAAACTAATCGCTGTCAGAGTTTAAAAAAAACTGTAGCACTGCAACACACAACAGCAAACAAAGACTTTGCACACATTAAGACACTCACAGTACAGTAAATAATAATCAGCTCACTGAGGTCACCTTGATTAATTACTCTACATTTTTACTTAACTTGGTGATGTAATAAATTGTGCTTATAATAAAGATTAATAAAGCATGAATATTGGCCTCATGCTCACTCAACACTGTGCGCCTAAATGACAGGAAGTGTTTTCATCACACTTTGAGCGTTGCAGGCTTGAGTATGTAAAATAAGAACCGACTGCTTTTGACACTTCAAACACACTATCTTTCGAATGTTTTCTCTGTTTTCCCTCAACACAAATGTTTTTTGGTAGAGCTGTGTGTGTGTGTGTGTGTGTTTGTGTGTTTCATGGATTCAAATACCACATAAAAGTGTGTACGTGTATGTTAATGTGCGAGTGGGAGAAGAAGAATAAATACAAAAAAAACACACACTCAAAAAAAGAATGAGTAAGACAGAGATATAAAGACAAAGAAGTGTGTGTGTGTGTTTGTGTGAGTTGTAATTGTAATGAATGTTTGGTCTTCTTCATTCTGTGTTCCTTGAACTGTGCATGATGAGTGTCTGTGTTGGCACATCTACATAATTGTTTAGTGTGTGTAAACCAACAAATTATGTAGATAGAATGAAGTGTGTATATAATTACGTGCAGTGTGTATGGACAATATCTGCAACACAGTCGGTGTGAGTGTGCAAAGTATTAAAAAAATGCACGTGTGAATACATTTGTGCGTATGTGTATCTGTCTTGTCGTGTCTTGCGTGGATGTGTTTTTGTGATATTTCAGTGCTGGTGTGTGTTTGTATTAGTGTGTGTGTGTGTGTGTGGTACTGTATAATAATTTGTATATGTGTGTGTCAATGTGTGTTTCTCCTCTGCCCAGATGGCTGTGCTCAGAGGCTGGAGCTTCTGAGATCTGTTGCCAGCGGTGAATACTGATCAGAGATCACTGTCACATCTACAGGACACACACACGCACACACACACATACACGCACACGTCATCCATCTTCGCTCACACACACCTCCACTTCCACATGGTCGAACTACTAATTTACACAGCCACTATGTGTCCTCCATGCTGATATCTCCCGGCTCTGCAGGTCACAGCTGCAACACTGATTACCAGGCTGCCTGTCACACCTGAAGATTGACACCCTGCTAGCACCATGCCGGGAGATTTCAGTTATTTGTTGTGATTATGACATTTAATGAGAACTGTTTAAAAAATGTGGATTTGGACAGTCTTAGCCGACTGGTGTCTGTGCATGCCGTGAACCAGTTCATTTTCAGACCCACCTTTGTTGCCTGTAATACCCCCTCTGTCTCTTTCCTATCAAAAGCTGTCCAATAACAGCAAAAATGCTTAAAGCCTTATCTTATAAAAATGTGAATTTGATTTGAGCAACCAGATTTACACACATAAATGTATAGACCGATTATTGACCAGGCCGATTATCAGCGCCGATATTCAGCATTTTTGACCAGCATCAGCCTTTTTTTTTAAAATTGGACATCCGATAAGAGATCAATTTAAAACGGGGTTCTTTTGGCTCTGACGCAGCCGTGCCTCTCTTTCTGCAGTCACCACTCTGTCTCCAGCATTGTCCCACCCACAGCACCGTCTGATTGGTTACATGCAGAGCCACGGCACAGGTAACAGCCAATCAGTAAAAGTTGTGCATGCACAGTGCTCACACACGACAGAGAGGAGAAAAAGTTTTGCGGAGTGGAGAAGCTCATGAGAGCAGATATGAATTCAAATATCGGTTATTGGCCTCCTTGACTACAAATATTCTGTATCGGCCCTGAAAAAAACATATTGGTCTATCTCTAAAATATATATAGATATATAAATACATGTGTGTGTGTTTATATATATATATATATGTGTGTGTGTGTGTGTGTTTGTGTGTTTAATATAATTCGGCGTATCAATGATTTCTTAGACAAAAAAATTATTCATCAATAACAAAAAAATAAGTTACAGTACATCAGAAACAGAAGTAGCTTTTAGTTGATTTCAGTTGAAAATAAAATTGTGAGTCATTGTTTAGCTATAAAATCCCATCGTAACTCAGAGCTTCTCTCCTGCCAGGCTGAACTCCGATAATGCTGGGTCATACAACTTTTATTGAATGCGACTTGATAGCATTTAGCAGTTATGCTAACTTAACCCAATCCCCCTCATTGGACACAGGCCAATCTTGACCCCTGAACTCTGATGGGTGTTGACGCAGGACTTCACATATTGTGCAAATCAAACCACAGACTTAAGTCACGTTGAGACTCGGTTTGAAGTTTGCAGCCTGCCATGCCGTTGCATCACTGTGTACAATGACGCAGTCTAAAAAACAACAAAGAAAAAAGTGTGGTGATTCGACTGACAAAATGCGAATCAGCGTGTGGTCTTACTGAGGGATGATATGAATCAGAGACTTCACAGGGGCAGCCCTGAATGCTTCTCTCCTGCTCGTGCCTCATAACGCCAATAAAAACATCTTCTGTAGTCTGTGTGTAGCTGTAGCTTGAGCTGAACATTCTGATGGACAACATGTTCATGTTAGGTATGCTGAAGGTGCCGTACGGGGAGCTCGCTCTGCTTTATTTAAAAAAAGAAAAAGAAAAAAAAAGAGGGCAGTTAAGTGAATTTGTAAGCAAGAAATCTAATTCTCTGGCAAAGTAATTGTTGAGTCACTGGTGGTGATCAATAACTCCATCACATTCCTGCAGATATATTTTCCTCTTTTAGTTCTAGCAGGCAGCAAAAACATTAATAGGCGCATTTCCAGCCAAAGTGAAATGAAGTGATCATTTTAAATCAAAGACGACTGTAATATAACTGAGTTAGACATTTTCAGACCTTAACATTTACTGCGATCGGTGATAAATATTTGAATATCTCTGTTCACAAATAACCAAATTTTTTGTACAGCGAGGATTAAACCTGCCCTCTCCGCCTCTAATCAGCATTAAGCAAATGAATACAAATTATTCTTCAGAGGACTAAACACAGCAGTGTCCATCACACCCTGAAACACACTCAGAGATGTAGTTAGTGTGCACAGTGCGTGACGCTCATGCACACACACACACTCTTACACATCTCACGAGAGCACGACTGAACTCTGACAAATACATAAACAGGAAAAAGGCATACAGACAGTTATATTCCCACACATTATCTCATACACAAAGGGTTGTATACTCTAAACAAAAACAAGCTCATGCGCACACACACACACACACAGGCTCAGATAATATCCCCACACTCACATTATCCCACATAACAACCTCATCAAACACACACACTCTCACACACAGACGCAGTATCCCACTCTGCCTTCCCAGACAAAATGAAAGTGAGGAGGCAGCCGCATCACACCTCCAAATGGGCTCTGGTCTCTCGGAGGACTTTCAGCGAGGGGAGGACTCTCTCCTCTCCTGTGGCTGTCACCAACACTAATCTATCTCTCTCTCTATCTCACACACAGAAACATATACACACACATGTCTCAAACACACACAAATACTCATACACAGATGCTGATATGTGGATGTACGTGTCTTTTTTTTTTCCCTCTCAATTTCTCCCGCACAGAAAACACTTGCACAAATACACATTCAGTGCACACATAAACACGTTCACACACACACACACGCGCACACACACTGTTTCCGTGCTGTGTAAATCCCTCTCCGTCTAGCGAGCACACTTGCACGAGCTCCGTCAGTGCAACACATGAGAAAGTGCATTATGAGCCCAGGCTTCCTCTGCATCCAGCTGTCCCTGCTCGACAGGTATACTGGCTTTCTCTGGGCGGGTATTTGCAATGAAAAACCGTTTCTCAAGGTTCGGTTCTTAAACTGAAGAAATACAGCGCAGGAACCTCTCGTGTCGCATACCAGACATAAACAAGAAGAGGAAAAAAAAAGGGAAAACCGTTAACCCATACTCATGCTGAAATGCTTAAAAAAAGCAGAATTTCTGTGAGCAAACGGGCTTCTACAACCACACCTCCCCGGAAAAAAATACTGAAAGAAGAGGATTTCTGTCAAATACAGAAGACTGCCTAAGTAAACAGAAGGAGCAAACACAAAAAACACCAAGTATGTACAGTAGAACACATGCACACCCAAACATCTGTCGTCCCTCGGAGTGGAAGTTGCACATGTTTTTCACAGGGGGTTCTCAGGTTTCACTAGGTAGGGAACCCCAAGGTTCTCCCAGTGAACGCTCTGTTGTGCACAGCTGAGGAGCAGCTCTGAGAGCTCCGATCCACTTACCCGAAGGCACGAAATGAAGAACTTTGTTGGTCTCCATAGCTGAGCAAGTGGTGGCGAATGCACACTTCCTCTCTCCAACCGCCTCCCCCCCCAAGTCAACCCATCATGGTTGTGTTATCCTGTGCTGATGAGTGAGATCACCTCTGCTCCCTCGCTCTGCTCTGTTTCTGACTGCCTCTCAGACACATGCAGTGACTCAGCCCCACTCTGCCTGCCTGCTCACTTTCTCACCACTGGGTCCTAGTGCCTTCTCTTTTCCTCCTCTGCTTCACTATTCCAGCTCACCAGTCAGCAGCCTATGGCAGGGCAGCATGCGGCAAGGCAAACCATACGTCAGGACACACCTCCCCCAACACACTTCCCTCCAGAACAGCAAAACAACATGAAACATAGCATCTTGTCGTCGGCCACATCAACTCACCTGGTCGCCACTGCTCTGTGCTTTCACTGGAACTGACCAAACTAGTTTCACTATGAATGCAATCTGTCTTCCTTATCTCATTCAAATAGGTCTGAACTTGTACACTTGCGCCGGCTTGTGTTAGGACCATGTCAAACCGAGAATGAAGCTGGGTGAAAGAGACAGTGTCAGAAGTTGCAATCATGTGACCATTTAGAGAGCGAAGAAAGCATCGCTTTGTCTTTCTCTGCCAACATTGTGGATAATTTTATCAAAATAAATTTAAATCAGTTGAGTATGAACTCTCTCTTTCTCTCTTTCCATGTCACCGTCCTGCTTTCACACAAGTTCAAATACTTCACTCATAGTTTTGCTCTGATCTTGGTTTTTGGTTTTTAAGGGACCTCAGAAAGACTTGAGAGGGATTAATCAGTTATTAAAACAGATGTTAGTTGGTATTTCTAGAGGACAAATGATCGTAACATTGACCTTTGCTACATGTCACATTCCCCTCTCTCTCTCCCCACGGTGCTTGACTGCATCTTTATTTTTTTAACCATTGAATAAAATTCCAAAAATTATCTTTAGTTTGGAAGTTGACGGCCTGATAAAAACTGACTGAGAGCTTTGCCTTGACGGGGGAAGAAAAGGATAACAAAGATTTGCTGATAGCACCTGACAACCAAACACAAAAGCTTAGCAGAACAAAATAATTTATGAGTAAACCCAGCCAGAACTGCTGCTAATTTTAGCAAAAGTACACGTTTTGAACTGGTACCAGAGGGTGTAAATTATGGCAAAGAGCACAGGCAAGTCCATCATGCCTAGCTAAAGTGACAGGGACTGGGCCTAGATTTGTGTTGACACCTCCGCATTCAGTTGCCAAAATGTCTAGTCATGCATGATGACAGGTAACCTCAGCTCTGTCCAAAAACAAGCCGCTGCTGGGAGCATGTGACTCTGGTTTGTTTCTAATCGCTATGAGCTCACACAAGCCTGATACACAAACTAAATCATTTAATTAAGGTTTCGTACAAAAGGCCACAAGCTCCGAACTCGATCATACTTCTTACATTTAAATTCAGATGCACAGACACAAAATTACTGCTAACAAAATCAGTCTCACACACTCTTGGTTGTTTCCACCCTACGAACATCCACTAAATGAATCCACATCATCTAAAATTTAAATATAAGAAATAATAAAAAGAAACACGGATATGATTAGATGACAAAAATTATTCTGCAATCAAAATGTGCAGCTCTAATTCAAACTTTGCAACTGTTCACATTTTTACAAGTCATAACAAGATCATAATATTTTCCCTTTTAGTTATGGACTTCCTAATATAGTAATGAGCAGTTTGGTTGAATGTGTAAATCTACCAGACACAGAGGCTACTGGATCAAAAAGTTAATTTCCCACCCTGATGTAAATGCTCTGTGAAAGGTCAGTCATTTGCATAAGCCAGCATATATAACATCACTGTGTGTGGTATGGCCAGTGGGTCTGCTTTGCATCCGAACTGTCACGCACCGTGAGGGCAAATGCGTCACTCAGTGAGCCAGGGCGCATTCTCTCCGCAGGATAATTGAAGTCTCACCCGCTATGAACCTGCAACCCAGGTGACATGATGGGTGCACTTTATTTGAACACCACACGGATACATTACCACCCGCGCTAAATGTCTGCAAGAGCGAATCTGCTGACAACCTGTTGGAGAACATGGCCGCAGTGTCTGACACCTACAGGTGCTACAAGCGATGCTTTAGAGCCTCGAGGTTGGATTTACACTTGTTTGGGTATTTTTGCTGACATCCTTAGTAGTCAAATCTAATTAACATGGTGACTTAATTAAAGTGAAATAGGAAAATATGAAATCTCACAATATGAACTGAAGTAGGATGCAGAAAAAAAACAATCTTTTAAAGCTGTATCCAAGCAAACTATTTTCAAACTCTAATCCCTTTTTAATTCTAATTCCCTTAAAATGCCACTCTTGGTTCTTAATTTTCCTCACACCTTTAAACTTGAGCCCGTTTGGATATGGAGGATCAGCGGTGCCTACAGGCACTGATGGAGGTCAGGTGTCATGTCGGACCCGCCCTACCAGCTTTCTAAACTATCGCTCTGACCACTCTCTCTGTTTGCTCACATCGTAACTGATGTTCACAAGTTAAGATGACGAAGCAGTTTTCTCTTTCAAGAAAAGAAGTGAGAGGAAGGAAATTCAGGCGGTTGCAGTCTGGAACCTCACAGGAAGATGCAACTAAATCACACAAACCTCTCTCTTAATGCATTTGTAGCATAAATGTATTGGATTTTCTTATGAGTTATCACAGATTATGTTAAGTAACTAAGTACATTTACCTAAGTGCTGTACTAAATGCAATTTTAAGGTATTTGTACTCTATTTAATTATCCATATTATCTTGCCTGATACTTGTACTCACTTGTACACATCTCAAAGCGAAAACCTCGAAACCTTTTAGTCAACGTAATTCTTCTTCTTTAATGAAATTTTTATACAGATAATATACAGAATGTATATATTGTGTTTATAAAATATTAAGCAGTGTTACAGGTCAAACAATACAGATGTACCTGATGTAATTACTATGGACATACTATTACAACAACTATAAAGGATGTTTATGCATTATAAGTACTTTTACTTTAATAGGTGATAGCTATTTTTGTACTTTTACTTTGAATTGGTCCTCCAATACAGAACTGTAATAGAGTATTTTTTATAATGGTATTACTACTTTTACCTAAAAATGGATCATACTATTTTCTGTATCAACTAAACCATCAGCAGCATGTTACAAGTTAAATTTTGCCATAAAATACCGGCTCTGCTGTTATGGGTGGGGCTTCATTGACAATCATGTACATGTATCTGTTTGAATTATTCACCCTTTTCATCTAACAATAATATTGTTTTGGCTTGAACACGAGAGAGTGACAAATTGGAGTGAGAGAGTTGGCACTCACTGTCAAAATATCACGAGAAAGGGAGTTATGTAAACAGAAATGTTTAACAATGTTTTTACTCTAATTATAGCTGCAAGGGACCAGACTCCAGTACAACAAGTCTGTCAAAAACAAAAGAGCAACCATGTTTGAACAAGGACAGCCTTTCATTACATTATCCAGGTAATGACTGATAATAATAATAATTTTAACCCTGCCGATGTTCCACACCAACCTTGGATGGAACTCCTTTTGTTGTTGTGAAAAAACAAACAAACTAAGGTTTTAACCCAAAGCATGGGAGTCAGTGTTCAGTTCAGTCAGTTTGCAAAGGCGGGACATGAAAGGTTTAGCATAACCAGCCGCCTTCAGGGCAAACCAGAAGATTAGAATCTCCGTCCCAATTAATCGTATCTTTCAACACTCGGTGCCTTGTTTGTTGTTTTTCGGTTATCAAGGGTTTTAGCCGTTTTTAGTGCCGAGGAAAAGTACAAGGGGTGGTCTGTAGGACGCCTTCCCTCAAGCTTAACAGCAACAGTTTATCGGAGAGGCCTCACAAGATGTAGCATCTCACAATACTTGATCCACCGCTAATCTGCTTTGGGTGCAGACAATTTTCGATTCTCATCTTTTTTTTAATGAAGCAACAATTCATGTTCCAACTTCTGCATTGTATTAGGAATTCTGAGGTCGTTGTAAATAAAAAATCTTTTGTAATGGCATCAGAAAAAAACATTCCATGGACTTACCATTCAGTGAAAAAAAACACCATTAAAATAATTGATAACAACAATAACGCTGCTTGCAGTCTTTTTTTCACATGCCGGCATCATTTTCAAGGTCAAATTTCTGTGTGACTTTATCTTTTAATTGCAAGAATATTTTTCCTCTGCTTAATGATAAAGTCATGAAGACTATTTAAACATTATGTGATGTTTCTTAAAGAAAGGCCGTAATTACCAGCACACTCACAAAGCTTTTCTCAATGATAGCCTTTAACTATATCAAATGCTAACAGGCGCTCTTGGTAAATAGTTGATGTGATTTAGTTGGTCCAAAGCCACAGTGCCATGTTCTAATACAGTTCAGCTCAGCTCCATCCAAATCATGACAGTTTCCTGCCGTGTTCGTGTTAAGACAATTGTCTAATGCAGTCCACATGTATCACAAAATGTTCCCACTGAATTCCCAAACTGGTAGCACTGCCAAGCTTCAAAAGAAGGGCATGCCACAACACTGCAAAGTTTTTACTGTTTACATTGTCAAGAAAAGACTTTGTATATTAGACTTTGGAGGCTTTTTACATTTTGGGATTCTTCCATATTTTCACAGTGTTTTGGAATAATTTGTATTTTCATTGGATAAGTTTTATTTTGTTCTGTCTGGACACACACACTACATCATCTACTGTATGTGTGTATTATTATAGCCTTACAGAAGCTGCCGCCAGCCTCCCTCCCGCAAGAAAATCCCATCGTGCCTCAGGCTCCAGCTGAGGGCTTAAAGACTGGTCTGCCTCTTGTTTCTGCTCAGAGTGACACATCTAGTAAAAACAGTTCATCATTCTCTCCAGATAATTGGTATCAATGAGTGGTTCCACCACATACCTAGAATAGAAGGTTTCTGTGTGTCAGTTCTGGATAACACTGAGTGCACGGGGAGGCGTCTGGAAAGACCCTGCAGCTCCTCTGCAGCTCGTCATCAGTGGGTGCTATGAGGCTGGAGGTGGGAATGGCCTCCAGGAAACTCACAGCTTGGTATTGTGTGTGTGTGTGTGTGTGTGTGTGTGTGTGTGTGTGTGTGTGTGTGTGTGTGTGTGTGTGTGTGTGTGTGTGTTAGTGAGTGATGAATCACCACTTGTGAACCGCTTTTACCACTAAAAAGCAATTTGGTGCACAGAGAGAATGCAGCAGTTAGGACCACCGCCTCTGGAACCGCACGTACCCCCCTGCTGGCCTGTGCTGAATCCTGCCACAACTGTCTTTACTGTGCCTCTCTCTGAAGCACCCTGCTGTTCTGATAAAATGCCAGGAAAAAAAAGAATGAGACTGTTTATGTGTGAGGGGATGTAACACTCACAAGGCCCACCGGGACGGCTGCATATTAAAGGTTCAACCTACATTAAATCAATTCACTTTGTTGTCCTTTATCACTAGAGTAGTTCTACACTAACAGAGAACAGGCCGACTCAAATGCAAAACTAATCAACCATTTGTTGCAAGATGGCATTACATTAAAGTTAGAACAGTTAAGCATAAAAATATTAAAACAACTACACCTATGTTACATATCCCCTCTAGTTGCTACAACTTCTGGGGGAACAGTTGGAACAAATAATAATTGAGGTGATATTTTACTCTAGAGAGCGAGGACAGATGTTGGCAAACAGTCAGTCAGAAAGAATTTATTTGCAATGACGACTTTTTAATACTGAAGGTAAAAATTCTCATAATGCTGCGCTATTTTACATCAACAAACTATGTTCTTTGTTAACAATTTGACTAAGTACAGAAGCCCTAAGCGGACATGGTTTAAATTTTTTTTTTACAAGCCATTTTTTCGAGATAGCGAGATAATATCTTAAGAAAACAAAGTTTGTTTTTTCGAGATAACGAGATAATATCTCAAGAAAAAAAACTTTGTTTTCTCGAGAAAAAAGCTTGTAAAAAAAAAATTTAAACCATGTCCGCTTAGGGCTTCTAAGAGAGCCCTAGCAGAAGAAATAACAAATTGTTCATTTAAAAGAAGAACTAGGAGACATAGGATCCAAATTTCTAGGAACTACTCACAGTGCAATAACAGTATGTGAATAATGGTATTCTGAGCTCTAACCTTAATCAAAGTCAACATTAAGAATTATGCAGATAAACCACATAAGTGCAGGCCTACACCTTTTCTAAACAGCAGAGCCGGAGGTGAACACAGTCTCATGGTTTCACACCTAGTACCACAGGGCAAATAAAACCTGTACATCCACACAGTGGGTGCTTTATATGGAAACTTCTAACGTGAGCAGGACAAGGGCAAAGACGACTGAAAGATCCATGCAGTACATCTTTGTCTATCTTTTCATTATCCGTTACTGTTTTCATAAATGATTAAAAATATTTTTTTCTTCATTTATCTATTTTTGCCCATTTAGTAAAAATAATAACACACATTTACTAAGATAACTAATTACTATAATTATCAATGAATCTGTTGTTTTCATTCTAGCTCAGTTTAATTTATTGATTGTTTGGTCTTTAAAGCATCAAAAACAGTAAAAGCAAAACCATCACAATATAAGTGCCCAGGGTCGAGCAGTACTACGTTATTTTTGACAATCACAACCCAAAAACCCAAAGACATTTATTTTACTATGTGGTAAGTAAAAGCAGCAAATGTGAAAATATCAAATGCTGGCTGTTACACATATGATTGATCAGTTATGAAAACAGTTGCACTTTTTTTTTTTTGTCCATCTACAGTATTATTCTTTTAATACAATTTTCTTTTACATTTTTCTAACTTCCCAAAGAAGAGCAGGGGGTTGATTTAACATATTATATTTTTACATGTAAGCAAAAATGATTTATTTATTTTCTAAAGTCGGTTAATTTACATAGAAGAGTAATTTGTGGTCTAAATTTCATGTTTCGTTACTGTAACAGTAAGATCTGGAGGTTACAGGTTGGTGTGGCTTTTTTTCTCTGTTGGGGATGCGAGGCAGCTGCAGGGTCGCAGCTGTGACACTCTTTTTATACACACTATTGCTTCATTTGACATTGCTTCAGAAAGACCAGTCAGCTTTGGCTACTAACTGTCAGGTGCTTAATGCAGCAGTTATAGCATGATCAAGAGTAAAAGTTGCTAGTCAGTTGAGTTTAAATTGACTGCGTGGGTTATGTGCTATTTGACTTTGAATAACCGTACCTCTATTTGTCTAAAAAACAACTCTTACCTTTGTACATATGTTAAATGTAAACAGAGTTGTTTACCATTTACTTAAGTAATTTACCATTACAAATATTAGCTAACTTGACCCTTTATGGATTGTTCGCCTGCCTGCAAACAAAGTATACTTAAATATGTTTGGTCATTACTGCCTGGAGCAGAAACAAACTATAAACAGAACTAGGATGGTTGAGATAACAAAATATTGTCCCTTGCTTAAACATTCTGCATTCATATGTGGATATCTACTTAAGGAGATTAGTTGGTAGCTATTCTAACATGCAGTATGCAGCCATGTTGCAGATAGTGTGGAAATTATGTAATTTAACTGATTTGTAGTCTAGTATTGTACAGGACTGTGCTGCTGCAGTGTATGTGGTGTCCTTTTGTCCTTGTGCCAGATGTCAGGATGTGGTGTACAACTCATTTAGACCCCACTATGCCTCTGCACCAGCGTTAAGACTTTTCACTTGGTGATTTTAAAGGCTGCCAACCGTGTTTAGAGAAGCCATGGGGCTCCTAAGGTAGCTGCAGCGATGTCGTATTAATGGTAATACAGCATAGCAAGTAATGATGCACAAACAGCGACAGCTATTGCCTCAATGAGTCATCAATCACTGAGGGAATCCTGCTCCTGCCTTTTGACTGGGAACAACCTTCATTAGCAGTCGTGTGTGTGTGTGTGTGTGTGTGTGTGTGTGTGTGTGTGTGTGTGTGTGTGTGTGTGTGTGTGTGTTTATATAGTGTGTGTGTTATAGAGCGCTAATAAAAACAAAAAGAATAGAG
>JAQNCA010000007.1:2848770-2861837 GCA_029783725.1 Acanthurus tractus | reverse complement strand
AAAACAAACAAACTTTTGTTGTTTATTGGTTTGTTTTGCTTATTTCTGCATATAGGTAGATACGTTTGCCCTTAATAATACTGAACAGAAAACTATGTTGTCTAATTCTGGTGTTTCAAGTTGTAAGTTTAAGCATTTTGAAGGCTACCTACCAACTCTCTGTGTGTTTTACCCTCTTATTTTATTCAAATAAGTTTGAGACATTTATTGCACTAAAACAACAAAAGATAAATGGAAAGTCTGAGAAAATTAACTTAATTTGATGTAATAAAAGTAGTTTTTTGTGTGCGTCCCTCAACTGTATCATCTGAATACCCCCTCTTGTGAGGGTCCAACAGTAGTTTAACAAAGTCTCTTCAGAGACAACTTATAATGCAGATATTCTCACATAGTTCAAAGTATGTAATGATGGCTGCACTCTACCTGTAGTCTATAAAGTCAAAAAATAAAAAATCTGTGTTGTGTTAATTTTATGGTCAACTATTCAAAAAGCTAGCTAAAAGTCCTGTATAAATTATGTAGCAATGGGGTAACAAAGAGTCATCTAATGTGAAATATTAAAGGGAAAAAAATGAGATATAACTTGGCTTTTGTTGTATAACACGAAAGAAAAAAACATCAAGATGATCTCTTAGTCCCTTTTTCACCTGTTATCCACAGGGTAACTTACACCTGTTAAGTTTTAGTGCCATGTGTAATGAGTGTATTTGTACCAATAGCTTTAGGTAGCTTGGCTAATTTTATAATCCTTTACTGTGCTACAGAATTATTAGCACAGTTATGTGTATAAAGCCTGCATGTAAGCCTCGGGCAGGTAGCGATCCACTCGAAAGTCAGGCCCTGTTCCAGGTTTCTGCCTGTTATAAGGAGTTTATCATCACCATGTGCTTGCTAGCGTGGGAATTGTTGGGCCTCTGTAAATTTAAAAGTGTGATCCAGACCTGCTCCATATAAAAGCCATATTATGTAACTTATAATGTGACTTGGAACTATATAAACAAAACAGACTTGGCAATTTACTGGACTGCTGTAGCTTTTGTGGTATGTGTACCACTGTTTTAGTTTAAATGTCGAAATTGAAAAGGCAAACCTGCTCATTGTTCTTTTTTTAGGTTGAAGCTGTCCAGATTTTTGCTGTTTTTAAACTACATTACCAGCTGTTAAAATTGGGAGGAAATGCTTTCAGCTAAATTCTGAGAGTTCTTGGCTGGTAATTAGGTCTATTTAATGCTAAAAACCCTCAGGCAGATGTACTTTATACAGAACCGTGTAACATGACAATGGTTAATATCCCAGAAAATAGTGATTATACAAAGCATTTCTTAATGCTTTTACTTGTCTACTACTGAATCTATTGAAGTTAGATTTTTTGTTTCGTTTAAATGGACTCAGACTGCAGCTCCAGCTGCTGCACCAACACATCCCCGCCTCAGTAATGTCTAAATGAGCTTTTTATCATCTAAAAATAGCA
This sequence comes from Acanthurus tractus, assembly GCA_029783725.1. Lineage (NCBI taxonomy): Eukaryota > Metazoa > Chordata > Actinopteri > Acanthuriformes > Acanthuridae > Acanthurus > Acanthurus tractus. The sequence continues at coordinate 2,860,366 of JAQNCA010000007.1, read as the reverse complement.
AGAATCCGCGGTCTCGTGTCCGTGTGAGATTGAGAGAAACTGATTCATGCATTCATCTCCAGCAGGGTGCAATGCGCTCTTGTTCTTGATCTTTTCCAAAAGACAAACTGCAACACGTTTTGACTGCTGCTGTTACAATAACAAGAATAACCGAGCACATTACACCAGCTCCAAGTCAGCAACAGAATAGATTTCAAAGGGCTTCTGCTGGTTTATAAATCACATAACAGCCAAAGGCCAAAATATGTTTCTGATATGTTTGAGGAATATAAACCCAGTTGGTCCTTTAGATCTCAAGGAAACAGGTTTTGTGCCTGCAGTCACAAAGCAAACCTGGTAAACATGCACGGAGCGACGCTGCTGTACACACACCTGGACCACCTGATGATGCACTCAAACCAACGCCACTTTCAAGTTCAAGTTTAAATGATGTTATTTTCCCACGCCGCTGAATCATTTACCCCACTTCACTTTTATTACATTCACTTCCAAACCGATTCCTCCTTAAATATCTCCTGATTTGTCTTGTCTAGTAAAGCACTTTCACATTGCATTTAAATTCTCTTCAACCTAAATGGATAATCTCAGTATATAGGTTGATATTTTTATCTCAGGAACAAAAAAAGGCTTACCTGAAGGTTCACTTATGCAGTTTTTCTCGATCTAGCCAGATCTCCTTGTCCTCGTCTGCAGACATAGTTTGTGCAGCAGACATGAAGAGAGTACAACTGCAATCCTGTGATTTAAGTACTGAACTTCAGTCATGTGGCAACAGATGGCTGCATATGTGGATGAGATGGAAACTCATGTCTCTGCTGAAAAATGCCGAAAGATGCGGTTAATGGAGCCAGAAGACAGTTACTATAATGTTTTCTCTGTTTAATTGTACAGATAAGTATTAAAGAAATATTTATGTTATTCTAGGAGTGTAAACCTCTAAATGAATATAAGAGAACTAATAGTTTAAATTATACTGCAATCTCTGGTTTATGACCACAACTGCACTGAAAACATGCACAGTCCATTATCTTTAATTACATAAATGCTCTAAAACTTATGAATCTATCTCATCAAATGTTTCACTTTGGTTTGATGGTTAAATAGCTTGAGTAGTTACTGAATTATTATTTTTTTTAAATTATAAGGAATTCAGATATCTCAAGCTCATGAATCCCAACAGAGACTGAAATCCATTTTTCTCGCTGTAAGAAATTCACCTGAGCCTGGAAGCATATTAATATGCCTCTTTTTTAGCCTGCAGCGATTCCTTTTTTTCTTTCTCTGCCATATCAGAGCTTCACATCTCCCCTCCATGTGTTTCACCTCTCTTTGAGTTGAAGAGAAATCCCCCCCTGCTCCTCTGCTTTCCCTAATAAGCCAGAGTGAGATTCCTTGGCAGACAGCTGTTCCAGATGGCATTATCACTCCACGGTTTCACAGTCAGCTGGCTCAGGATCCACCACCGGCGGAGGTGGCTGTCCCTCCGCCGTGCCCACCCGTCAACATCAACATCAACATATGGCAGTGTTATGTAATACTGTATCTGAGGAGCGATACGTTATGGTTAATGCCCATCGAGTTCCCCTTCTTTCTCCTCATTTTTGTGGCGGTTCAGCTTGATAAAAGCTCAGTTCAGGGGCAGATTTTCCTTTCTGCGGTATCCATGTATGCACGTTAAGAAAAGTGGAGCAGATGACATTTAAAAATGTAGAGCTAGAGGTGAAAACTGCACTCGTGGTTGAATATAAAAGTTCAAAACCTCTGATAAACATTCGAGCTCTGATGAAAGTACATTCAGGACTGTGTGGGTGTTTCTTGTTTAAATTTCTTGTTGGAAAATTTTGAAAAGTCGTTTCCACTTTACTTTTTTGCATCTCCTATTACACAAGCAGCTGAGGAAGGAGGATAACCGCACAACAAATTGCCCCTTGGAGGCATGATAGGGTTCTCCTTGACCTTGACCAATTTAATATTACTTGTCGCCCAACTCTGCAGTTCCCTCAGCTCTGCAGTTTTTGTCGCTTATTCAAGCTTTTTATTCGGTTCTGGCACAATTTTCCTTGTTTTTGTTGCCGGTGGTGCCATGTAAGTTTCACTGCAGCAGGAAGTCGTATTAAGCAGTAGAAGTGCAGATAATTCAACTGAACGCCATTTTTACAACACTCAACTGCAGACAAAGTTAACAACGAGCAGGTGAACACGGAGCAATTAACAGCTTAAGACAATTTCATTTAATTACCCCAACACTCTTTTAACAGGTCTCTACAGCATAAAACAGATATATCAACATGTGTTCTTCCTTTACATTACCCACAATGCAACTTAAATGGAGACACTTTAGAGATTTAAGTGGGCTATGCCAGCAATGATTAATGTCACAACACGCCTTTAACCTCAAACAGAAATGAAGAGCGGGCTACAAAGGTCTGGTAAGTCTTCCTCTGGAGCCACAACGGGGTTGATACAACTTTGTATGCATGAGCATGTAAACAAACCTTTGCCGTGGGAAAGTGTGAAAATTTAAGTTCTCCTTTCTCAGGTTTCGGTGGAGACCAAAACAGAGCAAAAAAGGAGGGTGACTTTTAGATTTGGATGCAAGTAAACAAGTAAACAACAAAGATGACTCTGAATGAATGCTGTTTGTGTTGGATGTGTTCAAAGACACCACATCAACTTTAATGGGAAAACATGTCGATTTTGTATAACAGCTTGTTTTTATGCTGCGTCCGAGTGTTTGCTGGTAAATTTTATTTCTATAAGAAGTTTTTCATTGCTTTTTGATGACTTGAGAAGACAGATTTTGTTAGCTTATAAAATAAATTGAGACTTTGAATGCGACACTGGCCTGTTCATATAAAACCTAGATTTGACTCCCTACTTAATCATCCAAACACTAATTTCATGAGATTTCATTCGTACTTTTCTAATCTAATAAACATGATCTGCCGAGTTTCAGTCGTGTTAAACAAATGCGACTGAAATAGATTAAATTTTGTTTTTTTGTGTGCGTGTCGTGACAGAAGCAGTGTGTGTTTGATGTTGATGTGGTCGTTATCATGCTGTGGCTATGAGAGGCCCTCCATAAACGCCGTCCGTCCTTTTCTTTGAACGAACAACAGAACGAACAGACGCACACATTCACAATCCATATGCGCAGATGCCAACATTCACAACCTGACACACACATTCACACTCACCCTTGTGCTCAGATATGCGTATGCGCTGATTAGAAAATGCATGTACATACGGAACAAACACAAGCACATCAGAACGTACATCTGTAGGCCAGACACACTTTCGGATACACACACAGACGTCACACTCCTGAGTTGGGGCTTACTCTATTGGCTGGTCTTAACTGCTTTGTAGTATTTTTAGGTCTGTTATTCTGGGGCCTGTCCTGGCAGGCCACCGGAGGGGTATATAAGCCACCCCCTGCAACTGGGGACCACTGAGAACACACAGTGGAAACATCTCTGCCCGACACTCCGGCAAACATCCAGCAGGCATTTTAAATCCTCTCAGGGTGAGTAAAAAGCCTCCGTGACTTTTAGGGATGTAGCAGAAACTAGGGAGGGTTCACGCACCTTTATTTCTTCAACCGTGACATAAACTCTAAAATTTATCGTGACACACTGGAGAAAGAATCAGTGACACTAAAACTGTGATTGTTTAGTTTTTGGAGGGAAAGAAGTACTGTTGCGTGGAAAGATCATGGGTTTATATTCAGGTCTGGACACACTCCAACATGAGGGGTGATACCTCATGACATCCTCGGGGACCTTCGCTTTAGTCGCTTTCCAGGAAGGTCAGAGGTCAGGGTCAGCTGAAGCATTGTTCCCTCAGAGCTGATAGGACACACACGCCTGCTGAAGGACACCTGAGCCGGGCAGATACTTGCCAAGACAGGACTTAAGCTCAGGTCATCTGGATTAAAGTGTCTGAACGGTGCCAACCTGCTTTGAAATATCTAAATAAAAAAGCTACTTTTCAACAGATTTCTGCATTTTCATGAATCGTGCACGAACTTGTTCTAACATGTTGAGTATAACCATCAGTTTGCAGGATCATCACATGTCAGGAGTTATAAAGTCATGCTAATCTGGTGAAGACGTTCACTTTCTTTGCACTGTAAACTGTGACAGTGACTGATGATTCAAACCTCCGTGTTAATTTCTGGTCATGAATAGACATGATATAATGACCGATCCATCACTGTCTCATGCAGGATGTACTGTATAGAATATACCTTCTATTTTATTCGGTGGCTGCGTGTCCTTTGTGAAGGGTTCCCACAGCAGTCATGTCTTATTCTAAGCGTTTGAACGAGGTATTGAAGCCCTACCTGCTCACGGGATTAAAAATGGCTAAAAATAGCTTCTAGAAAAATTACTAATCTTTTAAACGGTATCTGCCTTCTCTCTCGTTAGGACGCCATGCTTCCAGCATAATGTCGGCTCAAGTTGCATCTCAGAAGTTCTCCTTCCCCTTCTCCTGTGCTGCACACCTTTCTCAGCAAGATGAGGTGACCCAGAAGGGATGCATACAGGTAAAGGCCCTTGCACTTCATGACCTTCAGGAGAATAAGATCTTAAGCAAACCAAGCCCCGTTGCAGTCATAGGAGCTCTGGTATACGATGAGAACCAGGCCCAGAAGAGTCCAAAGCCACCTCCTGAAGCAGACTTGGCACCTGCACAGGTCCTGGTCACCTCCAAAGCTTCTGAGAGTGCTGTGCTCGCCAGGCAGAGCGTGTTTGAGAAACTGATGGCTGAAAGTGATGATCAGCGCCCTGCGGCAAAGAGACAGCTGTCGTCCGAGAGCGCAGCCAGGACCATCACCGTGGTGAAGAAGAGCGCGGTGAGGAAAGAGTCCGAAGAACAGAGGTTTCTGAAAGCGAAAGCAAACCCGGGACTGAAGGCGTCATCATGTGCTGCGGCCACGGGGAAGAGGATCCGCAGAAAGGACCTCTTCACCAACTCTGAGGGCTTCCACAGGCTTGACTCACATGTCATCAGGACAGGAGCTGAGGTGACCACACACACACACAACATCCTGGTGCCACAAATAAACACCATTACATATTTATCTGTTTCCGACCAAAGTGCAAAACAAGCCGTCTTTCACTTTTAATTAATAAAAACAGTATCTTTAACACCATCTGTTCACGAGCTACCACATTTCCAGAATACAGAACCAAGGCTAACCGAGAACAACAACAACAAAGCCACAACAGAGATGGCTCTTTGCGTTTCTGAGCTCGGGCAGGAAAAGCATTGAGGAATGATAACATCTCATCATCTGCTGCAATAAAACCATAATAAATACTGCAGCTCTCAGGCAGCACTCACATCCTTGAACTTGGATGGTAACCTGGTTTGTTCGATACAATAAATGACATTGAAAGATGCCGGCAAACAAAATTACGGCGTAAGACGAATGAAAAACCTGCTGCAATAGTTTATATGAAAGATTCAGATGCAGGCTGAATGTAATCACATAACGACTCCATTAAAAAAGAAAAAAAACTATAAAAAACAATTTAATCCAACAGTAAAAATATTTTGTTTGTGTGTGTGTGTGTGTGTGTGTGTGTTGCAGCTGAAGGAAAAGTGTGTGTACGATGTAAAGGTGATAGTACAGAGCATCACAAAAGGAGCCAGAAATGAGCTGGAGAAGCTTCGTGCCATCTGGGTTTGGCTTTGCCACAATATCGGTGGGTGTCAATGAGATACACACTTGCTTAAAAATCCCAGTGGTGGTTTTAATTCTGTAATTTATCTCCGAACACCTCTGAAATCAAACAAATGTCTCTGCAGAGTACGATGTGAGTGGATACCTCGGACGCTCGGAGAAGCTGAGCTCCCCGGAGGAGGTGATAGCAGCAGGTCGAGGTGTTTGCTGCGGCTACTCCAACCTCTGCTCAGAGATGTGCAGGTAAACACGACGCTGTCAATATCTTTGCACATTACAGCCACATGCGAGATGCAATCAAACACTTCGAACGTTGTTCCAGTTGAACACAAGCGATGCTTCAGTTTCAGCAAAAGGTGGTTGTTCTGTTTGGTGTGTGTTTACAGAGAGGTGGGCATCGAGTGCCAAGAAGTGCCGGGCCACAGTAAGGGCATCGGCTTTCGTCATGGTCAGAGCCTCAAGGATGTGAAATCGGATCACCTGTGGAACGCCGTGCTCCTGGAGGGACAGTGGTTCCTATTGGACGCCTGCTGGGGAGCAGGAAGAGTCAACATGGAGCATGAAAGTTTCGTCAAAAGGTTTGAAAAAGAACGAGGGACTAATGAATAATTCGGCTGCATTCATCTTTGGATGGTGAAGCTTAAGTTTTCTCTTTTTTTTGTTGTTTATTTTCACAACACCCAAAGCCAGCAGCAAGTTGAGTCTAAAAGCAGCATGCTGTCTCCATCTGTTGCCTCCAAGGTTCGATGATTTCTATTTCCTGACGGACCCAGAGGAGTTTATCGATTCGCACTTCCCTGATGAGGAGAAATGGCAGCTCCTGGACATCCCGGTCACCCTGGAGGAGTTTGAGAGGAGAGTCTTCAAGACCTCAGCCTTCTTTAAAATGGGTCTCAGGCTGATTCAGCCTCATCGCGCTCACATTGTCACAGGTTTGCCCCGATGTATAATTATTTTTCTTTAAGTGAAAGACAAAAGGTCTTTAAATTAAAAAAAAATCTACTTCTGATTTCCTCCTCAGATGATGGCGAGGCAAACGTGTCCCTCGGATTCTCCCGGCCGACAACTTTTACCTATGAGATCACGCAGCACCAGGACCTTCTCCACTGTGGAGCTTCAGAGCAGAAAGAGTCCAGCAACTCATCCTACGGCCTCCTGACCGTCTCCCATCGGAGCATGAACCTACAGCTGCTGCCACCTGCCAGAGGCGTGTATGACGTGAAGGTGTTTGCCAGGCCTGAATCGGCCAACACGCACCTGATCTGGGTCTGCTCCTTCGCAGTCGAGTGTCCGATCCCCAGGGCCATGGAGGAGATCCCAGAGAACCCCTTCGTGTCTTGGGGCCTGCAGACTGTCGCAGGATCTCTCGGCGTCACAGGCAGCAGCCAGGGCAGCGAGGTTGCCGAGGTAGAAGGTGCCTTTGAACTGGTGTTGAAGACATCCAGGCCTCTGATGGTGCTGTGTGAGCTGGTTCACCCACAGCTGGAAGCTGCGGTAGCCAAGCGGTGCGTGGCTACTCAGATTCAACCGAACGTCCTGAGCTGCCACGTCCTGTGCCCTTTGCGTGGCTTCTACCGACTGTCGGTGTTCGTCCGGGACTACGAGAAACCAGAAGTCAAGTTCCTGAATGCCGCAAACTTCCTGTTGCACTGCAAAGGGAAGGTGGTCAGCCCAGATGAGCTCTTCCCACCGAACCTGGGCTCGTCGTGTGGTCCAGGGACTCGCACATCAGAGGCAGGTCTGACGAAATTCAGCCACACGACCGCGCTGCTGAGCACCCAGCAAGGCAAGTGCAACATCACCTTCCACAACCAGCAGGACCTGGAGCTTCACACGGTCCTCAGCAGAGAAGAAAAAACCGCCATGGTCTCACTTCCACGCCACCTCTTCTGCACGTACACAGACAGCAAGGTGACGGTGAGTGTCAGCCTACCTGACGCCGGGGTGTACCGGCTGGGCCTGTACGCCAGGCTCACCCCGGGGGCAGATTTCAACCCCATGTGTGACTTTGTTGTGAGGAACAGCTGTGATCAGCCGGGGCCTCAGTTCCCCTGTGTTTACGCCGCCTGGAGGAAAGGCTGCGTGCTCTTTGAGCCTCGCGTGGGCCAGCTGGAGCCCCTCTCGTGGGTTCGCTTCAGGATGAGGGTCCCTGGGGTCCAGAGGGTTTGCGTAGTGGGAGAGGCGCGAACTGATCTGAAACTGAACAAGAGCAGAGTCTGGGAGGGGGAGGTTTTCACGGGAAACGCGCTCCAACAACTGAAACTGGCGGCTGCCTCGGGGGAGTCCAGTGACATGGCTGTTTTGATGACCTTTGACATTAAACAGTTGGAGAGAGACGGATGAAATCAAAACCCTGGCAGAGACCAGATGGATAGTTACCTGAATAAAGCTGTTTACTGCCTCATGAAGCCGATATGAACTGATGAAATTCAGACTGGGGTTGAAATATTTGGAAATAATTCAAACTGTGAGCCATAATTTTTCAGGTTTTACTGCATCAGCACTGCGCAGACGGAGCCAGGTCACTGCCGGTCGCATTAAGGTGAATGAATCATGAATCTTATTTAAAATATGATCCCGTAAATGTGTAAACTGAGTGAATGACGTGAAAAAACTGCAATACTCAAACTTACCTGCTTTAATCCAGGTTAGTTACCAACACCTTTAAGACTGACAATGGTGCTTAGCTATGGTGCTCAGCTGTGATGTCAAACTGATCGAGAATGCCTGTGTTTTACTGTTGTTATAAGGAGTAAATCTGTATTATGACATGATGTTTGTTAAAAGGTGTGCAATAAAAACACGATGTGAAAGTATTTTAATTTGAAAAGACTTTTTTCCTCACTCTTCTCCAACAAAACTGCTATTTTAGTTTGTACAATAACAGTATAACTGGAGGCCTATCAATGATCTTTTAACCTTTTTTATTATTTCCATTGATAATTTGGAACTTAGAACATTAAGGTGATTATTTAGATTTTAATCTCCAGAACAAACCTTCAACGGGGTCCCAACTTTATATTTTTTGCTCTTACAACATCTCTGGTTTACATAACTTTGAAATCCTGCTGGTTTTGTAGTTATGAAGTGTTTACATATAGAAAACGTGCTCGAAGACAGCAAAGGATGCAGCATTTCTGCTTTTTTATTTTATATTTAGATACCGACAGCTGAGGAGAGACAGGAAAGGCAGAGGAAACAGAGGGGATGACGTGCAGTGAAACACACTGCCTGGAAAAAAAAAACTCCCAGAATGCTCCTGGTATGTCATCGAGCAGGTGAGCTGCAGGGGGGGGGGTTCACAACACAAACGAATGTCAAATAATCCGTCCAATGGGAACCTTACTGTCGCTTAAACAACAGCGGAAACAAAAAAAAAGACAAAATGCTCCTTCAGATTTAATACTTGGTGTTTTCTTTCTGGAGCTGTCCTGCTGTCAGCTGCAATTAAAAAGAAAAAGTTAGAAATATTTTCTTTCCTGTTGGCGTTTCTTCCTCATTATGAACGTGACAGCTGGAGAGAGTCAGAGAGGCAGAGGAGATGAGATGCACGCTCCACCACGCTTTTTCCTCAGTATCCTTTTTTTGCATTGCATTTTGTGACAATAGTGTTTTTTTAAATTTAAATACTTAATATTCAAACCCCTTCATGGAATCAGTATGTAGTTTTATGCCACAGCTTATAGAATCTATTATTATGAAGTGCTATTTGGAGAAAAACACTGATTGAAAAGCATTTTAGTCCTAGTTGTCAGTTTTTTAAGGTAAAAAGCCTTAAGCAATGCAGTCACAGATTTCGAGTAAGAACTGAAACTAGTATAACTTTTTTCTACATGTTCATTAGCTAAGTGTGTGTTATAGATGGTGGAATTAATTTAACCTCATCCTATGCAGCCGGTTATACGATGAAAAATGAGATTGAGGTTGGCGACATCCTCCTGCCATCAAACGGAAACATGGGACCTTATTAGCTTCAGGTTAAAAGAAAAATAACTTCCCGACTCTGTGCGCTGTGCAGTGCAGTGCGGTGCAGTGCCGCTGCAGTGACCTGGACCCACTCAGCAGGCTTTGGCAGACGCCAGCGAGAGTGATGAGTGTTTACATGTGGCTGTCATAATAGGCCACAAATAGCCTCGGCTCACTGCCTCAGAATAAACACAACAATAGTGGGGTGGGGAGGAAAAAAAGGGCAGTTAGCGGTGGAAGCGATACGGTGAGAGTGTGTGTTTTACGTGTGCTGAGTGTATCTGGGAGGGTGGGGGGGCGATCTTGCCTTGAGTCGCTGGGGAGAAAGCGGCGGCTCAGTGGTGGCAGGAGGGAGGCGAGGAAACGCTGATGTCAGAGGTTAGCCATGTGGAGGACCGTATCTGCCTGGCAACAATACAAGGACACACACACATTCTCACACACACACACACACACACACAGACTATCTTCCTTTCTTTGAAACACACGCAGCAGCATGGAAACGGAGTGCTGAAACGGTGTTATGTGGGGCAGGATTCCTCACATTCTCTCAGCACCGTTTCCAGCTGCCATTTCTCCTTAACGAAGCGTGTTAACGGCTGAACCACAAAAAACACACAGCAGCTTTTTTTTCTTTACACACACTTCGGAAAACAGTTTAGTCTGGCTCTCTGATCCTTCACGATGCTGAACCGGCTGAACGAGAGGCTGCTGACGTCTGAGAGCCAAACGGGGAAAAATCAAAGCAAAACAACACAAAAAAACCAGACCTTTTTTTAAAAAGAGCACATTTTGCATGAAGCAACGACAGAGCAAAGATTGATCAACCATATAAATATTTAATGGATTACTTGGTGCGATAGAAACAACAGTTGGATTATAAAAGCATCGGTCACAGGAAAGAAACAGAAGTTACAGTAGTTTTGTGCAAACGCAGCTCAGTTCTGCTCACGCGTCGCGAACACCCTCGAAGGGAAATGTGGAGGTCAGTTTGGCACTTTCGATGTCTTTCTTTTTTTTTTTGCTTCTCATTACAATAAAGACAATATGTATTTTTTCTTTTCCTTTGGACGGCCTGTGGATAGTGGAGAAGAATAAAAGTCCTTTTTCTTTTTTTTTCAGATCTAATTCTGCCATCATGACATCAGATATTTTCCGACTTGAATTGTTTTTGACATAAGTAACAGCCGGTATCTGCATACAGACGGAGCATATTAACCACGATTTCACCCCCATCTTCTGCCGTAACACTTGGGTTTAACAGGACCAATGTGTAATCTCAGGTGTGGAAAAATTTGGTTCACCTGAGCAGATTCCTCTTGCTCTCTCTTCACCTCGGCAGGACAGAAGAGCCCAAACAATTAGCATCATCAGTCCCCCCGAGGCCCGGAAATATTTGGACGGTTAAAAATCCATTTTCAAGCCGACTTTCTCCGATGAGCACAGAAAGAGCATAAAAATATCCACTTCTTCAAAAAAAGTGAATACAATCTGCGCTGTTGGCCCTTTTGACCATCAGAACCAATCTTCAAAACCACAGAGGAACAAAAACTCTTGTCATGTCGCACCGCAAAGAGCCTCACATCTCCTCCGTTAATAGAAAATCCATTTAACACCAAACTTTGTTTTTTCCTATAACTTCAGCTACAAAATGGCTGGCCTCCACATACAGGATGAAGGGTGCTCAGTCTGCCAGAGAGCTGCGTAGGTGTCACACGAAGGGGTCTGTGGAGGGCTCTTTGGGGCCCCAGTGTGCAATGGGTTGGGGTCACCCAACTTTAGTCACAAACTCAATCCACTCTTTTCTTGTCGACACTCGGATACAAAACTTCGAGGTTTTATATCCCGACCTGGGCTGGGCGTTAAAAAATAAACAAAAACATTTATATTTCCTGTTATTTAGATCTTGATACTGATCATCTGGAGCCAGATGAGTCT
>JAQNCA010000007.1:2581095-2592011 GCA_029783725.1 Acanthurus tractus | reverse complement strand
AAACATATAAGGACCAAATGAAGGATCTGTATCAAGTCTTTGACAAACTGGCTGATTAAACCGTCATCTTGCTAACAGACTCGTCAGACGTATCGCAGCAGTCTGTTGTCATGCACAGACATTTTCTGCAGTGCGTTGAGTCTCGTCGTGTCGCAGCCCTCATCACCCGCCTCGCCCTGCCTGTGATGAGTTCATCTCGCAGGGTTAGGGGTAGATGGGTGGTGGGTGGTGGGTTGGGGGGCTTTTCTGAGCCCCTGACAGCCTGACAAAGGCCCTCTGAAGGCTCTATTCCTCCAGCAGGGCCCTCAAGGTAAAGCTGTCTTCCTCTCGCATCCCCATTGAAGTGACACGATCATTTTTGGATTTGACAGCCGTGGTTAATTTCGGCTGAATGAATCGCGCCCGTGTCTGATTCGTAAGGTTCGGACGGGTGATGGGATGACTTTGTCACACGCCTCTTTCGCGGCAGAGTGTGGCGTTATTGCGGCCGAAAGCTGGACGTGGCTGCCAACTGATCCGTGGCGATCGGAGGAGGACGGGGGGGCGATGCATCGTACTCTGCACTCAGCACTGCCTGCCAGCCAGTTTGTCATTTACTCTGAGTGCCTTCGGATCTGCACTTATGTGTGTGAGAGGGAGAGATTCTGACTGAGCGGACTATTAAGGTCCATTACCTGCCTGCAAAAACACCTCCTGTCTCCACGGTGGAGTGGTGCTGAGTGGCCGTTGTGAGGAGGCAACGTGTTCCCCACTTCGTTCCTCCGCGAGCAGCTCTGTCTTCTGCACAGGCCGAAAAAATATGAAGCAATAAATACAGCGTGATCAGAATCAACGCCCGCAGGAATTTAGAGGCACATTAACGTAGATTGGCTCTTCTGTCTCGAACATTTCTGCTGATTTGACACCTTCACGTTACCTCTCAGAGAAGGAGCTCAGTAGTCGCCATTTTTGATAGTGATGATGATGATTTCATTGCTGTTGTTGATCACTTTCTGGAGGTCCAAGATGCCGAACCTCCACCCAACCTCCATGATTGCTGGACTAAGTGTGTAAATGTAGCGTATATGTATAAAATCAGGTGTGCCATGTTTTCTAAAAGTGACTCCTCGTATTTTAATCCAGCCTTTGAATGTACTGAACACAAACCTCATACCAGTGTATTATTTCCCATGAGCACACTGGAGGTTCACTTCTATCTTTTTGTAATTCTATTGAAACGCAACACGTAGAGACTAAACGGCGCGTTTGTCGAAACCAAATGAAACGGTAAATAGGATGTGTGGCTCATTTGTAAAAATGGAAAGTGAGATTCCAGCAGGGCGACGTGCCGGAGCATTGTGCGCCTTCCCAGACAACTGCGGCGCTCCGAGCCTCCTCCATTATGAAGAGGCAGGGCCCGAGAGGTCAAAGTTTACCTCTCTATTGAGCTATCAGATGGAGGTGGGGTGGGATGGGCGTGTCGTCGGCCCATTGAGCCCGGCCTGAGTCTTTGACAGCCAGAGCCAATGCTGTTGTGTGCTGCCACATATGGCGGAAGGGGTTTTTATTGTGTTCATGCTAAACCGCGGTGGCACAAGCGAGACAAAAGTTGACAAAGTAATTATTGTGTTTCGTTCGGTGCAGGTCGGTCGGAGCTTAACAGATTTTTCAAACCCTGTTTTGACAGGTTTCCAGGACGGGGCTCTTAAACTGGCTCCACTCTGTTACTTTTTAAGACTTTAAGCACTTTAAATCCATGATTTTTTTCCCTAACCAGATTTTAACGCAGCCGGGACCGTGAGTCTCTATAGGCCACGTAGGAATTCGTACACTTTGCAAGATTATTTTTGGACTGTTTAATTTTAGACCTGCCGGGGTTGTTCATTTTTCTCCCCTGCTGTTTAAAACTAAAAACACCACGAAAATCAAAAGACAGATTTTCACAATTTATTTGGTTTTCTTATCCTTTTTTTTCTATTTGAACTCACATACTTTCAATTTTACAGTCTCGTCCACTTTGTTGATGCAGCGGCATTCAGAGCCAAACTCAGGCAGCAGACACACAAACTTGGCCTGCTTTAATAGCGAGCCCTGAGGACCGCCTCTATCTGTTTCCGCTTTCTCTGCGGGTCAAATTAGACGGTAGCGCTGATCCGGGCCACTGGTCCGCTCTGACACAGTCATAAATTCTGGTAACTGGCCCCGCTGGTTCTGACAGGGCTATTTTGTGAGGTGAAGACGGAGGGTTTGGACTATAAAGGGAGCAGAGCTTCCTGTGTTTTCTCAGACAACTGCTGCACTGCAAAAAATGTCCATATCTTTATGAGTCATTCAGACTGGCTGCTGGGATATGAATTTTCATTTTTTATCATTAAAAACTGCAAGGTTTTGCCAGTAGGTGAGGTAATCTCACTGCTTCCCTTGTGCAAAACGAGCAGAAATGTCTTTAACAGGGCAGGTAACTTTATTTGCTTCTAAGTATTTAATGCAAAAATGACTAAATTTAATACAAAAATGCAAAACTACTCCTCGTTTCTTTGCAAAGAGTCTTTTTTTTTGTCGGTTTAACATCTAACTTCTTACAGTGTGAAGCTCCCTGTCCATTCCCATGGCTTGTGCCCTTCTGCAGGTCCACAGCCAAGGCCTTAAAACCTTTAAAGCCTCGTATGACTCGGACGTAAGCTCCTTAATAATTTAATTCTGTTTGGAATCTGGCGTGATTGGAATGGATGGGATTATCACGTTTGTGGACTAAAGCTGCAGGTTCGACAGGGGTCAGCCAGTGTAACATGGTAATGAAAGCAAGTGGCATTTATGGAGAAAATAATTAAATGTGCTAAGGGAAAAGATGAAGGGGAATTAAAGTAGAAATGTCACTCAAAGTTAATTACCGCACATTATTAACTATGAGTGACTCAGTTTGAGTGAACAGTGGCATTTTATAAAATTACTGTTCCTTAACTGTTATCCACACTTTAAACAGCTTTAGCTCTGGTGACAAAAGAAGTCTAGACTGTCAAATTTTTTAAAAATTGCCTAATTTTTCAACAGACAATTGTTATTGAATGATGATTGTGCAACAATGTTACAACACATTGTTAAATAAGTGTTTTGTTGTATGATTGTGTAACTATTTCAGAAGTTACACAATCCAAAAAAAAAAGGTCAAATTCAACAAATATCGGACAAAAAGACTTAACAGCTTAAAGATTTGCTCCTGTCAAATTTTTGTTAAAGTAAAAACTAGAGAATGGCCACTTAAAATTGTTTCCAAAAGTGAGACTGTTTCCATAGATCCCCACAGTACAAAATCCAACTTTACAGCAAAAATAAACATGTTAATAGCCTGAAACTAATCTTGGTCTGGTTTCTGTATCTGATCACCTCATTTGTGTGAGACCTTTTATGTAACTCACTATTTTAACTCAAATCAAACTCTAAAGTTATGCATGTTTCAGTGCGTGGTCTTTGATTGACAGCTAACGCTAACATCTCGTCAAAATATGATCAGTTCCGGATCAATAAAACAAGATGGCGGAGGTCACAATGTCAAACTAATGAGTGACAACTTAGTCGCTTCATCCATTATTCATTATGTCATCAGTGTTTTAATGCCCCTGAACTCATTCAAACATTTTGTTTTATTTAGCAGAAACCAGCTTCTTTTATAGCTGCGACACATCAGACTTTTTCTTTAAAAGAAGCCGAATATAAAACCAGAATCTGCACAGTAACTCCAGCTGTGGGATTAATGTAAAGGGGTCAAAAGTACAAGTGAGGTTTCCATCTGGAACCAAAGCACTTTAAAGTAGAAAAATACATTTTGAGCCTATAAGGAACTGACTGGAATAAGAACATGAGTCTGATCCCAGTCGCCCCGTTTCTGTTGGTGGTCTTGGCCCCTTCTGAAACACCGACTTCAGCTCGTATTTTACCACCTTTTAGCTTCCCTCCTCATGCGTCCCACCGCACACTCTCACACACACACTCTCACACACACACACACTCAAGAACACACACTCTCCGGGCACGGCGACCAAGAAAAGGCGTCACTCATCTGCTCATGAGAGCAGCCATTGACTTCAGTTTGACTCCTGGGCTGTGAGGGGGGGTGGGGGGAGGTTAGACGGGGTGGAGCCAGCTTCTCCGAAAAAAAAAAAAAAATTTTTAAAAAAGCATTTGCCAGCTTGGTGGAGCGGGCTGCCTGGGCCGCGTTACCACGCAACTGCAAGAAAGCACACACAGGCATAATATTTACACTGTTACATTATTTTCCGCGTGCGCCTCCAAGAGAAAGAGAGTCTCGAGGAGTGTGTGTGTGTGTGAGAGTGTGTGTGAGAGTGTGTTAGTGTGTGTGAGCTGTAAGACAGAGAGAGAGGAGAGAGTGTGTATCTTCACATTCATACACTCTGTGAATGGCTGGCTGCTCACCTACACGTGTGGGGGTTAAACGTTCGTAAAAACACCGAGCACTCTCCGGGTCGGCACTTTTTCCTACACAGGTGATGTGAAGTGTTCCACCCTGAAAAGCCTCTTTGTTGACATCACTCGCCCTCTCGTCTTCGGTAATTCCTGACCTCTTTCTGGGGGGCGTTTTTTTTTTTTTTTTTTTTTCACTCCACGCTCGTCGCGCAGAGACGGCGTCCGTCTGCGGCGCATGTTTCCACTTAAGCCGCGGAGGTCGTTCCTCGTGGCCCGTGGAGACTCTGCTTATCGATGCGTAGCAGGTTCTCTGTTCTCGCCTCCGAGCGGCTTCTGAATCTGTCGAGTTAGTATCTGTCTGTCGCTCGACCGCCATCCACACACACCTGGTTTGAATTACTACGCAGAATTTACCCTGCAACTCTCCCGGGTTGGATCACTCCTGACTGGCACGGTGAAGCCTATTTTAGAAGTGCAAAAAAAAAAAGAAACGTGTCTTCCTGCTCTCAGTGCAGACAGGAAGAAGAATCCGCTCATTTCTTCGTATTGTTTAGCTATTTTTTAAGCAGTCGTGCATCTTCGGGGTTATTGAGTTCATTCCTTCAACATCTCTTTAAAACGTACGAACTTCTCTGATAAAATATGATCCGAAGTGTTTTGTCCGGATGCTTCGGGCACACGGACCTGTTTCCCATCAGGACATTTACGCCATGTGAGAGTTTGCCTTCAGCCGGTCGCGTCTGCTCTGCATCAGCCGGCGCGCAATTAATGAGACGAGGTTAAAGCTGTAATACTGTTTAAATGTTTGTTCAAAAGAGGTTTCGCGCCTCAGTAAACATGCAGTGCACACAGAGGGCTCTTGTTTACCGGCCCGGCCTCTCCGTGATGGTGCAGACCGAAGGATATTAAAGGAGGGAGTGAGAGAAAGTGATGTGATGCCAGAGAGGATTTCTGTGGACAGAGCGTCCGTTTGTGAAAATGAGGAGGAGCTTTTGTTTGTTTGAGCAGCAGTTTGTCTCCAGAATAGGAAGAGGTATCGTTAGGATTTTTATGAATCCGATTCTGATTCCGGTTCTGCTTATCGATTCCGGTTCCTAACGATTCCTTATTTCAATTCCAAAATATGAAAAAAATAGAAGGTCAGTTGTTTATTAAATAAAAGTAAATTTATTCCTTTACCTTTTAAGAAAATGGCAAACAAAAATTAAATCCTGTCTGAGCAGCATCTGCGAAAAGATCTCGTAGCAACAAGATCCTGATCTCGAAATTACGAGATAAGGTGTCGGATTTTTTTTCATCCAGTGAATGCAACGCGCTTAAGTAAGGAGGCACATTGCATTCACTGCATCAAAAAGATGACGCCTTTTCTCGTAATTATGAGCTCTCAATCTCGTAATTACGAAAAAAGATCTTGTAATTACGAGATCCTTCCTCGTAACGAGATAAGGAGTCTAATTATTTTTTATGCAGTGAATGCAATGGGCTTCCGTACCTAACAAACAGGTCCTGACTCCTGGCAGACACGCAGCATTTGTAAAAAAGGTTACAAATGCGTTCAAGAACCGATAAGCAGAACAGAAAGTAAATATTTTTTATGGGTACCGCCGTTTTTTGATTCGGTTCCTACTTAAAACCGAATTTTGGTACCCGACCCTGCTCCAGAATGTTCTTGTATTTTCTTGCAAAGAATAATACTAAATTGAATGTGATTTTGTATTTTCTTTTAAGTAAAAATAAGCAAAGTAAAGGTGCCAATCAAGTCCTGGAACATCTCATATTTAACTGTGTTTTCTCCTCCTGCCTCCAGCTGAGACACCAGCAGTGGAGTCTGGTGATGGAGAGTGCCGTTCCTTCAGACCGCGGGAACTACACCTGTGTGGTGCAGAACAAGTACGGCGCCATCACCCACACCTACCAGCTGGATGTTTTAGGTAAACACTCATTTTCAGGAATAAATTAACATGTACAAGCACTTTAAAAAACCCACAAGAGCTTCTTCAAGACGATCAAACGGCTGCATTTCCTGCAGCTCATCGTTCAAATGCACGAGTTTTTGCTAACGACCCGTTGCTGTTCTCCGGCAGAGCGCTCCCCTCACAGGCCCATCCTCCAGGCGGGTCTGCCGGCCAATCAGACGGTGGTGGTGGGCAGCGACGTGGAGTTCCACTGTAAGGTTTACAGCGACGCCCAGCCGCACATCCAGTGGCTGAAACACATCGAGGTCAACGGCAGCCGCTACGGCCCCGACGGCATCCCCTACGTCAACATCCTGAAGGTGGGTCCGCGGCCCCGGCGCGCTAATGAGCCTCGCCGGAGTTCATCTGGACGAGATTACAGCCTTTGATAATTTCTCTCGTAATTAATCTCCCCTAAATGTCTCGTTTAATGAGTTTTTACAGTCGGCGGGTCTGCAGGGCCCTCCGGCGTTTTTTCACCGCGGCGTTTAATTGACGAGCTCGCTGCACCTTCAGAGCAGGAAGGAAAAGCTCCACCTGCACTTTCAGTCACTGAACAACACCACAGAGTCGGCTTAGAGGTTTTTCGACTCCGCCTCAGTTTGGCGCTTCATGCCAGTGTTTGCCTGAAGGGGTCAAGGTGGATTAAGTTCAATCAAATCATAATTTAAAGTGGATTAGCGGCTTTTCTTTCAAAGTGATCCAATTTTCCAGCTGTGAAACAATCAAACGGTAACTGACTGACAGTTCAAGTTAAGATTTCACCAGTTTGTTGCCATAAAGCATCATTTTATTTCATGTTTTATGTCACATATACGTTCCCTTTTCTGGTTATATAGACTGATATTTGAAAGAGTTGCATTCATAACTTGACTGTCTGCACTGGCTGGATATAACGAATCCTTTACCAACTCTCATATAGTTAACTGAGTTAAATCTGATGCTTTTTAGTTATTTAGGCTTTTAAAAATGTGATAATTGCCGATGTTTGATTCATTAAGTGAGAGATGAACTGCACTTGGAAAAGGTTTCCTTTGCAGATTCATGAAATCCATGTTGGTCTGGTGTTGCTGAACAGAAAAGGATTACTGACCTTTTTTCTCATTTCTGCTCTCTGCTGTAAAACACAAGCCGAGCTCTTCGGCTGCACTTTCCCCTGAACTTTACTTATTGAATTTTCAAACAAATGAAAGTCAACAACAATCGTATTTGGCTTCGTTTTGACTTTCTGGAGAGATAAGAAAAAGTGCAGATAAAGAAAAGAAAATGCCAGAAGGCAAAACAAACAAAAACTGAGATACATGAGTGAACAGCAGCACCCTGACAAACCTATAATTCCACCTTAAAGGTCATATTTTGGACATTTTGAAGACTCACCTGCAGTCCTGCTCCGATTTAACTCGAATCACTGATACATCTTGTTGCTGTTTCACCTCTGTGTCTTTGTCTGCAAGTTTTCTTTATTATTATTATTAATTACTGATGTTAAAGTGTGTTTTTGGGTCCAGATGTGGCGTGTGTGTCTTCTGCAGAACATTACGTTGCTGTGACGCAGCATCTTGTAGCTCTTCAGAGAGCGTTTCTCAACTTTAAAGCGCCCTCTCATGAAATCAGCATTGAATAAACAGAGCCGGGGGAGGCGTCACGCAGTCTTGAGACACTTTGTTCCTTGTTGGAAGTTGAAGGACTCCTGGACGGGGACAGAAGTTCAGGAGTTCCTCCTCCGAAGTGACAAGAATAGAGTAGAAAGCCTTGCTGGCCGAGGAGGACAACACCCTCAACCCACGAAGAAGACTCCCATCGACAGGGAAAAAAATAAAACCAAGGAGGCCTTTTGCTTTCTTATTCAGCCTTTCCCTTTTTCTTTTTTTTCTGCCTCGAGAGAGAAAGAGAGAGAGAGAGAGAGGGAATAAAACAAACATCTGGTTTGGACTAAGTTAACTGCCGTGGTGGCGGCAACGCAGGGAGAGAGACGGGCTCTGCTAACCGCCGCTGCCGTCAGATGTGCTGCGTCGCGTGGTTTGAGGAGGAGGAGGGAGGAGGAGAGAGGGAAGAGGCACCCAAAAAAGCCATGGAAAAAATGAGTGAGGAACACAAGGAAGGGCAAAGTCAGCAGGGAGAGCGAGAGAGAGAGAGGGAGTGTGTGACAGAGTGGTGGGTAAAGATGGAGGGCGAGAGACTTATAGAATAAGGAGGCGGCGAGAGAGACAGAAAGAACGAGAAAAAAGAAAGAGGAAGGGAAACTGAAACGAGAGAGGAGACAGGAGTGACTGACAGGAGAGAAAAGAAAGGTTCAGAGGAGGAATGTGCATCGTGAAGTGACAGATTTAAGGTTTTCTGACTTAGTTTATTTGGCAGCGAGTTGAAAACTATGAAAGGTAGATGTTTCCTCAGGCTGCGACCAATGCAGCTGGCTGCATCGGTGATGGTTTATGTTGCAGCTGAAGCATAATTAGTCCTCTGTGGGGGGGGCGCTCGTAACCCCGGCCTCTCGCCGGTGAACCGTGAAACAGGTTTCCTCACCTTCTTAAGCATTTTTTCAGACAGAAATGCTCAAAAACAGCCGGCATGGAGGTTAAAATGCAGTGGGAACTGATGATTGTTGTGATTTTACTTTGATTTGCTCACAGAAAAAAATCTCCACAACGAAAAGAAAAAGATCATAAAACCTTTGTGCACTTTCACATCTGTACAGTAAATATGAGGCCACAGCTGGTTAGCTTAGATTAGCATAAAGACTGGAAACAGGAGGGCTACGACAGTTAGCTTGACTCTGTTTGAAGCTAACAAAAGACACTCAGCTGCACCTCTAAAGCCCACGTGTTAAATGATAAAGTATTTCTTTAAAGTTGGCTTATGCAAAGTATTTCTTAATGCATCAAACTGAATGAAACAGCCATTAAACTTAAATTCTTCTTGCACAAGATGGGATTACCACACGACAGGACTTATCCCAGTGTTAGAAGAAGACAAGACGTCCATTTAAACTCTGTTTGTTTGACCTTCTGCCTGCAGTAACAGTCGCATTAATGTTGCAGCACTCAGACTCGAGTCGAGTTCAAAGCGTCTCCGAAACGTTTCTGGATCCGATCGACTTTTAGCACATTTGAGAAACACACTGCACATCTGATAGTAGATGGTCTGCAGGGAGAGACAAAGAGAAGAGAAGGAGGTGGAAATACTGGAGCAGAAAAAAAAGGAGTAAGATAGGCAGATGAAGGAGGGAGGAAGAAGGAAAGAGAGAGAGAGAGAGAAAGAGGAGGAGAAAGACTGGGCAGCAGAAAGAGAGAGTGGGGGAAAGCGAGCCTGTCAGCCCAGACCGCGGCTCCACGCTCTATTTTCAACTACCACATAATTGAAACAGTATTTACAGAGTGTGTGTGTGTGTGTGTGTGTGTGTGTGTGTGTGTGTGTGTCTTTTTCTTCTTCTTCTCTCTCTCTTTCTGGCCCACCACAGTTCATTCAGACTCTCTGCGACATCTCATGTGTGGCATATACTGTAGGAGTTAAATACAGCTGTGGGTGAAGGGAGGAGGGTGGGGGGGTCATGCACGATTTTTTTTTTTTTTTTTTTTTTTAAGAAATGCCTGAATCGCTCTTTTGATGCCTGGAAAAAGAGTTAACGATGAGCGACTCGCCCCGTGGTGGCGGGGAGGGCGAGGGAGGCGTCTGGAGCCGAGCCCTGGATGTTCATTAAGCAGCCATAAAACATGATATGTTTTCTCCTTTATGTGCTTTGCCCGTTTAATTATTCATTGGCAGTTTCTCTGCTGGAGAGCTTGTCACAAGCAGTGTGTGTGTTTATGTGTGTGTGTGTGTGTGTGTGTGTGAGAGAGAGCACGTGTCAGGGTGTGTTTGTGCACCCAGCAAACACACTTTAGGGAGACTGACACACTGTAATGCCTTTAATCTACCAATAGACAGCTTGTGTTACTATGCACTGTACATAGTGTGTGTGTGTGCGCGCTGAAGTGTGTGTGCATAAGTGTGTGTTTGTGTGCGTGTAAGTGTGTGTTTGTGTGTGATCTTACAGGCTTGACATTGTTAATGCCTTTAATCTCACAAACAGACAGCCCGCTTCGCTGAGCATATGCACTGTGTTTGTGTGTGTGTGTGTGTGTGTGTGTGTGTAAATAAGCAGTACTTAAAGTAAAAGTAGTCAGTTATAAGTAAATGTTACAATGTTACTCTCACTGGACTAGTTTGATATTTAGTTTATGATGTATTGACATATTTTATGCAAACATTATTACCTCTGGTGACATTTTCTCTGACTGGAGCTCAGTTCTTCTTTTGGTTCTCCATGTTTACTTTTCTGCAACTTAATGCTGTTAAAGTTGTTCGAACAGAGTCAACGAAGTGAAAGAACAGCATTAAAATGACTTGATTCAGGAACTGAAGGGAAAAAATGACACTTTATTTAATAACGTGAAGTGAAGTCCTGAGTCATTGGTGTTTAAGTCCAGTTAAGGTTCAAGTTTTCACTCATTAAACTTGTGACTCAAACCTGACTTGAGTCTTAGTCATGTGACTTTAGTCCACGTCTCAGCTAACAGCCGA
>JAQNCA010000007.1:2536539-2547304 GCA_029783725.1 Acanthurus tractus | reverse complement strand
GTGGAGAAGAAGAGGAGGATGAGAGGAAGAAGAGGAGGGAGGACGGGAAGAGAGCAGCAGAGAGGAGGGATGTCAAACCAGACAAAAGGAGGAAAACTGAGGAAGGGAGGAGAAGAAGATGAATGCAGAAAAGAAGAGGTGGATGAGAAGAGTGAAGATGATGATGATGATGATGATGGAGGAGAAGAAAGAGAAGAGGAGGCAAAAAAGATGTGAGATATGGAGAAAGTATTAGAGGAGAAGATGAGATCTGTGTGGAGTGAAAGAATGAGCAGAAGACGTGAATCTACAGACATGCAGCAGATCTGAGGACCTGTTAGCATTTTTTAGCAAAATGCTAATATTAAACATGCTAACAATCACAAAAATATCATGCTAACGATTTGTAGGCATTTAATTAAGCATGTCCACTTTCTCTAATTAGTAACCTCAAAGTGAATCTGATGTCAACATCATCAGAGTTGCAAATATTTGGTTGCAATTCGAAGTGATGGACAAACTGCATCAGAGGAAAAGTCAGAGAATCAACAAAATCATCTGCAGAGCGAGAAATTCATGAAAATATTGAGATATTTTGAAAGTGAATCTGGATTTCTCCGCCTGTGGAAGTCTGAGATGCAGCAGAAGGTCAAAGTCATCGTGATTCATCTTCAGGGGACCTTGAATGTCTCAGATATTTTAATCTGGAACAAAATGCAGGACAGATTAACACAAAATCACTCTGCTATGATACACGAGAGACAAAAAGGAAGGAAAGTGTGAAGAAAACAAAGGCTGAGATGACAGAAGTGGAGAAAAAAAGTAGAAGATGAAAAGAGAGATACGAATAAACAAGATGAAGATGTAGAGGACAAACAAACACACACACATTCGTCTCTGAAGTGTAAAATTCTCCATTTAACACACGAGCATCCAGAGGTTTCTTCTTCTTCTCTTCCTCTCTCTCATCACCTCCTTCACTCTCATAGCTTTCCACCTCCTTTTCCTCCCATCCTTTTCTTTCTTCTGACTGGGAGCAATCATCACATCTGGAACATTCCTGCTGACGTTCTCGCTGCTGAATCAACAAACATCCTCCACCTGCTCCACCTTTCATCTGACCAGAAGCAACCGGGTCTCCATTATGTCGACATCTGGAGCTTTATTTCGTTCCCTCAACTGATGCAGAAAATCTTCGGGTAATAATGTGCAAAACGTTCAAAGAAACAAACGTTTATTTTCCTGGTTTTTGTTTATCAGCGGCTGCTGAGACAGAGAAAGTGAACGAACGCCAAACGTTGGGAAGATGCTTGTCCGTGTTGCATCACGCGGTAATTTGTTTCTCTTACGAAAACGTGTTTCCCCCGGCAATTTGTTTTTTATTTGACATTAATGTGCTGCATGAAAAATAACACATTTTAAAGCTCCAGAGTGTTTTTTTCTATCTCACACACACACACAAAATGTGTTGGTAGAAAACATGCGGTGATGAAGTCACATGGTAGTTTGAGTCTTTCTGCAGGCTTCCTGTGAAATACAGAAACTAATAAAGAAAATACAGGATCCAATGTAGAAAATATGTGGTGATGACTGAAAGCATCTGTAAAAATCACTAGAAGCTTTGAAGCAACCTGGATTTTTTTCTGTATGGTGGCATTTTTCCACTTAATGGTGTTTTTTTTGTAGGAGATACGCAAACTGAAGACAAACATCTAATAACCAGGTGTTTTTAGGAGACCATGTTACCAGGAACTGACAGTTTCGGAGGAGCTGCTCGGAGAAAACTGAAGACAAAAGAAGAATTTTTCAAGCTAAAACCTGTGAAAATCTATATGCAAAGCAACATATTCTGTTGCTTTTCACTGTGCAGAAATGCCTTTTTATTGAACATATTTCTGTGCACAGAGGAAGCAAAACCAAGGACAGTTTAAAGTGCAACTGTAACAAGAGCAGGACGAGTGTCTCTCTGTCCAGAGTCTGTTTCTAAGGTTAAATTAAATCAGATATTTCACACTTAACTTTTCTCTAAAAACGCTTTTATAAATAAAAAAGTCAGACACCCATTTACGATGGAGTGGCAGCTTAGTTAAATATAAAATTTGAACCAGGAAAAAACTGTTGTTTTTGAAGGTTACAATACAGTTTGCGATGCTACAATTACCATAATATCTGGACTATAAGCTGCTACTTTTTTCCGACCCTGCAGCTTAAACTATGATGCGACTAATTTATGGATGAATATAAACGAGAAAGTGTGTGACGAAGTTATTCTGAGGCTGTTAAATTCCGACACCGAAGAAGACAGCTTTAGTGTTTTTGGTTAAATTTAGCAGGTGCAGCTTATAGTCTAAAAAGTACGGTAACCTTCTGTTGAGTCGTTTCCTGTCAACCAATAAACACAATGTTTAAGCTGCGATGTTTGACACTTTCATTTATCATTAGCTTAAAAACTAGCTAAATAGGGTTACTAAGTGCCAATAAAAGACTTGAAGCACCAACTTCTACTTCTGTATAGTTTCTATGTGATGTGTTTGTGCACGTCTGCAACTTATTTTAGTGTATTTGCATCAGGACTTGAACAATAACAAACATATTTCGCTGCTAGAAGTTAGCGCAGAGTTTGTCTGCAGTGCATAATTATACACAGAGGGAAACCACATGGCATGTTGGACAGCTTTTAAAAGGACAGGTTGATATAATGCAAAAAAAAAAGTGGATTAGAAAAAGCTGCACACCTGCCTCTCATCAGCTGATCATCAGCCCGACCGGCTGCCTGCTCAGCTGTTCCCCATCGGCCCATCAGCTCTTTGCACTGAGCCTCGTCAGACTGTCTGCAGCCGTCTTTCAATGCCTCCTCTGTTATCTGCCCGCCTGCCTGCCGTTTAACCTGAATGCTAAAGCTCTCTGTATCTGTAGCTGCTGCGTTTAAATCTGAAAGCTGAGGTTTTTTTTCTTTACGTTATCGCCAGACGCAGTTAACGTGATAGAAACAACAACTTAAACTGACAAGATCTTTTCACATTTAAAGTTCTTAGTCTATCACCTGAACATCTTATTTGACAAATCTCCAAGAAAAGCCGCACAAGGAACCTGAGGAGAAAAAAATAACAGTCGTAGTTGCTTTTGGATGTTTTAAATGTGGAAAATTTTCTATAGTTTACATTAAAATTGTTTAAAACCTGATATATTAAGACGTAAAACCCTCATGTTGTCTTTATAGAATAAGGACGGCTTGTTAATGGGATGAATTATGTGCTGAAAAGTCACAGTCTGAATGTTCGAGCTTGTTGCTCCAACATTTTATCACTCACAGGGTGAAATGAAAAGGGGCTGCTGGGTGTTTTTCAGTGTTTGCCTACTTCAGTGAAAAGCCCGCTCCATATCTTCCCCACTGTTTGCACTGAATTGCTTTTTGAATAATTCCATGCCTGATTTCTTATGGCTGTTAGCGCCTTGCTGTTCATCTCTATGAAAGGAAAGGAAGAAAGAGGAGAGAGAGAGAAACACTCTGGTCCCCAAACCTAGTTAGCCTCTGCGCTAAAACGTGTCCACGTGGCGGCGGTGGCGGCAAACATGGCCTCCTGTCTCAGTGCGGTAAAACGCCGCCCGTCCCCGAGGTGATGAAAACCTCCTCGCTAAGCAGAACACCGGGTTTGTGTTTTTTAAAAGGATGAGAAGAGAAAAAACAGAATCAGAGGAGGAAAAAAAAAAAGCAAAGTGGAGACGAGAGGCGAGAGGAGTTGTTGCCTAGCAACCTCCTGACAGGTGCTTTGTAGGGATGGGATGTCGAGTTCATCCAGCTGTTTGATGTTGTTGTTGGGGGAGGATTTTTTGTATTATATTTGTTTTTTTTCCTTAAACTTCTCTCTGTTTAACATTAAGGTTTCTGCTGATCTGAAGTTGATCTGCAGAACTGCGACTACTTTTTTTAATTCAGGTGATTTAAATGGTTTAATACACCTGTGTTTTTTTTCTGGCCACATGGGGGCAGTACAACAAACACTGGCGTCACTTTTTTTCTATAAAAGTTGACTATTTACACATCCAGTGAACACAGTTTTGTTCTCCATTTGGTCTGAACTACTGAAGAAAATATACAACTCTTCCGCTGTAAGATGCTCATCTGTATTTTATTTAGTAGTTATTAATTTTTTTTAATCTCTTTTGAGTTTTTTGGGGGTTTTTATTTGATAAATAAGTATAAACATCTTGTTATATCTTTTCAATCAGTTCTTAATATTGCCCTGATTGTGCTTAATTGTACAATAATTGTGCAAAAATCTTGTTCGTACATGGAATCAGTTCACATCTTATTAAAACTGATGAAATGTCAACACAAAATTCTACAATCTGTCATTATCTTTTTATTTTTCACCAAATATAAATTAAGACACTTTTTAAGCAAATTAGCCTGTTTTTCAATTCAATTAATACTGAATAAAGATGGAAAAAAGACTTTCTCAGCATTAATTTTTGACTTTAACCATAAAAATACTTTTATTTTAAGATGTCTTGCTGTTTGTTAATGAGTCTTCTTTTTCTGATCTTTTTTTGATGCATAAACTGTGTTAATAATCAAATAAATCCTGGAATAAAAGTAACTAGATCTTAAAGATGACCATAGCTCATTAAAATCCGTAAAACACTAGAATTACAAAGAGAATATCTATAATAGACTAAATCTACTAAAAAACCTCTCCGTATGAGCTGTGATATTGAAACAGATCTCACTGTGAGCGACTGACCGACCTGCATTCCTCAGTTTTCCATCATTCAACCTTTGAAAACGCTCACGGCTGCATCGCTGACTTCACGCTTACGCTGCAAACTTTACGGTCGAGTCCGAAGACGACCGCCTCGGGTCAGCAGGTTTCACTCCACCTCTGCACAAAATCCCATCATCCCTCTCACGACCTGATCCTCTGTCCTTATCAGCAGAAGCATGAGTGCTATAATACAAGAAAAGCCACAACACTTTAACAATCCCTCTGCGATTAACGAAAAAATGTGCTGCAAAAATAAAAAAACCCGCCCATTAGCCGATTT
This sequence comes from Acanthurus tractus, assembly GCA_029783725.1. Lineage (NCBI taxonomy): Eukaryota > Metazoa > Chordata > Actinopteri > Acanthuriformes > Acanthuridae > Acanthurus > Acanthurus tractus. Next base: position 2,542,279 of record JAQNCA010000007.1, on the reverse strand, counting down.
TAAGGCCTTTTTCCCTGCGGAGCAAAAAAAAAAAACAGGGAATAATGGGATGTTGGAGTCTTAATCAGCCTCCTTCCAACTTCTCAGCCCCACCCACGGACACGGAGGAGAGGGGTTTTTAGGTGGTGGTGGTGGTGGTGGTGGGGGGTTTGTTGGAGGAGCAGACGGGGCATTAAGAAGGAGAAGTGGAGGGCTTTACAGGTGAATGGGTGGGAGGGTTCGGATTAAAAAATGCAGGAGAGGAGAGAGGAAAAAAAAGAAGCCTGGAGGTCAACTTGACTGCCAAGACGCTGCCTTTCATGCTCGCTGGCTCTCCCTTTCATCTGCCGCTCCCGCCCGAAGTGAAAGAGGATGAGGAGGGTGAGGGGGGGGTCTCAGGGGGTGAGGCAGTGAGGGGGTGACACAATGCATGCAGGGTAAAAAAAAAATAAAAGAGAAAGAGGCGGTATGGTTTTAAATCAATGCTCATCTTCCAGGTTTTTTCTGATCTGCTGATTGACATTCATTACACGTTGCATCACATTCAAAAGGAATTTGGGTCATTTTTTTCCCGTATATTTCTTCAGACAGAAAGCGTGGAGGAATATTTTTTTTTACGAGCGAGTCCGTAACCTCTCACAGATTGAATACTGACCCCGGCGTCACCCCGAGAGCCCAGAAAAAGGCTCCTTTTCATTCCAGCTGTACGGTGGCTGCCGGCGCTGCTGGACGCTCCTCCGCTGTGATGTCAAGGCTTTGGTGGAGGGCTGGTGGGGGGGGGGCGACAAGGGGGCACAGCTGGGCAGCTGTTGGGGGAAAGCCGAGGGTCCCTCAGGTCCTTTTTTAAATAGGCCTTTTCATACAACACCCACTCGAAAGACACTCCAAGAAACAAAGAGGGAGGCAGAGCGGCGGGAGGACGAGTGCACCGTAAACAAACCTCCCCGCCGAGGCCCATCTCGCCTGTTTGTGGAGCTCAGACGTAAACTCCCGTTCCCTCTGTTGTGGAAAAAGCTTCGCCGTCGGTCTCCTCAGTTACTCGACTGTTAGTCCGTTTTGTCAACAGCATCACTCATGTGGTTTTCTGTGAGACAAACGAGACTGGACGGGAAGAGAGAGTGTTGCACTTCTTTCGGTTCAGTCTGACATTTTTACAGACCGAAGATTTAATATACAACATGTTTTTTTTGACGAAATCCAAACCAAAGAGTTTGAGTTCAAGGCCCAGAGTCCCACTAATGACCTTGAAAGGCCTCAGTGTTTGTTACAGCTCAGACAGAACAAACAGCTTTTACATGTCGAGCCAAAATTGTAAAACCTGACCGCAGGGTGGAGGTGGAGGAAACACCATCAGGTCATCAGAATATAATAGAGGTCAGCACACTGGTAGCAACTGATCCATACCTTCGATAGAAATCTACCTACGGGGTTTGTCTCTTTATTTTCCTTGACAATGAATTGCCAAAAATGTCATTAGTGTTGGAAATAAAGACCTTTTTGACATGATGTTTTCAATCTGATTAATTTTACTTAAGTTAAATATTTAAAACCAGTTGAGCTACAGCTGAAGCTAAAGTTAGAAGAGCAAAGAAAAGTGACGGCACCTTCTTTGCCGACTACAGATGACAAAGGTTGAACCACATCACTTGCAACTGTTTCTTCACAGTAATAAACAAACATGTCCTTGCAGCTGCACCAGCAGAAAGCTGCAGAAAAGAGTGCAGTTTTGCACAACAGACTGGCAGAAGATACATAACATCTTGCAGAAAACACTGAAGGACTTGAGCTTCCTAAAGTAGAAGAGATCATCTGTTTCTTCCAGTAGAAAGCCAAAGTATTACAATTACAATCCAAGTGATTGCCCATATTATATCCTCAGTCCTTCACCACCTTCAACTCTTCTACCAGGATGGAAACACTGGTGCTTTTTGGACAGAAGGAGCTGTTTCATACCTCTAAGAACGTAGTTATCTGAACCCCCAACTTTATTGTATCCACACCAAACAGGAACCATGAATGAATGAATGAATGAATGTAGTTTTTAAAACTTTAACTGACTTTTTTTGGCTTTAACTTCAGAGCAGGTGCGTTCTCAGCATCCGAGGAACTCTCAGTAATGTAAGTGTACACTGATTGGTTGAACTCAGGAGCCAATGACAGCATTTTTAAAAATCTCATCAGAGGTGACTTGGTATGCTAACCGCTAGCTGGCATTTGTTGCGTCATGGGGTTTCTATTGGCAGTGTGAGTGCAAACAGGAAATAAGTCCTCAGAGGTGTTTGGATCTCCAGGAACGTCACAGTGGCCAGTTCCTTGGAGGTCGCTCTCAGAACTGTTTGATCCAAAAACCTGGTGTCCACCTCATTCCTGATCCCCCTAAACTCCACCATTGAGAGACTGTTCCTACATTGTGCCACAAAGTGATCCTTCATTTCTCTGAACACTGTCTCCTATGAAAGATCTTGATTTGTCTCTGTGATTCTATCGATTTGATATCAGTGTCAGAAAAGCACAGAGAGTACAAATCTTTCAAAACAACCACTTTCATTTTGACTTTGTCTGAAACAGATCAATCCTGTGCCGTAAGAAGCTGATTCACGGAGTCTTCACTGCAACAGAAAACATCCAGAGATCATCGTTCGGCTCTGGAACATCTCAGAGATCATAAATATCTCCTGTTTCACGGCTCACAGTGAGCTGTTGTCGGGTGGGGGGGGGGGGGTTGGGATAAAAAAAAAAAAAAACACAACGTGCAAAAGCAAAATCGCAACTGCAATCAAACAACAGCTGTGTAAGCGCAGCCGTGTAAAGTCCGAGTTCATCGTGAGGAATCTGCAAATCTGTGGTGGGGGGTGGGAAAGAGACCCGAGCTTGTCCACGAGAAGGTGAAAAATCGAGGGGGGGAAGAGGAAAAGCAAAAAAAAAAAAAAAGGAAGCGGAGATTATGTTTATGAAGCGCTCTCATTATGTAACCTTAGAGCCGCGCGTTACAATCGCAGCCACGCCAGGAATTCCTCATGAGTTCACATGGAGGAAAAAAATGGCGTCCGTTGTTGTTCTGGCTTGGCAGCTGTCGCCCCCGTTTGGCCCCCGCGGTCGCTGAGGATTGCAGCCCCCGATGAGGCACGACATTGTTGAGGGAGCATAAGTGCAGCAAAATGCAATACCCCAAGAATGTAAAGCCCAACCCCCCCGGTGCTGTTCTTACGATTATCACACTCCATGTTCGTAACATACGTTTGTTCCGGAGGGTTTTTTGAGACATGAACTCTGCTGTGAGACAAAGATGGCCGCCTTTTTTCTTTTTACGGAAGTGTTGAGTCTTTTTTATAAAATCTATAATTCAAAAAGTTGACTCTAATTTGTCTAATTTCGTGGATGTTCTCTTATTAAGACGTTTGATGCACTGGTCCGTTTGTTCTGTGTTTCAAAGTAATAAAGAACTTTTTCTCAACCGTTCTTGATTATTATTTTAGCTACTAATGCTTTTCTATTCTTACTTAACGCACAAAGTCTGGAGTTTGAAATGTTCTTTCTGCACAGTTGTCACTGTTGCTTAATTCATTAAGTGTTTAATCTTGCAGAAATCTCTTTCTCTGCAACTTTCTTAAGGTTCAAGATGCAAGAAACGGCTTCTCGCTTCACGCACGCTGAACTCTGCTGAGGTTTCACAATGTGCAGACTCTCCTCGTTATCATTCAGCACTTAAATACCTCCAGTTATATGCACAGACATCAAAACGACCGTATTAAAAAGTAAAGGGTCCTCTGAGGCTGCACAGATTTTACTGCTGTGTTCATCACCTTCTGGAGGAGCCACGTTTATTTGGTCCAACATTTAAAAAAAGAGTTAAAGTTGAGTTTAGGGACACTTGATTTAACACATCACTCTTAAGATAAATACATAGTGAGGCTTTGACACCTGTGGTTTGCAGGATTCAACGGTGCAACTTTTCACTCTGTAATGTGAAAAGCACATCACGCTGTAAACGAACCGCCGGTGAAAATTTGCAGCTTGCTACGTCATTAATTTCTCCATCGACTGTAAAAGCAAATGCAAGCCTGTAATTTAGCCGCGAATGATCCGTGAGTCGATGCAGAGAGCAGTAATGGACAGTTAAACACGGCCGATCATAATCCAACTTTAGTGAGTCAATGTGACTTATTTTATTTATCACCATGTCTTTAATGAATGGAATTCCTATTATTGATTATTGCTAGTTGTTTAGCGTAAACGCTAACCGTTGCACCCTTTTAAAAACTGTGTATTAGCTTTTTCTATCGACTTCTTCTATTCTTTCATTTTCATGCATATTAAAGGTTTTCAATGAAGCTTCGGGGTTTTGAGGGGAACAACAGCACAAGATGGATGAGCTGAAACCGTTGTGGAGAAATTAAGATCTTGGAACGTTTGCATCGATGAAGCGAAGTGGATTTTGCTGCAGGAGACTTTTTTTTTTTTTTTTAGATGCAGAAGTTCCGTAATTTATCTTCGTATAATTCGTACAACTTGTGCACGGGGAGTTCAAAACTCGCAAACACATCTAAAGCGTTATCGCCTCCACCGGCTCTGCAGAGATTCACCATGAGACCCTGAAACTCTGGACATGAGATCCGAACACCACCACCCCCTCCCTCCAAGAAAACTCCAACCCCTCACCCCTCCGAAAGAGTCCCAGCTAATCCAGCCCCTGCAGCCCCGTGTCAGCTGTCTGCACCCCCTTCCAGCTGTCTCCCTAATGATATACCTAATGAGACATCTGGGGGGTCTCTCTCTCACACTGAGACAGTATGAGCTAACCGGAGGGGAGTGCCAAGTTTGGGACGGTGAAGGGTTTGAGGGGGGGGTGCACATCAACTTTCCCACGTGTCCCAGTATAGCAGTGTGACTAAGTCGTCGTTCTTTCATGAAATTTCATCAACCGCTCCTCGAGGTTTTTTTTTTTTTTTTTTTTTTTTCCGACCTGTAAGTAGCACAAATCCACGGAGGGAGATAAAGCCGGAGCGTGACGTGGAGCCGCGGCGTCCGGGTTATCCGTGAAATCAACCAATATTTGAGATTCATAAGCGCCCGCGCACTTGAAAGGATAAGCCAGAGTCAATCAATCATATCTCACGCAGTAGTTCTGCATAATGTCATGGCAAATAAGTTAAGCCTCTGGCTTTAATTCTTGTTTCAGCCGAAATCTTCGGAGGCTCACATGCGCCTTTGTGAGTGTTTTCAGTCGAGTGTACGGAGCGAATAAATCTACTGTAATGGACACTTCGCTGAGCTGTTAGACGGTTTAAACGCTCGCAGTGGAGGAGGAAGTATTCAGACTCTTTACTGGAGTAAAAGTACTGATACTACGGTGTAAAAATACACGATTACAGCACTGAAAGTCATTTAAGTAAAAGACTTTAAGCTGGAGCAAGAAAATGAACCTAAAATGTTAAAATAAAAGTACTCAGAGCAGAAAAAATGTCATTCTGAGAGAGTTTTACGATTGAATTAGATTATTAAAGCTTGTGATTCATCTAAAAGCCTGATTTTATTGTTGTAGCTAAATCAGATGAAGCTTGTTTGAGCTTTTTTACGAAAAAGCTGCAAATTTACTGTTAGACATCATTGTTTTTAACAGAGGTTTCCAAACTTTTCCTGGTATGCCCCCCCCTTCAGAAGCTGAAAAAGTTCATGGCCCCCTCACCCCACAAATATTATCCATCATTAACAATTTTTGGCAAAACAACTAAAGAAAAGTGGAATTTTAGTGAAATAAAGG
>JAQNCA010000007.1:2382380-2400662 GCA_029783725.1 Acanthurus tractus | reverse complement strand
TTCTACCTTTTTTAAAAGTTATATAAACAAAACTATTTATAAAGTCTAAAGGGGAAATCTCTTTGGTGGAACTGCTAGCAACTCAACATCTGAAACATGACATTTGGCCACACTACCTCTTGTAGGGGGGGCACCAGCCTCCTCGTAAACAATCCATTGTATTGTATAGCTTATTGTTATTTTGATAAAACAGCTTAATCTGAAGGACTAAGCTTAGTATATCTGTCAGATGATGCAATGAAGTAGAAAGTACAATATGTCTATGGAATACAGTATAAAAAAGCATTTAATTTAAATTCTTAATAACCTCTAAAATGTGCTTTAATACAATTCCTATGTAAATCCATCCACCTCTGCCAAGTCTACAACTACTTTATTTAAGTAATTGATAGAACATAATTACTCCACGGTAATTATTTATTAAATCCAGACATACAAGTGTATTTAAACGCGCGACAAATGCACTCAATCACTTCTATTATCTTTCATTTCCTGCTCTCGGTGTGCCAAAAGCACAGCATTTCAGTTGTTTGTCAAAATTAGAGCATTACAGGGGTAGAGAGAGAGAGAGAGAGAGAGAAAACCAGGGGGGAGAAATCAGTAACGAGGAATCCCAGGCATATGGCTGGCTTTTGTCGGCTCCCCTCCCCCTCCCTTCCTTCCCTCCTGCCGTCCGCTCCGCAGCAGCAGCAGGACAGAGGTAGTTCAGTTTTTGAAGCCGTGGCATGAATGATCTCATCTGAACCTGATCTCCGCTTTCCCTGCCGTCGATCCTATGACCGAGACGGGAATAAAATAACACAAACACGAGGTGAGTGCGGCCACACGACCAACCTCGTCGACTGTCGTTTTTGACCGCGTACTCAGGTGACCGTTTGTTGTGTTTTTTTAAGGAACTTAACTGCACAGCCGCGGCGAAAACTCTTGTTTTTGGCTATGAAGGAGGAAGGACCGCGGAGGATGTGTGGGTGGGCGCTTCGGCTAATTAGCTTAACGCTTGCTAGCATACATTTTCTTTATAAATAAAACGTAATAATCAACGAGGGCCAAACGTAGACGAATACCAAACATTTTGTACCGTCGCACGAAGGCTTCTTTTAGCCGCTCCACGGAACATATTAGCCCAGTTAGCTAGCTGTAGCTCACTAAGCGTAAAGTCAGATCCGTAGCAGCGTTAGCCGGCTAGCTGTTTAACTTGTTAGCTACTAGCGCAAAATGGCCTCATTGTCGCTCGGTGGCTCTGATGCTGAAAAGACAAAGCATGCGGCAGTCGCTGCCAACAGCTCCGAGCTGCTCGTCACAGCGGCCTTTAAAGGCCTCAAATTATCGGCTAGTGGCCATAATAGTACGTGTGTGACGGGGAAATGGTGAAACTAACGCCGCCGTATTGTAAGTTTATTTATTAATTTAGTACGGCGTGCTGTGAAAGTGCTAGGTTTTCAGTGTGCAGTGGGGGATGGGTCATGCTAGGAGCCATTGACGTAAAGCGAGGCTGCATTTTGTTTGGCTTCTGGCTCCTAGCATAATTTAGAGCTCTGTTTATAAGGGATATTTTATCTCACTCAATAGGTAGTATAGCTGTCTTTCGACTGTATAAATCAATTTCCGGTCTCCAATGTTAGTTAGCAGCGTTTTTTTTTTTTCCAGTGAGGTGATTTTTTTTTCTTCTCACTTGATTACTCATATCCTGATTTCTGCTAGACAAGTTTTTGAACATCATATGTGTCAGCATTTCTTGTTAAATCTTGTTTAAACGAGCAAATGACATACTTTTCTGTTGAGGACATTGCACAAATACATGACTGGAATGTGTAGGATCTATTGAAAGGAATAGTAGTGATTTTAAAATATTAGAAATCTTCATTAGTTAGATTTTGATCCTTATAGTCAAGCATCTGTAGCAGACAAAATGTCTTAAAATCAACAGGGTTAGCACAAGTTGAAATAAACATGACAGTGAAGATTATATTTCTATATGTATTTTTTTTTTAATTTGGGAGTCTATTCACTTTAAAGCTGTGTTTTGTAAAACGTGTTTTATGTGGTAATATGAAGTAATTTTTTTAAACTTATGCAAGCTGCATCCATACATTTTGAGACACTGCTGGGAATCTATCAGAATTAATTTAAAAATATTTATTTAATAGCATTATTGATTAGGGAATATAGAAATACTGCAAGTGAGATTTTGGTGATTATTCTTTTCTTATTAATTGTCCCACAGAATGTGAAAACTACAGGACACAGTGATTTTTGCTTTAGTTGTATAATTTTAATAATTTTGTCTGCTACAAATGCAATAAAAAGATCAAGGAAGGTTAAATTCCATTCCAACCTAATTTGGGTTTTTTATTTAAAGCAAATATTATTCTGTAATTTTTAGTTATACAGTATTTTTATTTGCAGTAATTCCATATGAAAGCACTTGAGATTTAACTGAAAATGCTACTGTATAGTGTTCAAAAACCAGATATATCAATATTCCTGTAAAAACATTTTTTGCCATGTCCAAAACTGTTTTAATTCTCTGTGCAGTATGCTTTCTCTCAGGTTGTGGGTCTTCCTGGTTGTATTCTATTTCCTATTTGAATTTGTACTCATTGTTGTTTTTTCTTTAGGGAGATAGTCCTCTCTAGTGTTTCTTGTTTAACAGGGGTCAACACAAATGCACTACACAGGAAGACAACATGTGTCCATAATTGTTTTCTCACCCCTTGCATTTTTGATCCCCTTGTACCTTCATAAATTTACCTTTTTTATTATTCTGTCCACTGTCAGGAAATGTTTTCCTGTATGCAAGCGAGGACTCAAAGACCTCCAGGCTCCCAAAGCCACTCAGTGCACATAAGATCCATTTCTTTTTGGTATGGATATTACTAATAACAACGGGATTCTGATTCGTGGTAATACATCAGATCAATCAGACAGAGACAGTAGCTGTTATTTAATCCTTCTTTTTCATTTTATGTCAGGTTTCTTGTCTGTGAAAGGAAGCATTGTACCTCCCTCTGTTGAAGGGTGAAATAAAAAGGAGCACACAATCCATTCCTAAATAAAAGCAATCACCTAATTTTTAATGACAATTTAATGACATTTTTAATGGCTATTACTGTTGATTAAATGTAAAATGTTAAATCATGTGGTGTTTTTGTCATAGTTTTTTGGCTATAAAATTATGCACAACAACCCTGAGTGCTATAATGTGTTAATTGTAGGATGGTATGTATTTTTCACAGATTATAGGGCTTTAGTTTTGCCTGGCATACTGAGAGGAAAATTCAAAGAAATCGTTCTTTGTTTGTTACAGAGATGAACTGTGAGAATAACAGCAGAAAAATGGGCAGTAAATGACTTTGTTCTCTTAATTTGTATTCTGTAAACCATAATGTTGTGCTTTTACATTCCAGCATGATTCAAGATTATTTTCAATGTAGCCCCTAGTTTGACTTTTTGCAATCATTATTGTTTTTTAAAGAATTGCAAATAGAAATTTGGAGCCAGTGGAGCCATTTACCCAATTGCCCTGCCCACAGGTTTTTACAGAGGAGACACAGCCGGACACTGCACACTATTTTTCTGTCTGATGGAAAATGAAATGCCACAGGCTTCTGTTCAGAGCTCAGTCTCCCATTCACTTCCAACCAGTTTATTTTTGGGATTCTGATGGCCTTTAATGTTGGCAGGAGTTTTGTTTTGTTCCTGTTCCTGTAAAACTAAAACTGTGTGCTCTATAAGGTGTTAAATAAGGAAGTGTGCTTAACTTCCCCTCCCTCAGTGAAGAGAAAGTGAAAATCTTGTTCTACCCGTTCTGTGCGCTGTGTGTAGACCAGGAAACCTGATACTCCTTGTAAATATTAGCGGATCATGGTGGTATATTGTATTGTGAACATTGTAAATGCTCTTATTCTCTTTACTCTTATCACTTTACCCCTCAAAAGCACCTTCTTGGGAATATTCTCTTGATCACAGGTGGCAGTGGGAAAGAATTGAAGTGCACTGATCATTTAACTTGAGTGCTGTTTTTGTTTTCTGACAAAGGTCTGTGTAGTCTGTGCTTACTTTGATGCAGCGTCGGCATTTAGTTGGTAACCATGCTATTTTCGGTGGCTCAGTGGTCTGTTAAAAGTGTGGTTGTTCCGCCCAGCAGGAGTCTTGCCTCAGACTGGCCTAAAATGGGCAGAAATGGTGCTGAACAAAAGCTGCTTGTCGCTCGTACAAAAGTACTTGAAGCGTTGCAGCCGGGACCAAGCTGCATTGCTATTGCCTGTGCCTCTCAACAGGAAAGGTATAGCAAACTTTAAAGAAAAAAACTACAACAAACAATTTACTGTTTACTGTAGTTTATAGAGCATTCAAACCTGTAGAGTTTACTGATAGTCACAGCTGCTGTTGAGCAGGTTGTATTCCTAGCTCCCTCATGTCCACACACAAATATCACACCACATAGTCTCATTTCATCACACATTTACACAGTTAATTTTTATGACACTTAGTGTTTTCACTTTGATTCTAGCTAGTGAAATTTAATAGGATTTTATGTGTGTAAGAGTATAAATTAGTTGATGCTCAAGTGTTGCTTTGAGATATCTGACTGTGTTTCTGTCTCCTCACCGTCACCACAGAAAGACAACATGTTCCCGAAGGGCACCAAGCGCAAGTTCTCAGACTCCGGGGAGGAGCCGGTCTCCAGTGGTGACCAGGGCCTGCCAGCAGCTACTTCTGCGGCGGCTCGGACGCTGTCGTCCTCATACAGCCTGCAGCGGCAGTCGCTGCTTGATATGTCGCTGATCAAGCTGCAACTCTGCCACATGCTGGTCGAGCCAAACCTGTGCCGCTCCGTGCTAATCGCTAACACGGTGCGGCAGATCCAGGAGGAGATGACCCAGGACGGCACCTGGCAGATCATGACCCAGGCCCTGGCAGCTGCACAGTGTCCTGCTGACCGCCTAGTGGCCACCGAAGTGCTGTGCCGGCAGACAGACGCAGCAGCTCAGGCAGGGCAGAGCCCTAAACCCTTCCCAGTGGTTGGTCTGGAGGAAGGCTACCACTCTGAGGAGGTGGTGATGGAAGGAGACGTGGAGACAGAGGTCACCATGTCCACCTTATCGCCGGTCTCCCCCCAAATGTCCTCCGCTTCTTATCTACCAGGCCCCTTTGGCATGGGACCTTGCTGGGAGGAGGAAGAGGAAGACGGTGAGTGTGAGGAGGATGAAGAGGAGGACAGCGAGGAGTGTGTGTCAGAAGGAGAGGAGGGAGACAGGGACCACCTGAGCGCAGACTCCAGGACAGGGGAGCAGGTTTTTGGGACTTTTGAGATCAAGCACCCTGCGCCGCCCCCTGACCCAGCGCTTGAGGAACTGTTTTCAGACGTGGACCCGTCCTACTATGACCTAGATTCGGTGCTGACAGGTATGCAGAGTGCCCCAAAGATGGGGCCATACGATCTGCTGGAGAGCCTTTCCTCTCATGGGCCGACAACCCTGAGCTCCAGCTCGAGCTGCAGATCAGACCTGAATGAACTGGACCACATCATGGAGATCATAGTCGGATCCTGAAACTCAGAACATTCTTTTGGCCTGTACTGATCTCTCAGACTCTTTCCAGACTATGCACAGTACACATGTGCATGTTCTGTATGTGGTATTGTTACACATGGAGATTGTTGGAAGTTTTGGGACAAGGTGGGAAATTAATAGCAAGCCAAGTAGATTTTGGGACTGGCTGTTAGAGGTGTAGTTGGTCTATTCTAAAGGCCACGTAGGCAAGTTGGCAGCTGCTCTTGGGACCTTCATGTTTTATAAGATAAAATGCAATTGGCAACAAGTAGTAAGGGTACAATTAATTAATTTGGGGATTCACACGCCATCCTGGCCTGTGGGCAATGCAGTTAGTTTCCCACTTTGCTCATGAAATCCAAAACATGACTATCTGTGAGAGGGCAAAGATATTTAATTACCTATACCATGATGCATTTTTATTTACGTACTTTCCATGTTTACGTCTGTCATACATTCTGTCATACTAGCTCCTCCTTCTGGTCTTATTCTCTAACATTTTGTCCATTTCTATTTATTGTTACATGGACTGAACAACAATTCATCACACTACATGCATCAGAAAACCAGAACAAATTGTAAATCCAAATCTATGAATCAATGCATATTTTCCTAAAGATTTGAGCAATTATGAATGGAATATATGTATATGTACGTATGTGTATATAGAAATATATTTTTTGCATTATACAGCTTGGGGATTTTGCAAGTATCATTTGATATCATTATTTTTCCCTCCCAAGCGGTTTTTAAGATTTTAATGTAGCCAGACTCGAGACAGTGTCTTCCCATGGTTTGGTATAATAAGTCAACTGTAACAGGTGTCAGGGCTGGCATTGTCACACTTTATAGGCGCTGTTCTTTCATTTTCTCAAAGCTTTATGCAGGGCAGGGAAATTACAACCAATCTAAACCAAGTCCTGGTCAGGATTTGACTGTATGTGGTAAGTTAACAGTTTCCAGCACGCAAATCTGAGTAAGTTTCCTGCCCTGCTTTGCATACAGATCTATTAATAATAATAATAATAACAGCTTTTCTGTAAGCATTTGGAGAAACCACGGGGTGATAACTGCATCAAGAAGCCATATTTCTTTCTTTCATTTGTTAGTACTACAAATGAAGATTTCTGTATGTTAACCCAATCTAATTTATTGTTTTATTTATTGTATTTATTATATCTAGGTACAGACATGCCACATTGACTTCAAATCAACCATGAGGCCCAATGAAATTATATTTATCTAAATTGCGCCCTTTGTTTTGAATGCAGTACCTATTTATTCCTCACATTTTTTTATTATTATTAGTAATAATAATAATAATAATGACAATAACCGGGTTACTATTCAAATCACTATGCAGCTCTGTCATACGTGTTTCTAAATGATTGTATACGACTCAAATGTCCTTTAATTCCTTTATGCAAACAGTTGCCTTTCTCCTAAAGATGTGTAAAAATCAAAATGCATTTTTCAAAATTGTTCCTTATTAACGTGATGAAGAGATTAACTCAGGCAAACAAAATGTATTGACAAAAATACAGTATTATGACACGCTTAATACCTTACCACAACACTCCTGAAGGATGTCACTCTGGTCTGAATGGGAGCTAGAACTTCAAAGACTAATTACCGTTGTAAAATGTATGCATTTTTTTATATTAAGGAAAAAAAACATTGTAGCATCTTTGTAAATATTTTTTATAATAAAAGGTGCAACTATTGATTTTGATGTGTGGGCTGGATCACTTATTTTAGTATTAGTCATAAATTATTTGCACTTCCAAAGAGGGTTATTGTGTCAATTTTTAAAAAAAAGGTTTTTATTATAGAACTTTACTGACCATTTGGTTAAAAAGAAAGGGTAAGGCTGATTGTGCACTGTACATATTAAGTAGGTTGACTTTAAGTAACAGCTGGGTACTGTAGTTTTAAAGCTAATCTTACCAAAATAAAGTGTAAACTGCATTTGTAAGGGATATGGTTTAAGTACGTTCACAAGAATTCCCAGCATCAGGATCGTGTATGCGGGACTGATCCCAAACCAGCTACAAAGGCCATGTTTAACATAATGAAACATGTCTATCAGTGCAGCTCAAAAGTGGAACTGTGGCTCATCGGCTCATCGGCTCACAGTCCCACTTTTGCAATAGAAAAGCAAGCAAGGTGGGAATCCTGACCATTGTAAGTGTAAATGGACAGTTATAATCAACAGCATCTGCAGCAGCATAGAATTGAAAATTAAATTTAAGAAAACAATTATTTAGAAAATATCTGATCAAGTACTGAATAATAAGCATTCAGTTTTGCAAGTGAGCTTAAATCTTGCCCAGTTTATCCTCGAAATGCATTTCCACTTTGGAGCTGCCAAGATCAGATCAGGTAAGTCCTGAAGGATAAGTGCCTCGCTAACCGCTGAGAGTGTTTGAATTCTTTTTGAGTAGATTTTCATTTGTAATAACATAAAAATGCTGAAAGTGAATTAGATTAGACTTGGCAGCGGTTTGGCTGCAGGAGGACCTTTGTCCTCACATGATCTCACATGATGATGTTGGACCATACGATTCTGCTTTAGATATGCAGAGAAAGTTACAATGAATTTGACAGAACAGGACTGTTGTCTGTTTGCAGTTCAGGACTTGGCACACAGCTAACCTGATTACAGTGCAATATGGGATTTTCTTTCAATAATGAATGCTACCTTTTAGCATACCGCAGACAAACTTTTCATTTTCTAAAACACGCAGCACTTAAATAAAAAAGTCCAAGTCTCATCTGAAACTGTCAAAAAGGTATCTGTAATATTCTGACTTATTCTGCAAGTTGGGCTGCCTGGTCTCGGTTTGCCTATAGTTAAAGATTAATGGCCTCTCAGTGACTCAGCAAAAAGGCAGCCCGGGGAAAAACCAAGTCATCAGAGAAAGAGACTATTGTGTCTTATAAAGCAGCAACAGAGAATCAGTGAAAACAGCAAAAGAGATGCACAAGAAATTCAAAGTTTACACCATGTGATGTTAAGGGGGCAAGTTTCTTCACTTCTGACATCTCTGGAAGCAATTACCCCGACCTTTAACATAATGTAAAACACACTGTACTCACAATACATGTGTTGTCTGTCGTTAGGGACTATGGCAAACGGTTTTAAAATGTATCCAGAAACTAGTGGCAATTAAGTTTCCACTATAGAAGAAATTATATCTCTCCATGTCAAAATCTCTTTCGTCAAAATCTAATTATGACAGGGTAAAATGTGGATTTAGATATGTGCAAAAAAAACTTTGTTTAATGGGAATGGCGCATTAGCCAGTCAATTGATTTAAAGATAATTTACCTTTAATTATAAACAGTAATTTCTATTCCTCTCACAGGAATAGTGGTTACAGATATTTACAATTGCATCTCCAACATGTCTGACTATCAACAAAGCATTCAGGATGTTACCACTTTTGACAAATAATTTCCCTTTTTCGTGATACTTAAAATTCAGTTCTAATGAAAGGAGGGATTCAAAGATTTATGAAACATAATTAAGCAAATAGAATTTTCACTTGTTAAACTCAAATAAATGCAGTGCCATATAACTGAAACTGTATTTCTACAGGTAACTACACCGAGACAACAGATCAATAATTAGACTTCTGAACTGAACTGAATGTTTAAAGGGCTTGCCATATTGCACCACCTTCACAAGCGTGGATTAGCTGTAAGTGCTAACTAGCCACAGTCTCTTGCTGCCTTCTGATGCTTTAAATAAACCTGAGGTCAGCAACAAAGACGGCCATTTTTCTCACAAAATCAAATATAACACTTGGTTGAACCACATTGATAGTGACATTCTACATTTGTCTAACAGAAAACTCCTGTGTACTTAAAAGCTATAACTTCTAGCTAGGTCTTGTAGTTTCTTTATGTTTTGGATCTTTTGTCGCTAATGTGAAATTTAAAGAGCTCACAGGCACATCAGCAGCTTTGGTTTAAAGTGGATATTAACAGACAAGCTGCTATTACAAACACAACACAAAATGTAAGTCAGCCAAGTCAAAAAGATGAGAAAAGAAGAAGTTAAAGTGTGACAGCCTCGACAGGAAGAAACTGAACTGGATGATAGTTTCCATATTTGGTGTTTGCCTCTGTGTTTCCGGTCACTTCCCCCTCTCTTCCCTTCTGAGTCATCGGTCCCTTTAAAACGATGCGTTCAGGGGCTCACTGCAACGTTGCAGGGTTTCTAGATATTTCTTACACTGCTGACTACATACTTGTTTGTTTTTTTTGCCTATGTAGTCTGTTTTTTAATCACTATATCGTGTAATTTTTGAAATCCAAGAGCAGATTTATGAGTACATCAAGAAAACCAGTGTTACTGTAATTTAAAGGAATATGGGAACAAAAGCTGAAAGGTGAAAGAGTTGTTTATCACAAGTAAAGCAGCACTTTTAGTGTGTTTAATAGGCCATTTATGCATTAAGACATCCTGTTATTGCTCAGGAAAGTAAAGATTATGAATACCTCATTCACTTTCAACAATGGTGGTATTTGTGGGGGGGTGCAGGCTTCAAATATGGATTGAGATGTCAGTTTCAGTTTGTATTGCATATAATATTAAACATGTAACATGTTTGTTTTATCCATACTTGACGTCCAAAATAGATCGTGTTCATGATGAAATTTAACCGATCGTATTCACCCCTCTCACCCCCGGTTGCGTGTTCCCTCTGCGATGTTGTTTCCGATTTCTCCGCGCCGTCCGTGAACGCAGCGGCGGCTCGCAGTTGTAACACACCGCCGCACATTCGCTGCCCCGTGAGTGGCGGAGGCGGAGGCTTGATCAGCGGGCGGACCGGCCAATCGCATCCGCCCGTCGCCCTCCTCCGCCCGTGTCCTCCGAGGCTCCGCCCGCTGCCTGGACGGACCGAACATTCCTCATCTCCCCGAGCTCGACAGCAGAAGACCGCGGCGACGAGACGAAGCGAGCCGAAGACACGACGGATTCACGCGCCTCATGACACTTCCGAAGGGCACGTAAGGTTGTTTTAAGCGTCTTCTCGCTCTTCATTAATTATGTTGACAAGTTTTTTTCCTTTTAACTTGGCTCAAATGGTGCCACTATTCCCCATCTGAAGTCTGGGGTTCGCACAGGGTTAGGGGTGTTCTTCAGGGTCCTGGGCAAATAAGTAGAATGGAGGGTAACAGTATTCTTATTTTATTATTATAATGGAAGGAAATTATAGGAATAAGTGCTTTAATTCAAGGCTTTAATTCGTTTGGTTGCTCATCTCTCTTTTACATCAGTCTAAGTAGCTTTAAGTCTCTTTAAATGGGGGTCCAATTCTCACCAAATGGGGGTTTTATGTGCACCTTTTTATTATTGGAGAAACATTTGAGGGATATGGAGCTAAAGCTACCTACTACACGTCTGTATGGATGAGTAAAGTCTCAGCCTGCAGAGATGTCTCACACTGAGTCATAACAGCCACAATTTTCCCTCACTTTACATGTCTTAAACGGAAAGACTCCAAAGTAAACTTGAAAAGTTTGAGCGCCATTTGTCTGCAAGTCTATTTCTGACAGTAAATCTATTTTGGAGCCGATCTATTGAAAGTGAATGGGGGAAAATAGCCATGTTTGCTAGGCTGGTGCTGCTGTTACATAAACTGGATGCAAGGTTTATTACAAGGCAATGCAGCCTGATGTGACTGGGAGTGCGTTCGCAGTAAATAACCTCAGCTACTGCTGTTTAAGTTGGTTCTCTATGTTTAGTGACTTTGCAAATCTCTGGTGCTTGTGTGAATTTAATCAATTAGCTCTGTAAGACATTACTCAGCAACAATTAAAGTAAGTACATCATCTAGGCTCTTTAGTTTTTTTGGTCTACAATTAATTTGGATCTCTCGTAGCTTACGGCTGTTTTTCAGAGTCGACGATTAAATCAAAATTAAAGCATTTCCAAAACACTACATTTGAACAAACACATAGAAATCATTTGTACACTTAATTAGGATTATCTACGCAAACACATGCAGTCAGTTTAAGCAATCCTAAACAGTTATATCGACAGCTCATGTTCTTTATATATAAAATGATTAATGGTTTGAGAAAATGACCCATAATCTATAACGGAAATAGCTTTTTGCAGTCCCAAAGTCTCTTCTTTTACAGTGATGTTTGAATGCCATGTTGTTAAAATTGGACTGAGTCAATTTCTTTGACAAAAACATCTGTTTGCTGTGGTTCTGAGAGAGTTATTAACACTATTTACAATATGACAAAATCTGCTGTAGGGCTTAATTGTACTTAATAAATGTGATGTTTTGCATTCAAACAGAAATATTGTATCAACTTTTAAAATCCACATTGGTCAAATGAATAGTACATTAAGTTTAATGTAGAAATCTGTATTTCGATTATTCTAGGTCGATGTTGGGTCGTGGTGTTAAACGGAAGTGGAGCTGCTTGGAGGAGCTGGGGGGCGAGACCCTCCCTGCTGCCGCAGCGAAGGAGAAGAATGGGGAGGAAGATGCAGGAGATGAAGGTGGGTTCCTTGTGGGTTCGTCCAAATCCGACATGAGCCACCTGCAGCAGCGTCAGCTGGTGCTGGGCCTCTGCTTGGAGAAGCTGCAGCACTACCAGGCCGGGGTGGAGCTCAGCCTGCGCCGCTCCGTGTTGCTCATCAACACGCTGAGGCAGATCCAGGAGGACATGCAGAGTGACGGGATGGGAACCTGCACATCGGAGGTTCTCCTCAACGGCATCCACACTGACTCCTGCCTTCTTAGGGACAATGTCAGGGAAGACAGGCCGGTCACATGCCCCGGGTGTGAGGAGGTCGACGGGGACAGCCTACCTCTGTCCCCGCCTCTTTCCCCAGAGTTCCCCTCTCAGGACGCAAACAGCTCGCCTGACCAGCAGAAATCACTTCCTGCTGCGACGATCAATGCTTTTAGTGATGCAGTAAACGCCATGGGCTACCTCAGCGACCTCGCCTTGGACGACATATTTGAGGACATTGACACATCGATGTACGAAACCTCGGATCTGTCCTCTGCCTGGGCAGCGGGCTCCTTGTGGCCCGTCAGTGTGTCGCTTTGGGCGGATGAGGACGTTAAAACGCGTTCATCCGGCAGGGAGTCGGCTGGGAGCCTTCAATCATGTTTGATGGACCTGAATGAGCTGGACCACATCATGGAGATTCTGGTGAAGTCCTGATTGCTAAGACGAACTTCTGAACATTTACTGCACTTGGCTGTAAGGAATTGAGAGTCTGATCACAGCTGATCAGGCTGAAAGTGAAGACGGGATCAAGGACTGATTTGAGGGTCATTGGACTTAAATGTGACCTTGGATTTTTAAGGCTCCATCTTATATTTCAGCAAAGTTGAATTGAGTTTAAAATGTTGCATGAGATTAGGAAACATTCACCCTTAAACACTTTAAAACTGTAAAACTCAGGTGGCCAACAGACCCAGCACACTTTAAGTAATGCGAAGAGAGATGCAGATATTTTCAAGAGTCCCAAAAGAAGTGGCAGAAGTGGAGCTATCAGTTATTCGGGTTGACATTCAGCAGATAAAAATGCATTTTCTGAGTTTGCAGAGAGACAAACGCTGCACCCACAGCAGCAGGAAACAGCTCAGAAGTTTCAGGACTGGTTTTGTTTTGAGTAGTGGGTGATTAATCTGCAGTAAAAGTAGATGAAGCATGTCCAGACAAAAATGGAACATGTTGTAACTGGCAGGATTAGCAGGAACCGATGCCATGTAACATGTGTAAGAGAGTCTGAGGTGGATTTTCCTCTATTAGATAAAACTGTAAATGCAGATGGAACCTTAAATTTTCAATCTTACAGTGTTTGTGCCACTTTTTCTGTCTTGTTTTTTTTTAAAGTTGTAGTTCAAAGCAGCAGCTCCTCTCTGAGTGAATCCTCTGCTCAAACCTGAGCCGCAGTGGTTTGTGCGTCACTCGGGCTGTTAGATCAGACCTGGGTTGATTATTAATTGAAATCCCTTCAATTACTTAAGAGGGTGTGCTTCAGGAAGCCAGGAGGGCAAAGGCCTGGGATTCCTTTCGGTATCGAGACTAAAAATGGTTTGTATCGCTCCGTGTAGGATCTTTAAATTAAAAACTGGCATCAGATAGAAGTTATTGCGGCTGTGGTCCCGCAGCAGTCAGAGGGTGAATAGTCTTTAAAATTCATATAAATATATGTATGTTTATATATATATTTTTTTCTTTAAAAAAAGGAGAATGTGGCCTCTGAAATTGGAGATTTAGCAACCAAAGAAGCCACATTCACGTCACACCACAAGAGGCATGAAAAATGGACGACATCCTGTTTGTTCGATAGAGAAAGGCTGACATGTTAAATTTTGCTTTTTGGGACGCCTTTATCTAATATTCTTATTTATGAATGAAAAAAAATCAACCGCAAACTGCAGCAGATATTATTTGTCTTTTTCCTATGTAAAGTCTATTGTTTTGGTGTGAGTGTAACTTATAATTAAGATTCTTTGTGACCTTGGACTGTCAGTGTTTTGGCTGCCATGTCTACTGCTTTTGCTGACACTCTTGTACCGTTTGTGACATAACACGGGCAAACTATCAGAGCCTGTGAAAGACACGCTCATCTTTTTACCACGAGGTTAACGAGTAGTTTATCCCTTGGCAGCTTTTTATTTCTGGTAAATGCGACACGTCATAAACGCAGCATAAAAGATGTATCTTAAAGGGCAATGTAATCCCAGTCTGGTTGCGACTGAGGAGCTGATCGCCTCAAGTCAACAAGCAGAACAACTTTGCCATGTATCTGAATTGTAAATGACAGCAGCAGCCTATGTATTTTTATGGCCATGATGGTATGAATTTTATTGCAATGTTGGGAGTTTTTTAAAAGCAGTTTTATATGTGTTTCTACCTGAAACTCCAATCACCTGTCCTGTAAAAGAGACACAAAGTGTGAAGGACTGCAGTTTCTTCGACCTTCGCTGTCTGTGGTTTACTCCTGTTCTACCTCCTGATGTCTGTTTGTTGTTGCTTTACCTGCACACTCCTGTTTTACATCGTGAGCCATAGACTGTCTATCTTTGATGGAAATCATATAGCATTGTTTTTTTTTTTTGATTGTTTTTGACTTGGCTGAAAATCCAATTCAGTGGGATCCAATGTTCTTCCTGTCAGACCAACGTAATCCGTCCTCATCTTCATCTCATGTCTCATGTTGACAACGTGCCTTACTACTAAACCTTATTTTATTCATGTCGAGCTTTCGGTGTCTGTCTGAGCTCTCTCCATTGATAAAAAAACCTAAGAGCTGTAGCGAGGTGTTATGTAAAGCACTGAGAGCCAGAACCGCCATCGCTTCTTCCTTTTTCTTGGCCCTTTTCTGCGCTCAGTGAACACTAGTGGCATATGAGCTTAATGTATCCTGACAGGCTGACAGCGAACTAGCTGAGGGAGGAGGTGGCAGCGAGGGCCAGGAGGGAAAAATAAGAGGAGGAGGAGGAGGAGGACATGGAGGAGGAGGGGTGGGAGGAAGCAGCTTGCGTCACTCGTTCAGTGGGAGGGGTCGAGAGCTTGTTTTGCCCAGACTCAGACCACCGACCAATCACACGAGATGTACGGAGAGCAAGATTGATGTACCAAGAGCACACTGCTGCTCCGACAACAACAACTTGTTTTTGCTCTCGATGGCTTTGCACAGAAAGACGGTGTGAATCTGTTGGATTTCAGCCTGTGAAGTTAATCCACTCAAGTTTTTTTTTTTTTTTTTGCAATTTACATAATCTATCTGTAAGGATTGAAAACAAAAAGCAGAAAACTGCAGTGTTATTTATAATCGTATGAAAGTACAGAGTGTCAGTTGGGTCTTTAAAGCACAAGCTGTATGATGTTGATGCTATTATTATATAAATGTAACTGAAGGATGAGTTTGCTAGGTAACAAGATGATAATTAATAATGTATTGTATTTTTTGTGGATATTTTATAGATTTTATTCAATAATACAGTAAAAATATCATTACTGCCTTGTGTGAGTCTCAATTCCTTCGACACACTGGGAAGCAGGCCTCATTATGCAACATCACTCGGGCCTATTTGCCAGTTTTTTGGGTCAAAAACAAAACCGTTCCATCCACATTACAAAAACACTAATCATAAAAAACATGATTATCACTGCCAACATCTCAAAAACACGCCTCCCTGCACGGCTAGCGTGCAAACTTTAGAAGTATGATGTGAGTAAGTATGAATTTTAGGTAAATTTATGACAAATGGGAAGTCTTTTTTGGACAGGCTCTATTTATTTGTGCTTAATGCACCTGCTTTTGTTTCTTTAAACCCAGAGTTTTGTCTTCCAGGGAAACCTTTGGCTCAGACCATTTGACTGTCCTCACTGTGATTGGTTAAGCCAGAGCTGTAAACATCTCCAATCTACAGCGCTGAAATGGAAGCGCTTGTTACAAGGCAGCACACAACCTGGGAAACAAAGCTCAGGGCAAAAGTTCCCTTTCTCTGTTGTTTTCTCCACATGGCTGAGAGTCATATGAAAGCAAACACTGCCCTCTGGTGGCATTTTGACTGGAAAGCAGAAGTGTACTGATGGTGAAAGCATGACAGTGCAAATTCGAACAGAATGTTCAGTGCTGTTACTTAATGTAGTCTGATGTTTTTTGCAGCTTCATCATAAACATGATCCTATTATTAGCGCTTTTGAAAAATAACTATAAGTATTTCTTACAGTGAGGTAACAGGGCCCCCGTTAACGTTATTTTTCACCAACGCAAAGTATTAAGTGATAAGCCTCATCTCATGTTTCATCCACACCGACTGGCAGAAATATATGGTATAAATAATTTGTGTATCACCATGGTTATTTGACCTAAAAGAGCAGACCCGTCCTTCACACTCAGTGAGCAGACTGGGTGCCTGAAGTTAGTGATAAGATGTCGACGTTGTTTATGTTCACAGCTGATGATAATGGAGGGGACTTGGCCTAAAGTAACACACACACACACACACACACACACATTGTTTGCTTCCTGTCTGGTTCTGTAAAGATCTGTGATTCTGTTAGACGTCGGACTTACTGAGCATTAAGCTAAGCGAATGTAGTATCACTTTAAGTTTTTGGTGTATCAGTCTCTTCTCTGGTATTAGACTTTTATATGCAGGTAAGAACAACTTAAGCTTAACAAGTTTTTACTCCTTAATTCATATACTTAATTTCTTTATCAGCATCAGACAAAGATGCAGTTCCATAGGTCAATACTGTGGTCATATTCAATTACTGTACTTATATGAGAAGTACAAAAACAAAACTGCATGATAGAAAACTTGGTGTTATTAATGAAGTTAGTTTAGTAGAATCATTGTTAAATTACCGATGTGCTCACACATATGCGGTATTTAGGATGTTAAAAGAGAAGCAATTTATTTACAGGGGAAGTGTGGAAGATAGAGGGCAGCATAAAACCAGAGTACCTGCTACTGCTGCTCGTTACACTCTTTGCTATAGCTTTGTTTGGCAGTAGCAGGTAGCTTGTTAGCTCAGTTAGCTGTGCAGCCAGTGCCTCCAATTAGCTGACTAGTCTGCCTGGACCTGGAGCACCTTGTAATGTTGGTGCTTCCACTGCAGGAAGTTAAACTGGGCTCCACTGCCTCCCAACAAACAGCCAGACGGACACTGAACACATCTTCCAAGGCCGACTGAGGCCAACAGGGATTACACTACTCTGACCAGGGCTCTGAACCAGGGGACTATGAAAGGCATGGGGAGTGGGGGACAGGAAATATGTGTGGGGGGTGAGGAACATGAGCATGGACAGGCATCGCCAGCAGGGACTTTGACATGCAGCTTAGTGGAAAAGGGGTCATTTTGACAAAAGCAAAGCTGTTAATTGTACAGTGAAATGAAAAACCAAGACAGTTTTGGTGAATATATTTTTTGTTTCTGTTGAGTTTGTGTTAAGTTTGTTTTATGATGAGTTGACGAGGCGTTAAGCTCAAGCCACAACAAGCCAGGCGAGGCAATTTTCAGTCATATCTTACACATTTCTTCAGGAACAACTTAGACTTAAAAACTTAATCCTGAGAGGAAGCAGTCAAATAAACTGTCAGATAAATTTAGAGGAGAGACTTGAGGTAATAACTGTAATAAGCAAAGTTATCTGTCTGTGTGGCTCCATGGAGTCTAAATTGTCTGTCCTTTTGTTGTTGTTGTTTTGAGTCTTTAAAGATACACTGTAAAACACAGGAAAAGAGATTCAAGAAGCTATATTAAGACTCCAGGGCATCTAATGTAGCTCAAGCTAATCGATAGCATCTATTGCTGGTTGACAAATCTGGAAAAACGACATAAAGAAACATTAAATGACCGGATTTGAGTTCTTTTAGTCCTTTTCTGCATGCAGTACATTGTTTTCTTGCAGCAGGGTTATATTTGACCGACCTCCTTCCCTTTTTTTTTAGTGCATCACTGAGTCTTATTTCACTCAGGAGAGCAAGACAGAAGTCGAGTTGAAGTAGATGTTGTTGGTAAGAAGAATCCAGTGCTGGAATTCAGGGAGTGGTTAACAAATGAGGAGGAGCAACATGTGCACTTCAGCACAAAACCACTGCTAATGCTGCCATTAAACACGTGAAGAGTGCTTATCTGAACACTCTATCTATCTATCTATCTATCTATCTATCTATCTATCTATCTATCTATCTATCTATCTATCTATCTATCTATC